>NW_006499889.1:0-19249 GCF_000471905.2 Amborella trichopoda | reverse complement strand
CTTTTTTGTAATAAAAAAAAAATTGAGGTAAGAAAAAATAATCAGCGGTATTTTTTTATAAAAATAAATTGAGATACTTTTTGGTGAGGTATTTTTCGCTGGAATATTAGCAATAATGAGGTACTTTTTTCCAATAAAGCATAAAATGAGGTAATGAAAATAATTTGTGCTATTATTTGGTAAAAAAATAAATTGAGGTTATTTATTGAAATAAAAAATAAAAATGAGGTAAAGAAAAAACATTTGAGGTGTTTTATGCTAAAGTAAAAAAATTGAGGTACGTTTGGAAAATCAATTGAAAATTGGTTGAGGTATTTTTGGTAATTAAAAATAAAACTAAGTTAAAAAAAAATATTTTGATATATTTTTTTATTAAAAATAAAGGGAGGCTCCTAATTGTAATAAAAAATAAAATTGGGTAAGGAAAAATAATTTGATGGTCAAATAATAAATTGAGGTAAATTTTGGAAATTAAAATAAACTGAGTTATTTTAGTTTTAAAAAATAAATTGAGCTAAGTTTCTGTAAAAATAATAATTAAATATGGTAAAGAAAAGTAATTTGAGGTATTTAGTTAAAAAAAGAATTCGAGGTACTCTTCGGTAATTAAAATAAACTGAGGTGCTTTTAGGAAAAAATACATAAATTAAAAAACTCTATTGTAATTATACTAAACAGTGGTACTTTTTGGTTTCCGCAAAAAAAAAAAAAAAAATGAGGTAAGAAAAAATAATTTGAGTTATTTATTGGTAAGAAAAAAGAACATGAGGTAAAGAAAAATAAGTTGATATTTTTTTGGTAAAAAAAAAATCGAGGTGCGTTTTGGTAATAAAAACTAAAATGACGTAAGAAAAAATACTGTGAGGTTTTTTTTGGTAAAAAATAAATTGTTACTTTTTGGTAATTAAAAATAAACTGAGGTATTTTTCGTTTGAAAAATAAATGGTGGTGGCCTTTTTGTAATAAAAAATAAAATGAGGCAAAGTAAAATAGTTTGTGGTATTTTTCCGTAAAAACAAAAGGTTGAAATTATGTTTTGAAATAAAAAAATAATTAGGTAAAGAAAAATAATTAGAGGTATGTTTTGCTAAAGAAACAAATTGAGGTACTTTTGCAAATTGGAATAAACTGAGGAATTATTCGTTTGAAAATTAAATTGAGGAATTATTCGGAAATAAATAATAAAATGAGGAAAAAACAATATTTCAGGTACTTTTGGAAAATAAAAAATAAAATCAGATAAAGAAAAATATAATGAGGTTTTGTTGATGAAAAAAATAAATCGAGGAACTTTTTGGTAATAAAAAATAAAACTAGTTAAAAGAAGCTAATTTGAGGTAATTTTTTGTTGAAAGAATAAATAGAGATATTTTTTTGTAATATATAATAAAAATAAGGTAAAGAAAACTAAATTGAGGATTTTTTGTTAAAATAAATAAATTGAGGTACCTTTTGCTTATTAAAAAAAAACTCAGGTATTTTTTATACAGAAATAAAATGGGTTACCTTTCTGGCAATAAAAACCAAGATGAGGTAAAAGAAAATAATTTGTGGCATTTTTTTGTTAAAACATAAATTGGCGTAATTTTTTTTAACAGAAAATAAATTGAGGTCAAGTAAAATAAAAAAAACTTGATGTATTAGTTGTGAAAAAAGTAAACTGGTGTGTTGTTTTTTGTAATAAAAAAAAAATGAAGTAAGAAAAAATAATTTGCAATATTTTTTGGTAAACAATAAATTGAGATACTTTTTGGTGAGGTATTTTTCGCTGGAATAATAGCAGTATTCAAGTACTTTTTTCCAATAAAACAGAAAATGAGGTAAGGAGAAATAATTTATGCTATTATTTGGTAAAAAATAAGTTGAGGTTATTTATTGAAATAAAAAATAAAAATGAGGTAAAGAAAAAAAAATTGAGGTGTTTTATGCTCAAATAAATAAATTTTGGTACGTTTGGCAAATTAGTTTGAAAATCAATTAAGGTGTTTTTTGAAATAAAAAATAAAATTAAGTTAAAAAACTTTTTTGATGATGTATTTTTTGTTAAAACCAAATTGATGAGCCAAATGGTAATAAACGATAAAATGGGGTAAGGAAAAATAATTTGATGGTCAAATAATAAATTGAGGTAAATTTTGGAAATTAAAATAAACTTATATATTTTTCTTTTTAAAAATAAGAGTAGCTACTTTTCGATAAAAATAATATTTAAACATGGTAAAGAAAAGTAATTTGAGTTATTTAATTAAAAAAAGAATTCGAGGTACTCTTCGGTAATTAAAATAAACTGAGGTGGTTTTAGGTAAAAATACATAAATTGAGGTACTCTAATGTAATTATAATAAACTGTGGTACTTTTGGGTTACCGAAGATATAAAATGAGGTAAGGAAAAGTAATTTGAGTTAGGTAAAGAAAATCAAGTTGATATTTAGATATTGTTTTAATAAAATAAATAAATCGAGATGCGTTTTGGTAATTAAAAATAAACTGAGGCATAGTAAAATAATTTGTGGTATTTTTTCGTAAAAAAAAAAGTCGAGGTTATGTTTTGAAATAAAAAAACAATTAGGTAAAGAAAAATAATTAGAGGTATTTTTCGCTAAAGAAATAAATTGAGGCACTTTTACAAATTAGAATAAACTGAGGTATTATTCGTTTGAATACTAAATTGAGGAATTATTTGGAAATAAATAATAAAATGAGGAAAAAAAATATTTGAGATACGTTTGGAAAATAAAAAATAATATCAGGTAAAATAAAATAAAATGAGGTTTTATTGATGAAAAAAATAAATCGAAGAACTTTTTGGTAATAAAAAATAAAACTAGTTAAAAGAAGCTAATTTGAGGTAATTTTTTGCTGAAACAATAAATAGAGATATTTTTTGGTATTATAAAATAAAAATAAGGTAAAGAAAACTAAATTGAGGATTTTTTGTTAAAATAAATAAATTGAGGTACCTTTTGGTTATTAAAAAAAAACTCAAGTATTTTTTATATAGAAATAAAATGGGTTACCTTTCTGACAATAAAAAAAATTATGAAATAAAGGAAAATAATTTGTGGCATTTTTTGTTAAAACATAAATTGGCGTAATTTTTTTTAACAAAAAATTAATTGAGGTCAAGTAAAACAAAAAAAAATTGATGTATTTGTTGTGAAAAAAGTAAACTGGTGTGTTGTTTTTTGTAATAAAAAAAAAAATGAGGTAAGAAAAAATATTTTGCGATATTTTTTGATAAAAAATAAATTGAGATACTTTTTGGTGAGGTATTTTTCGCTGGAATAATAGCAATATTCAGGTGCTTTTTTCTAATAAAACAGAAAATGAGGTAATGAAAAATAATTTATGCTATTATTTGGTAAAAAATAAGTTGAGGTTATTTATTGAAATAAAAAACAAAAATGAGGTAAAGAAAAAAAATTCTTGGTGTTTTATGCTCAAATAAATAAATTTAGGTACATTTGGCAAATTAGTTGAAAATCAATTAAGGTGTTTTTTGTAATAAAAAATAAAATTAAGTTAAAAAAAAAGAATTCGAGGTACTCGTCGGTAATTAAAATAAACTGAGATGCTTTTAGGTAAAAATAGATAAATTGAGGTACTCTATTGTAATTATAATAAACTGTGGTACTTTTGGGTTACGGAAAATAAAAAATGAGGTAAGGAAAAGTAATTTGAGTTATTTTTTGGTAAGAAAAAAAGAAAAATAAGTTGACATTTTGATATTTTTTTAATAAAAAAAAAAATCGAGGAGCGTTATTGTAATAAAAAATAAAATGACGTAAGAAAAAATACTGTGAGGTTATTTTTCGGTAAAAAATAAATTGCTAGTTTTTGGTAATTAAAAATAAACTGAGGCATTTTTCTTTTGAAAAATAAATTGTGGTTGTAATAAAAAATAAAATGAGGTATAGTAAAATAATTTGGGGTATTTTTCTGTAAAAAAATAAGTTTAGGTTGCGTTTTGAAATAAAAAAACAATTAGGTAAAGAAAAATAATTAGAGGTATTTTTTGCTAAAGAAATAAATTGAGGTACTTTTGCAGATTAGAATAAACTGAGGTATTATTCGTTTGAAAACTAAATAGAGGAATTATTTGGAAATAAATAATAAAATGAGGAAAAAACAATATTTGAGGTACTTTCGGAAAATAAAAAATAATATCAGGTAAATAAAAATATAATGAGGTTTTATTGATGAAAAAAATAAATCGAGGTACTTTTTGGTAATAAAAAATAAAACTAGTTAAAAGAAGCTAATTTGAGGTAATTTTTTTCTGAAAGAATAAATAGAGATATTTTTTTGTAATATAAAATAAAAATAAGGTAAAGAAAAATAAATTGAGGATTTTTTGTTAAAATAAATAAATTGAGGTACCTTTTGGCTATTAAAAAAAAAACTCAAGTATTTTTTATAGAGAAATAAAATGGGTTACCTTTCTGGCAATAAAAACCAAGATGAGGTAAAGGAAAATAATTTGTGGCATTTTTTGGTTAAAACATAAATTAGCGTATTTTTTTTTAACTGAAAATAAATTGAGGTCAAGTAAACTATTAAAAAATTGATGTATTTGTTGTGAAAAAAGTAAACTGGTGTGTTGTTTTTTGAATAAAAAAAAAATGAGGTGAGAAAAAATAATTTACGATATTTTTTGATAAAAAATAAATTGAGATACTTTTTGGTGAGGTATTTTTTTCTGGAATAATAGCAATATTCCGGTAATTTTTTCCAATAAAACAGAAAATGAGGTAACGAAAAATAATTTATGCTATTATTTGGTAAACAATAAGTTGAGGTTATTTATTGAAATAAAAAATAAAAATGAGGTAAAGAAAAAAAAATTGAGGTGTTTTATGCTCAAATAAATAAATTTAAGTACGTTTGGCAAATTATTTGAAAATCAATTAACTTGTTTTTTGAAATAAAAAATAATGATGTATTTTTTAACGTTTGGCAAATGATGTATTTTTCGTTAAAACCAAATTGCGGAGCCT
This sequence comes from Amborella trichopoda, assembly GCF_000471905.2. The sequence goes on along the minus strand of NW_006499889.1, from coordinate 14,251 downwards.
AATGGTAATAAACAATAAAATGGGGAAAGGAAAAATAATTTGATGGTCAAATAATAAATTAAAGAAAATTTTGGAAATTAAAATAAACTGAGATATTTTTCTTTTTAAAAATAAGAGTAACTACTTTTCAATAAAAATAATAATTAAACATGGTAAAGAAAAGTAATTTAAATTATTTGGTTCAAAAAAGAATTCGAGGTACTCTTCGGTAATTAAAATAAACTGAGGTGCTTTTAGGGAAAAATGCATAAATTGAGGTACTCTATTGTAATTATAATAAACTGTGGTACTTTTGGGTTACCGAAAATAAAAAATGAGGTAAGGAAACGTAATTTGAGTTATTTTTTGGTAAGAAAAAATAAAATGTGGTAAAGAAAAATAAGTTGATATTTTGATATTTTTTTAATAAAAAAAAGTAAATCGAGGTGCGTTTTGGTAATAAAAAATAAAATGACGTAAGAAAAAAAACTGTGAGGTTATTTTTTGGTAAAAAAATAAATTGTTAGTTTTTGGTAATTAAAAATAAATTGAGCATTTTTCTTTTGAAAAATAAATTGTGGTTACATTAAAAAATAAAATGAGGCATAGTAAAATAATTTGTGGTATTTTTCTGTAAAAAAATAAGTTTAGGTTACGTTTTGAAATAAAAAAATAATTAGGTAAAGAAAAATAATTAGAGGTATCTTTCGCTAAAGAAATAAATTAAGGTACTTTTGCAAATTAGAATAAACTGAGGTATTATTCGTTTGAAAACTAAATAGAGGAATTATTTGGAAATAAATAATAAAATGAGGAAAAAACAATATTTGAGGTAGTTTTGGAAAATAAAAAATAATATCAGGTAAAGAAAAATATAATGAGGTTTTATTGATGAAAAAAATAAATCGAGGAACTTTTTGGTAATAAAAAATAAAACTAGTTAAAAGAAGCTAATTTGAGGTAACTTTTTGCTGAAATAATAAATAGAGATATTTTTTTGTAATATAAAATAAAAATAAGGTAAAGAAAACTAAATTGAGGATTTTTTGTTAAAATAAGTAAATTGAGGTACCTTTTGGTTATTAAAAAAACACTCAGGTATTTTTTATATAGAAATAAAATGGGTTACCTTTCTGGCAATAAAAACAAAGATGAGGTAAAGGAAAATAAATTGTGGCAGTTTTTGGTTAAAACATAAATTGGCGTAATTTTTTTTAACAGAAAACTAATTAAAATAAAAAAAAAATTGATCTATTTTTTGTGAAAAAAGTAAACTGGTGTGTTGTTTTTTGTAATAAAAAAAAAAGTGAGGTAAGCAAAAATAATTTGCGATATTTTTTGATAAAAAATAAATTGAGATACTTTTTGGTGAGGTATTTTTCGCTGGAATAATAGCAATATTCAGGTGCTTTTTTCCAATAAACCAGAAAATGAGGTAACAAGAAATAACTTATGCTATTATTTGGTAAAAAATAAGTTGAAGTTATTTATTGAAATAAAAAATAAAAATGGGGGAAAGAAAAAAAATTTAAAGGTGTTTTATGCTCAAATAAATAAATTTAGGTACGTTTGGCAAATTAGTTGAAAATCAATTAAGGTGTTTTTTGAAATAAAAAATAAAATTAAGTTAAAAAAACTTTTTTGATGATGTATTTTTTGTTAAAACCAAATTGAGGAACCTAACGGGTAAACGATAAAATGGGGTAAGGAAAAAAAATTTGATGGTCAAATAAAAAATTGAGGTAAATTTTGGAAATTAAAATAAACTGAGATATTTTTCTTTTTAAAAATAAATTGAGCTACTTTTCGATAAAAATAATAATTAAACATGGTAAAGAAAAGTAATTTGAGGTATTTGGTTAAAAAAAGAATTCAAGGTACTCTTCGGTAATTAAAATAAACTGAGGTGCTTTTAGGTAAAAAAAGATAAATTGAGGTACTCTATTGTAATTATAATAAACTGTGGTACTTTTGGGTTACCGAAAAAAAAAACAGGTAACGAAAAGTAATTTGAGTTCTTTTTTTGTAAGAAAGAATAAAATGAGGTAAGAAAAAATAAGTTGATATTTTGATATTTTTTTAATAAAAAAATAAATCGAGGTGCGTTTTGGTAATAAAAAATAAAATGACGTAAGAAAAAAAACTGTGAGGTTATTTTTTGGTAAAAAATAAATTGCTAGTTTTTGGTAATTAAAAATAAATTGAGATATTTTTCTTTTGAAAAATAAATTTTGGTTGTAATAAAAAATAAAATGAGGTATAGAAAAATAATTTGTGGTATTTTTCTGTAAAAAACTAAGTTTAGGTTATTTTTTGTAATAAAAAAACAATTCGGTAAAAAAAAATAAATTGGAGGTAGTTTTCACTAAAGAAATAAATTGAGGTATTATTCATCTGAAAATTAAATTGAGGAACTATTTGGGAATAAACTATAAAAAGGGGAAAAAACAATATTTGAGGTACTTTAGGAAAATTAAAAAAATATCATGTAAAGAAAAATATAATGAGGCTTTATTGATGAAAAAAAGAAATCGAGGAACTTTTTGGTAATAAAAAATAAAAACTAATTAAAAGAAGCTAATTTGAGATAATTTTTTGTTGATAGAATAAATAGAGATATTTTTTTGTAATATAAAACAAAAAATAAGGTACAGAAAAATAAATTGAGGATTTTTGTTTAAAATAAATAAACTGAGGTACCTTTTGGTTATTAAAAAAAAACCTCAGGTATTATTCATATAGAAATAAAATGGGTTACCTTTCTGGCAATAAAAAACAAGATGAGGTAAAGGAAAAGAATTTGTGGCATTTTTTGGTAAAAACATATATTGGCGTAATTTGTTTTAACATAAAATAAATTGAGGTCAAGTAAAATAAAAAAAAAATTGATGTATTTGTTGTGAAAAAAGCAAACTGGTGTGTAGTTTTTTGTAATAAAAAAAAAATGAGGTAAGAAAAAATAATTTGTGATATTTTTTGATAAAAAATAAATTGAGATAGTTTTTGGTGAGGTATTTTTCGCAGGAATAATAGCAATATTTAGGTACTTTTTTCCAATAAAACAGAAAATGAGGTAATGAAAAATAATTTATGCTATTACTTGGTAAAAAATAAGTTGAGGTTATTTATTGAAATAAAAAATAAAAATGGGTAAAAAAAAAACTTTGAGGTGTTTTATGCTCAAATAAATAAATTTAGGTACATTCGGCAAATTAGTTGAAAATCAATTGTGTTTTTTGTAATAAAAAAAAAAAAAAGTTAAAAAACTTTTTTGATGATGTATTTTTGGTAAAAACCAAATTGAGGAGCCTAATAGTAATAAACGATAAAATGGGGTAAGGAAAAATAATTTGATGGTCAAATAATAAATTGAGGTAAATTTTTGAAATTAAAATAAACTGAGAAATTTTTCTTTTTAAAAATAAATTGAGCTACTTTTCGATAAAAATAATTATTAAACATGGTAAAGAAAAGTAATTTGAGGTATTTGGTTAAAAATAGAACTCGAGGTATTCTTCAGTAATTAAAATAAATTGAGGTGCTTTTAGGTAAAATTACATAAAAATAGGTACTATATTGTAATAATAATAAACTGTGGTACTTTTGGGTTACCGAAAAAAAAAATGAGGTGAGGAAAAGTAATTTGAGTTATTTTTTCGTAAGAAAAAAAAAAATGAGGTAAAGAAAAATAAGTTGATATTTTGATATTTTTTTAATAAAAAAAATAAATCGAGGTGCGTCTTGGTAATAAAAAATAAAATGACGTAAAAAAAAATACTATGAGGTTATTTTTTGGTAAAAAATAAATTGCTAGTTTTTGGTAATTAAAAATAAACTGAGGTATTTTTCTTTTGAAAAATAAATTGTTATTGTAATAAAAAATAAAATGAGGTATAGAAAAATAATTTGTGGTATTTTTCTGTAAAAAAATAAGTTTAGGTTATTTTTTGTAAGAAAAAAACAATTCAGTAAAGAAAAACAATTAGAGGTAGTTTTAGCTAAAGATATAAATTAAGGTACTTTTGCAAATTAGAATAAACTGAGGTATTATTCGTTTGAAAATTAAATTGAGGAATTATTTTTAAATAAATAACAAAATGAAGAAAAAACAATAGTTGAGGTACTTTGGGAAAATAAAAATAATATCAAGTAAAAAAAATATAATGAGGTTTTATTGATGAAAAAAATAAATCGAGGAACTTTTTTGTAAAAACAAGATGAGGTAAAGGAAAATAATTTGGGGCATTTTTTGGTTAAAAAACATAAATCGGCGTATTTTTTTTAACAGAAAATAAATTGAGGTCAAGTAAAATAAAAAAAACTTGATGTATTAGTTGTGAAAAAAGTAAACTGGTGTGTTGTTTTTTGTAATAAAAAAAAAATGAAGTAAGAAAAAATAATTTGCGATATTTTTTGATAAAAAATAAATTGAGATACTTTTTGGTGAGGTTTTTTTCGCTGGAATAATAGCAATATTCAGGTACTTTTTTCCAGTAAAACAGAAAATGAGGTAATGAAAAATAATTTATGCTATTATTTGGCAAAAAATAAGTTGAGGTTATTTATTGAAATAAAAAATAAAAATGAGGTAAAGAAAAACAATTTGAGGTGTTTTATGCTCAAATAAATAAATTTAGGTATGTTTGGCAAATTAGTTGAAAATCAATTAAGGTGTTTCTTGTAGTAAAAAAGAAAATTAAGTTTAAAAACGTTTTTGTTGATGTATTTTTCGTTAAAACCAAATTGAGGAGCCTAACGGTAATAAACAATAAAATGGGGTAAGGAAAAATAATTTGATGGTCAAATAATAAATTGAGGTAAATTTTGGAAATTAAAAGAAACTGATATATTTTTCTTTTTAAAATTAAATTGAGCTACATTTCGATAAAAATAATATTTAAACATGGTAAAGAAAAGTAATTTTAGGTATTTGGTTAAAAAAAGAATTCGAGGTACTCTTCGGTAATTAAAATAAACTGAGGTGCTTTTAGGTAAAAATACATAAATTGAGGTACTCTATTGTAAATATAATAAACTTTGGTACTTTTGGGTTACCGAAAAACAAAATGAGGTAGGGAAAAGTAATTTGAGTTATTTTTTGGTAAGAAAAAATAAAATGAGGTAAAGAAAAATAAGTTGATATTTTGATATTTTTTTAATAAAATAAATAAATCTAGGTGCGTTTTGGTAATAAAAAATAAAATGACGTAAGAAAAAATACTGTGAGGTTATTTTTTGGTAAAAAATAAATTGCTAGTTTTTGGTAATAAAAAATAAACTGAAGTATTTTTCTTTTGAAAAATAAATTGTGGTTGTAATAAAAAATAAAATGAGGTATAGAAAAACAATTTGTGGTATTTTTCTGTGTAAAAAAGATACGTTTAGGTTATTTTTTGTAATAAAAAAACAATTTGGTAAAGAAAAATAAATTGAGGAAGTTTTCGCTAAAGAAATAAATTTAGGTATTTTTCCAAATTAGAATAAATTGAGGTATTATTCGTTTGAAAATTAAATTGAGGAATTATTTTGAAATAAATAATAAAATGAAGAAAAAACAATATTTGAGGTACTTTTGGAAAATAAAAAATAATATCAGGTAAAAAAAAATATAATGAGGTTTTATTGATGAAAAAAATAAATCGAGGAACTTTTTGGTTATAAAAAATTAAACTAGTAAAAAGAAACTAATTTGAGGTAATTTTTTGTTGAAAGAATAAATAGAGATATTTTTTTGTAATTTAAAATAAAAATAAGGTAAAGAAAAATAAATTGAGGATTTTTTGTTAAAATAAATTAGTTGAGGTACCTTTTGGTAATTAAAAAAAACCTAAGGTATTTATTATATAGAAATAAAATGGGTCACCTTTCCGGCAATAAAAAGCAAGATGACGTAAAGGAAAAAAATTTGAGGCATTTTTTGGTTAGAATATAAATTGGGGTATTTTTTTATAACAGAAAAAAAAATGAGGTCAAGTAAAATAAAAAAGATATGGTGTATTTGTTGTGAAAAAAATAAACTGATGTGCTCTTCTTTTTAATAAAAAAACAATGAGGTAAGAAAAAATAATTTACGTTATTTTTTGATAAAAAATAAATTGAGATACTTTTTGGTGAGGTATTTTTCGCTAGAATAATAGCAATATTGAGGTACTTTTTTGCAATAAAACATAAAATGAGGTAATGAAAAATAACTTGTGGTATTATTTGGTAAAAAATAACTCGAGGTTATTTATTGAAATAAAAAATAAAAATGAGGTAAAGAAAAAATAAATTGAGGTACGTTTGGCAAATCAATTGAAAACCGGTTGAGGTGTTTTTGGTAATAAAAAATAAAATTAGGTTAAAAAAATATTTTGATACGTTTTTTTGTTAAAAACAAATTGTGGTGCCTAATTGAAAAAAAAAAAAAAAGGGGTACGGAAAAATAATTTGATGGTCAAATAATAAATTGAGGTAATTTTTGGAAATTAAAATAAATTGAGATATTTTTCTTTTTTAAAATAAACTGAGCTACTTTTCGGTAAAAATAATAAATAAATATGGTAGAGAAAAGTAATTTGAGGTATTTGGTTAAAAAAAGAGTTCAAGGTACTCTTCGGTAATTAAAATAAACTGAGGGGCTTTTAGGTAAAAATACATAAATTGACTTACTCTATTGTAATTATAATAAACCGTGGTACTTTTTGGTTACCGAAAAAAAAAAAAGGTAGGAAAAATAATTTGAGTTATTTATTGGTAAGAAAAAATAAAATGAGGTAAAGAAAAATAAGTTGATATTTTTTTGGTAAAAAAAATTAATCGGGGTGCGTTTTGGTAATAAAAAACAAAATGACCTAAGAAAAAATAATGTGAGGTTATTTTTGGTAAAAAATAAATTGCTACTTTTTGGTAATTAAAAATAAACTGCGGTTATTTTCATTTGAAAAACAAATTGGGGTGCCCTCTTTGTAATAAAAAATAAAATGAGGCATAGAAAAATAATTTGTAGTATTTTCCGTAAAAAAATATGTTTAGGTTATTTTTTTAAATAAAAAAACAATTAGGTAATGAAAAATAATTAGAGGTATTTTTTGCTAAAGAAATAAATTGAGGTACTTTTGCAAATTAGAATAAACTGTGGTATTATTCGTTTGAAAATTAAATTGAGGAATTATTTGGAAATAAATAATAAAATGAGGTAAAAAATAAATCGAGGAATATTTTAGTAATAAAAAATAAAACTAGTTAAAAGAAACTAATTTGAGGTAATTTTTTTGTTGAAAGAATAAATAGAGGTACTTTTTTGTAATATAAAATAAAATAAGGTAAAGAAAAATAATTTGAGGATTTTTAAAAATTAAATAAATTAAGGTAACTTTTGGTAATTAAAACAAAACTCAGGTATTTTTTATATAGAAATAAAATGGGTTACCTTTCCGGCAATAAAAAACAAGATGATCTAAAGGAAAATAATTTGAGGCATTTTTTGGTTAAAATATAAATTGGGTTATTTTTTTTTAACAGAAAATAAAATGAGGTCAAGTAAAATAAAAAAAAATTGATGTATTTGTTCTGAAAAAAATAAACTGGTGTGCTCTTTTTTGTAATAAAAAAAAAAGAGGTAATAAAAATAATTAGAGATATAGGCGCTTTTTCAAATTAGAATAAACTGAGGTATTAGTCGTTTGAAAATGAAATTGGGGTAATTTTGTAAATTAGAATAAACTAAGGTATTATTCGTTTGAAAATTAAATTGTGGTATAATTTGGAAATAAATAATAAAATGAGGAAAAAACAACATTTAAGGTACTTTTGGGAAATAAAAAATAATACTAGGTAAAGAAAAATATAATGAAGTTCTTTTGATGAGAAAAATAAATCGAGGAACTTTTTGCTAATAAAAAATAAAACTAGTTAAAAGAAACTAATTTGAGGTAATTTTTTGTTGAAAGATTAAATAGCGGTACTTTTTGGTAATAAAAATAAAATAAGGTAAAGAAAAATAAATTGAGGATTTTTGTAAAAATAAATAAATTGAGGTACCTTTTGGTAATTAAAATGGGTTACCTTTCCGGTAATAAAAAACAAGATGAGGTAAAAGAAAATAGTTTGAGGCATTTTTTGGTTAAAAAATAAATTGAAGTATTTTTGTTTTGACAGAAAATAAAATGAGGTTAAGGAAAATAAAAATAATTTGATGTATTTGTTGCGAAAAAAATAAATTAGTGTGCTCTTTTTTGCAATAAAAAAAAAATGAGGTAAGAAAAAATAATTTGCGGTATTTTTTGATAGAAAATAAATTGAGATACTTTTTGATAACTAAAAATAAACTGAGGTATTTTTCGCTTGAATAATAGCAATATTGAGGTGCTTTTTTGCAGTAAAACATAAAATGAGGTAATGAAAAACAATTTGTGCTATTATTTGGTAAAAAATAAGTTGACGTTATTTATTGAAATAAAAAATTAAAGTGAGGTAAAGAAACAAAATTTGAGGTGTTTTCTTCTAAAATAAATAAATTGAGGTACTTTTGGCAAATCAGAATAAATTGATGTATTTTTCGTTTACAAATAAATTGAGGAATTATTTGGTAACAAAAAATAAAATGAGATAAAAATAATAATTTGAGGTAATTTTTGGTAAAAAAAAATTGGCGATAATTTTGGGAAATAAAAAATAGCATCAGATAAAGAAAAATATAATGAGGTAGTTTTTTGGTAAAGAAATAAATTCTGTAACTTTTTGGTAATCAAAATAAACTGAGGTTTTTTGTTTTGTAAACAAATAAGTTGAGGTATTTTTTGTAATAAAAAAAAAAATAGGTTAAAAAAAATATATTTTGATGTATTTTTTGTTAAAAACAATTTGAGAGGTGCCTAATGGCAACAAAAAATAAAATGGGGTAGAGAAAAATAATTTGATGGTCAAATAATAAATTGAGGTAAAATTTGAAAATAAAAATAAACTAAGATATTTTTAAAAATATCTTTTTAGAAATAAAAATAAATTGAGCTACTTTTCGGTAAAAATAATAATTAAATATGGTAAAAAAAAGTAATTTGAGGTATTTCTTTGGTTAGAAAAATAATTTGCGGTACTCTTCGGTAATTAAAGTAAATTGAGGCGTTTCTTGGTAAAAAAAATAAATTGAGGTACTATTTGGTAATTACAATAAACAAAGGTACTTTTTGGTGACCGAAAAAAAAAATGAGGTAAAGAGAAATAGTTTGAGTTTTTTTTTGTAAGAAAAAATTAAATGAGGTAAAGAAAAATAATTTGATGTATTTTTAGTAAAAAAAATAAATCGAGATGCGTTTTGGTAATAAAAAATAAAATGACATATGGAAAAAAAATGTCAGGTTTTTTTGGTAAAAAATAAATTTCTACTTTTTGGTAATTAACAATAGACTGAGGTATTTTTCGTTTGAAAAATAAATTGAGGTTCCTCTTCGTAATAAAAAATAAAGTGAGGTATAGAAAAATAATTTGTGGTATTTTTCGGTATAAAAATAACTTGAGGTTATTTTTTGAAATAAAAAAACAATTAGGTAAAGAAAAATAATTAGAGGTATTTTTCGCTAAAGAAATAAATTTCGGTACTTTGTGCAAATTATAATAAACTGAGGTATTTTTTATTTGAAAAATAAATAGAGAAATTATTTGGAAATAAAGAAGGCAAAAACATACTTGAGATACTTTTGGGAAATAAAAAATAATTTCAGGTAAATAAAAATATAATGAGGTATTTTTTATGAAAAAAATAAATCAAGGAATTTTTTAGTAATAAAAAATAAAACTAGTTAAAGGAAACTAATTTTAAGTAACTTTTTGTTAAAATAATAAATAGAGGTACTTTATGGTTATAAAAAATAAAATAAGATAAATAAAAATAAATTGAAGATTTTCGTAAAAATAAATAAATTGACGTACCCTTTGGTAATTTTAAAAAAACTAAGGTATTTTTTAGATAAAACTAAAATGGGTTACCTTTCTGGTAATAAAACACAAGATGAGATAAAGGAAAATAATTTGTGGCATTTTTTGGTTAAAAAATAAATTGCGGTATTTTTTTGTAACAAAAAATAAAATGAGGTGAAGAACAATGGAAATAATTTGATGTATTTATTACGAAAAAAAAATAATTTGCAATATTTTTTGATAAAAAATAAATTCAGATACTTTTTGGTAACAAAAAATAAACTGAGGTATTTTTCGTTTGAATAATAGATTGAGGTACTTTTTTATAATAAAACATAAAATGAGGCAAAGAAAAATAATTTGTACTATTATTTCTTAAAAATAAATTGAGGTGCCAAATGGTAATAAAAAATAAAATGGCGTAAGGAAAAATAATTTGATGGTCAAATAATAAATTGAGGTAAATTTTGGAAATTAAAATAAACTAAGATAATTTTCTTTTTAAGAAGAAATTGAGCTATTTTTCGGTAAAAATAATAATTAAATATGGTAAAGAAAAGTAATTTGAAGTATTTGGGTAAAAAAATAATTCGAGGTACTCTTTGGTAATTAAAATAAACTAAGGTGCTTTTAGGTAAAAAAAATAAATTGAGATACTATATTGTAATTATAATAAACTGTGGTACTTTTTGGTTACCAAAAAAAAAAAAGAGGTAACGAAAAATGATTTGAGTTAATTTTTGGTAAGAAAAAACAAACTGTGGCAAAGAAAAACAATTTGATATTTTTCTAAAAAAAAAATAAATCGAGGTGTGCTTTGGTAATAAAAATTAAAATGACGTAAGAAAAAATAATCTGAGGTTTTTAGGTAAAAAATAAATTGCTAATTTTTGGTAATTAAAAATAAATGGAGGTATTTTTCTTTTGAAAAAAATAAATTGTGGTGGCCTCTTTGTAATAAAAAATAAAATGAGGTATAGAAAAATAATTTGTGGTATTTTGACGTAAAAAAAAAAGTTGAGGTTATTTTTTGAAATAAAAAAACAATCAGGTAAAGAAAAATATTTAGAGGTATTTTTCACTAAAGAAATAAAATGAGGTAGTTTTGCAAATTAGAATAAACTGAGGTATTATTCATTTGAAAAATAAATTGAGGAATTATTAGGAAATAAAGAATAAAATGAGGGGAAAAAAAACATTTGAGGTACTTTTGGGAAATAAAAAATAATATCAGGTAACGAAAAATATAATGAGGTATTTTTGATGAGAAAGATAAACCGAGGAACTTTTTATCAATAAAAAATAAAACTAGTTAAAAGAAACTAATTTGAGGTAATTTTTTGTTGAAAGAATAAATAGAGGTACTTTTTTGTAATAAAAAATAAAATAAGGTAAAGAAAAATAATTTGAGCATTTTTTGTAAAAATAAATAAATTGAGGTACCTTTTGGTAATTAAAAAAAACTTAGGTATTTTTTATATAGAAATAAAATGGGTTACCTTTCAAGTAATAAAAAACAAGATGAGGTAAGGGAAAATAATTTGAGGCATTTATTGGTAAAAAAAATAAATTGGGATATTTTTTTTTCTAACAGAAAATAAAATGAGGGTAAGAAAAATAAAAATAATTTGATGTAATTGTCGTGAAAAACATAAATTGGTACGCTCTTTTTTGTAATTAAAAAAAATGAGGTAAGAAAAAATAATTTGCGTTATTTTTTGATAAAAAATAAATTGAGATGCTTTTTGGTGAGGTATTTTTTTGCTTCAATAATAGCAATATTGGAGTACTTTTTTGCAATAAAACATAAAATGTGGTAATGAAAAATAATTTGTGGTATTATTTGGCAAAAAATAAGTTGAGCTTTTTTATTGAAACAAAAAATAAAAATGTGGTAAAGAAAAACAATTTGAGGTATTTTATGCTAAAATAAATAAATTGAGATACGTTTGGTAAATCAGTTGAAAATTGGTTGAGTTATTTTTGGTAATAAAAAATTAAATTAGGTTAAAAAAAATTTATTTTGATGTATTTTTTGTTAAAAACAAATTGAGGTGCCTAATGGTAATAAAACATAAAATGGGGTAAGGAAAAATAATTTGATGGTCAAATAATATAAATTGAGGCAAATTTTTGAAATTAAAATAAACTCAGATATTTTTCTTTTAAAAAATAAATTGAGCTACTTTTCGGTAAAAATAATAATTAAATATGGCAAGGAAAAGTAATTTGAAATATTTGGTTAAAAAAAGAATTTGAGGTGCTCTTCGGTAATTAAAATAAACTGAGGTGCCTTTAGGTAAAAAATAAATAAATTGAGGTACTCTATTGTAATTATAATAAACTGTGGTACTTTTTGGTTGCCGAAAAAAAAATGAGGTAAGGAAAAATAATTTGAGTTAGTTTTTGGTAAGAAAAAATAAAATGGGGTAAAGAATGCTAATTTGATATTTTTTTAGTAGAGAAAATAAATCTAGGTGTGTTTTGGTAATAAAAAAAAAAATGACGTAAGAAAAAATAATGTGAAGCTTTTTTTGGTAATTAAAAATAAATTGAGGTATATTTCGTTAGAAAAATAAATTGAGGTGGCCTCTTTGTAATAAAAAATAAAATGGTGTATAGAAAAATAATTTGTGGTATTTTTCTGTGAAAAAATAAGTGATAAACTTAATTAAAGGAAATTAATTTGAGATAATTTTGTGTGAAAAGAATACGTAGACTACTTTGTGGTAATAAAAAACAAAATAAGGTAAAGAAAAAAAAATTTGAGGATTTTCTGTAAAACAAACAAATAAATTGAGGTACCATTTGGTAATTAAAAAAAAAACTCAGATATTTTTTATATAAAAATAAAACGGTTTACCTTTCAGGTAATAAAACATAAGACGAGGAAAAGAAAAATTATTTGCGGCATTTTTCGGTTAGAAAATAAATTGGGGTATTGTTTTTGTAACATAAAATAAAATGAGGCAAAGAACAACAAAAATAATTAGATGTATTTGTTTTGAAAAAAACAAATTGGTGTGCTCTTTTTTGTAAAAAAAAATAAAATGAAGTAAAAAAACATAATTTGCTGTATTTTTTGATAAAAATAAATTGACACACTTTTTGGTAAGAAAAAATAAACTGAGGTATTTTTTTGTTTGAATAATAGATTGAGGTACTTTTTTGAAATAAAACATAAAATGAGGTACAGAAAAAATAATTTGTGCTATTATTTGGTAAAAAATAAGTTGAGCTTATTTATTGAAATAAAAAAATAAAAATGAGGTAAAGAAAAAACATTTGAGGTGTTTTCTGCTAAACCAAATAAATTTTGTACGTTTGGCAAATTAGAACAAACTGAGGTATCTTTCGTTTACAAGTAAATTGATGAATTATTTGGTAATAAAAAAAAAATGAGATAAAAAAATAATTTAGACATTTTTGGGTATAAAAAAAAAAAAAATTGGGGCAATTTTTGGAAATTAAAAATAGTATTAGGTAATGAAAAATATAACGAGGTATTTTTTTGGTAAAAAAATAAATTCATTAACTTTTTGGTAATTAAAATAAACTGGGGTTTTTTGTTTTGCAAACAAATCGGTTGAGGTATTTTCGGTAATAAAATTTAAAATTAGTTAAAAAAAAGATATTCGGATGTATTTTTTGTTAAAACCAAATTGAGGTGCCAAATGGTAATAAAAAATAAAATGGGGTAAGGAAAATTAATTTGATGGTCAAATAATAAACTGAGGAAAATTTTGGAAATTAAAATATCTGAGATATTATTCTTTTTTAAAATAAATAGAGCTACTTTTTTGGTAAAAATAGTAATTAAATATGGTAAAGAAAACTAATTTTTTTAAAAAATAATTTGAGGTACTCTTCGGTCATCAAAATAAACTGTGGAGCTTTTTGGTAAAAAAAAAACGAAGAATGTGGTACTCTTTGGTAATTAAAATAAAGCGAGGTACTTTTTGGTTACCAAAAAAAAAAAACTGAGGTAAGGATAAATAAATTGAGTTATGTTTTGGTCAGAAAAAATAAAATGAGGTAAAAAAAAAAAATTTTGATATATTAAAAAAAATAAAAATAAATCGAGGTACGTTTTGGTAATAAAAAATAAAATGACGTAAGAAAAAATAATGTGATGTTCTTTTTGGTAAAAAATAAATTCCTACTCTTTGGTAATTAAAAATAAACTGACTTATTTTTCTTTTGAAAAATAAATCGAGGTGGCCTCTTTGTAATAAAAAAAAAAAACAAAAGAGGTATAAATTTTTTTTTTTTGCATTTTTCCGTATAATAATAAGTTGAGGTTATTTCTTGAATTAAAAAAACAATTAAGTACAGAAAAATAATTAGACATATTTTTTGCTAAAGAAGTAAATTG
>NW_006499890.1:9095-23110 GCF_000471905.2 Amborella trichopoda | reverse complement strand
TATATATATATATATATATATATATATATATATAGTTTGTTTAGAGTTAACAACCTCTCAAAATACAAAGGTTCAAGTTAGAAAGGGTTGTGATGGGTGTATTTATCAAAATAATCATTATTTTTTATTAAAAAATTTATTTAAATAGGTAGCTTTATCATTAAGCAATGACAAATTTGAAATTTTTACAAAAGTACAATGGCATTTTGAAAGTTAGTGTCCTATGGAATTTTATTTGTAGAGTGCCCTTGTCTTTTAGAAAAATTTCAACTTTACTTTTTATGGAGATGACAAAAATACCCCTCATCCTATAGTAATATTTACAACATTGTCATTACTTAGTGATGAAGATATCACAAAAAGAATTTTTTTTAAAAAAAATAGACTACAAAATTAGTAAATATACCATGCAGAACTCTGTCTAGAGTACCCTCTAATCAATCATCTTGATAATGATATGTATGGACATGGAAAAAAAAAAAAAGATTTTGAGTCCAAAAAATATGGCATCTTGCAACATATTATCTCAACCGTCCATTTTCAATATTTTCATTTGTTTATAGATCTTCTTGATTTTAACTATTTTTGAAATTTAAAATTTTATAATTAAATATGAAAATAAAATAAATTTTGAGATAATCTTAATAATGTTTTACACCAAAATTATATATTATGATAAAATTTGGAGGTGCGCCTTAATTGGATTGTCTAAGGTTGCAACCTTATAAAAACCATAGAAACCACACCTAAGCTATCAAATTTCACATCGATTGGTTGTAAGTTATTGTGACCTTCTTGGATCAAAAGGAAATGGTCTCACTGTATACAATCTACAGTGGGCTCACAAGTAAAAATGAGCTCAACGGTCCAGATTGAATCTAGGCTGATTTAACCATCATGGATGTCCGATAGTGTTTGAATTTTAGGTTTTTTTTTTTTAAATCTTAATCACTTGAAATTTTAGACACGTGTTAATAAAAAATAGATGAACCTTTGAAAAATATATAAAAAAAAAATATGTTACATGAAAATAATTGACCAAAATACTCCTATAAAGATTTGGGGGTATTTTGGTCAATTCATTTTTTACGAATTATTATTTTTTATATATATTTTTATTAGGTGCGGCTTGATGAGAAGAACACACGCTTAAAATTACAAGTGATTTGGATTTTTAGAAAAAAAGTTAAAATTCAAATACTACCAGACATCCGTAATCGTCAGATCGGTCCAGATTGGCTGTTGGGCTCATTTTTTCTTGTGAGCACACTGGCTCACAGAATCATTTTCCATGGGCTCTTCCCAACGAAAATGAATAGTGATTTCATCTACTCTCATCACCATCCAAACTTCATTGTACGGTCATAATTGTCCGATAGAGTTTCATATTTTTTTTTTTCCTACAAATCCAAATTACTTGAAATTTGGAGTGCGTGTACATCTTAGTGAGGCGCACCTAATAAAAATATGAAAAAAATAATTCGTAAAATATAAATCGATCAAAATACCCTTGAAACTTTATGGGAGTATTTTGGTTAATTTATATTTTGTGAATTATTTTTTTTATATACCAAATTTTAGATCATTCCGATTAGTAAAAAAGAAAATTAAAATTAAAACACTGCAGGACAACTGTGACTGTGCGATGAAGTTTGGATGGTGATGAGGGTAGGCGAAATCAATATTCATTTTTACCTATAGGCGTTATATATATATATATATATATATATAATTTGTGAACTATTTATCATTTTTAACTTCCAATTCACGATGTGTATTTCAATTTCAATGGGATGTTTCACATTAAATCAAAAGAAGCACGTAAACTATTGAATATTTCCAATTTGGAAAAATATACAATGAGACCATTTACTTTTTGTGCAAGATGGTAACAACTAATCTTAACTATTGGATGTGAAATTGACTAAGCTCAAAATTCAAAGGAAATTTTCTCGAACTTTGTGACACATCCAAGCTATCACATTTCACATTGGATGATTGTAAGTCATTGTGACCTCTTTGTATCAAAGGTAAATGGTCTCTATACAATTTCTTAATCTTTTAGTGCAATATCCCAAATTGTTTTCAATATTACATTTGTGATACTTTTGGAGAACAAGGTGATCTATCCTCAGTCCTCGAAAAGATGCTTCTGACAGCTGATGATTTGTACAAATGAGCAGATTCCGAGAATTCAAAGGATTCTGTACGCATAAAAAAGATGGCTCTCGAAGCCCTTAATGATTTTCCAGAGGAAATAATCGAAATGGTGAAGCAAAGTGACCCAATTTCATTGAGCCTCACTTGGTTTAGGTACCGGCCACCATGGGATCTGATGCGAACAAGTTGGCACAAAGGCACAGTCACTCTATCTGGAGACGCCCTGCATGTCATGGGACCATATCTGGGTCAAGGTTGCTCAGTTGGCCTAGAAGATGCGATCGTGCTAGGCCGGTGCATCGGGTTAGCCATTCGCAAAGCGCAAGAAGAGAATGACAGGCAAACCAGAGAGGCTATAAGCTCAGCAATTGCAAAGTATGCGAAAGAAAGGAAGATGAGGGTGCTAAGGATGGCTAGCCAAACTTACCTTAGAGGCTTGCTTGCAAAGCCCATTTCACCCGTGTTGAAACTGGGCATCCAAGTTGTTTGGTTGGTTTTGTTTGGGAAACAACACAGTCATGCTCAATATGATTGTGGAACTCTCTTGGCCCCATCATAGAAGATGCAAAAATCATTAATTATAGACATATCATTTAAGGCCCAGTATCATATATTGTGTAATCCTTGTGAGACAATATTACCAATTCAACCCCCTCAAGTAAACCTCTGTGCACGAGAATGAGAGAGAGATAAAAAACTCAAATAAAAAAAAAATTCATAAAAGTAGGATTACAGCCCCAAATTTGGGCAATGCGGCAATACCACATTTTTTCTCAGCTAATAATATAACCATAACATCCAGTGTTTAAAAAATCACTTATTCGATCAGGAAGATACGGATCGGGTATTGGTTAGACTGTTTCGGATCTGACCATAAAATGAGATCCAGGTGATTTGCTACTTAGAATCGGAGAGAATCAAATTGATTATGTTATTAAAAAATCAATGATCCGATCAAGAAGATACGGATTGGGTATTGGTTAGATCGTTCCGGATCCAATCGGATCCGGATGACTTGCTACTGAGAATTGGAGAGAATCAAATTGATGATGTCACAAAACAAATCGAAACATATCACCGATTCGAATCAGATTGATGATGTCATGAAAAGAATCGGAACACGTCACCGATTCTGACGTCATAGAACTTGGGATGATTTGCTACTTAGAATTGGAGATAATCATATTGATGACATCACAAAACGAATCGAAACACTGATTCTGACGTCATCGAACTTGGGATGATTTGCTACTTAGAATCGAAGATAATCATATTGATGACGTCATGAAACGAATCAGAACACGTTATCGAACCTGGAATCAAAATATGTCATCGAACCTGAAATCTTTGTTTTTGATTTGCTACATAGAATCGGAGAGAATCAATTGATGATGTCACGAAACGAATCGGAACACGCACCGATTCGAATCAGATTGCTGATGTCATGAAACGAATCGAAACACGTCACCGATTCTAATGTCATCGAACCTGGGATGATTTGCTACTTAGAATCGGAGATAACCTGGGATGATTTGCTACTTAGAATTGGAGAGAATAAGATTCACGAAATGAATCAGATTGATGACATCACGAAATGAATCAGAGAGAATCAAATTGATGACATCACGAAACGAATCGGAGAGAATCAAATTGATAATGTCACGAATCAGATTGATGACATCACAAAATGAATCGGAGAGAGTCATCGAAATGAATCGGAGAACCTGGGATGATTTGCTAGTTAGAATCAGAGATAATAAGATTTTGACGTCATTGAACCTGGGATGATTTGCTACTTAGAATCGGAGAGAATCAGATTCATGATGTCACGAAACGAATCAGAGACAATCAAATTGATTTGCTACTTAGAATCAGAGAGAATCAGATTCACGAAATGAATCAAGTTGATGATGTCACGAAATGAATCGGAGAGAATCAGATTAATGACATCACGAAACGAATCGGAGAGAATGAAATTGATGATGTCACAAATTAGATTGATGACATCACCTAATGATCAAATTGATGATGCAAATTAGATTGATGACATCACGAAATGAGTCATCGATGATGACATCATGAAATGAATCGGAGAGAGTCATCGAAATGAATCAGATTGAATGAATCGGAGAGAATCAGATTGATGATGTCACGAAACGAATCGGTGGAATCGGATTGATGATGTCACGAAACGAATCGGAACGCATCACCGATTCTGACGTCATTGAACCTCGAACCTGTAATATTTGAATTTTTGTTTTAAAATGTCGATCCAATTGTTTTTAATCGAGATCCAGTGTTTTGGAAGACACAACTTGGGGTTTCAAGAACTGGAATCTTCGAACCTGTAATCTTTGAATCTTTGTTTTAAAAGCTCGATCCAACTGTTTTTAATTGAGATCCAATGTTTTGGAAGACACAGCTTGGGGTTTCGAACCTGTAATCTTTGAATCTTTGTTTTAAAAGCTCGATCCAATTGTTTTTAATTGAGATCTAGTGTTTTGGAAGACACAAGGGGTTTCGAGAACTGGAATCTTTGATTTAAAAGCTCGATCCCATTGTTTTGTTTTTAATTGAGATCCAGTGTTTTGGAAGACACAACTTGGGGTTTCGAGAACTGGTAATAGCTCCAAAACACAACTTGGGGTTTCGAGAACTGGTAATAGCTCGATCCCATTGTTTTAATTGAGATCCAGTGTTCTGGAAAACACAACTTGGGGTTTCGAGAAGAAGACAACTCACGCATGTGGTTCCACGGCTGCCCATCTAACACGTGCTGCGCTCATCAACCTTGTGCTGATCAGCAACATTCTTAGATGGATTCTAATACTTTATAAGTGCTCAATTCTTCCCACAATTCAATGATGTGGGATTAATTCTTTTTTACCTTCTCCTTAACCTGCTATTTAATCCCTCTTTTAGAACTTCTCGTCAATGTGCCATTTATATATCTATCATCTCTCTCACTCTCTACTCCAACGTGCCATTGATATATGGGTACAGTAGGCATACGAGCGCCTTTGTATGTATAGTGGTATGGTACCCTTCAAATTTTGTCATGGTATATAATTTTGATGTAAAATGTTATTAGGATTATTTCAAAATCTAATTTTATATCTAATTATACAATTTTAAATTTAAAAAATGGTTAAAATACACATATGAAAATCTTGAAAATGGACGGTGTAGATAATATGTTGTAAAATGCACTAACTCTGAGGCTTAAAACCTTTTTATTCTTTATAAGCATACATCTCGACATCGAGACAATCAATCAAAGGGTTTTTCAACATTAAAACTACATTTTCTGATGGATTTTTGAGGGGCATCCGTAGTTCTACATTATAAGGTAGCATCCTTATATAAACTTTTTCCTTATATTATTGATCAATGTCTTTAAATTTTGTTGTAGAATTTGGAGGACAGCTTCACCCTGGTGGACTTTTTGATCCATTGGGGCTGGCCAACTATCCAGACCAGGCTGCTTTGTTGAAGGTGAAGGAGATCAAGAATGGAAGGCAGACCATGTTTTTGTTTTATATTTTTTGAAGATTCATCTATTTTTGATGAACACACGCCTATAATTTCAAGTGATTTGGATTTGTAAAAAAATAAATAAAATTTAAATACTATTGAGCGTACGTGATTGCCAGATCGGCCCAGATTCAATCTGAACCGTTGAGCTCATTTTTACTTGTGGGCCTACTAGTTCATACGATCATTACTTGTGAGCTCACTAGCTCACATGATCATTTTCCATATATATATATATATATATAAAGTTGGGTATGGTACCCTACCTAGCATAGTAGGTATTGGATGAACCCCTATGACTCGGGTCGTGTCCAGGTCAAATAGATACAAATGCAATTGGCCCTTCGGCCCGGTGGGTTGACCCAACCCATTGCCATCCCTAGTATACAAAACATGATAAATATATGTAATGGAGATTATGCCATACACAATTATGTATTGCATGCCATGTTCCATTCAAACATCAATTGTCCATTGTCGAGGATGAATAGTGGTGATTAAATATAGTGACAGACATTCATCAAGGTTTGGTATATGCAACCTTGTGCCACTGAGAATGGATGGCGGATGCCCTAGAGGTGATACGTTAAGCTTGTTGTTTTAGTTTTCAAGCCAAAATGATATATATCCTAGGGGCATTCTCATCATGCACGCAAATCACCTCCAAATATAATAGATTCTTGGGAAATTATAAAAATATTTCTTAATTAATAGATAATTGGAAATAAATCCCAAACTTTGGAAAACCTCATCCATACACTATTTTTAAGTGAGTTGACGAAAATAATCTTCACGGTAGTTTTAGAACTTTGAAGACATCACGGTAGACTCACTACCCCGATAGTAATAGCCAGTTGAATGTTTTGAGGCATCACGGCATTTAAATTGCCACCATGGTTGTTAAATGGCATCATGACACTTAAAAATCCATGATGGTCCTTAAAGGTTATTATGCCCCATGACAAAGGAAATACAATGCTCTTAACGACCATCATGGCTTTTTAAGTGCCATGATGCCTCTTAACGATCATCATGGTTGTTTAAGTGTCACAGTGCCTCTTAACGAGCATCATGGTTGTTTAAGGGTCGCAATGCCTCAAAACATTCAACCGCCCATGACCATCATGGTAGTGAGTCTACCGTGATGTCTTCACAATTCTAAGACTACTATGATGACTATTTTGTTAAAAATAAAAAATAAATACAAAAATTTAAGAAAAAAAATGTATGGATGAGGTTTTGAAAAGTTTAGGGTTTATTTTCAATAATCCAAAAATAAAAGCATATTTTTTATACAATAAAACTATTTACTTTTGGTACAAAAATGTCAAAAAAAAAAAAAAATCAATTAAACAAGATTTGTAAGCACAACCTAAATACTGTATGTAGATAGAAACTTTCTGATTTGGCAGGAAAGAGTTTCGATGCGTGAAGACGAGTGATCTGATGGAATCTCTAGCACATGAGTTACCACCCTGAACGATCCGTTTCAATTGCAGAGCAATCAGTGTTGAGATTTCGACTTCTTCTGATCCCATTCTTCATCTAGACAATGGCAAAACAATAAGATCAAAGGTAATTATCTGGCACAACAATAAGATCAAAGGTAATTATCAAATTAAGGGTAATTTAATATCTTTCCTTGTGATAATTTAAGATGATATGTCATCAACATCATCATCATCATTTTATCATTATTATTTTAGTGCTTAAGTTGGAAAAAGCAATTATTTTGTAGATAAACTACAATACACAGCCACTTATTATTGCTTTCCTTGAGGACATCAGGCAAAGTTCATTCAAAGATTGTGTCTATAACCCAACCTTATATGAGAATGTGTGTCATTTCAATGGGAGGTTAGTTATTATAAAAAGAAGTAGGGTGCATTAGTACACTTCTCTGGAAGCACATTGTGCACTTACTCCTTCGGGCAAAAGAGTGATCTTTTGGACAAATGTTTTGTGTTCCACATTGCAATCACCAGATGAGCATATACCATTGAATCTTAGTTTGATATATTTTCCTTTGGAGGTTGGTCGTAAGGTTGAGGAGGTCAAGTCTCCAAACTTGGGCTCCTAAAATTACTTCCAATTAAGGTTTTATCCGAGGGAGTGAATGGGTTATATGGTCTTGAAGGAGCACGTACTCCTTTTGCTTATTAAAAAGACAAAACGGTATACATACAAATAGATATCCTCTGCAAGAGAAGCCACACACTTTGAGCTTAAATCGTGAAATGAGCAGAAACGAAAACATACACTGAGTTCTCTATAGCTGCATCTTTTTATAACATGATGTCCAAGTAACAACCCAAACAAAGAGGAAAATGAAAAATAGAAAAAAGGATGCTGAAAAAACTCAGACATTAAGATATCCACTTAACTCTTGGTAAAACATTAACAATATAAGAGCATAATTGGAAGTGGCAGAGCGGCCTTGCTCCTATGATCTGTTGAGATTTAGCTCCCCGTCGCACCGATTCGTGAAGAAATAGATAAAACACTAAAAATAGTACATCATGATACACATAAAACACAAAAAACTGTTATGTTTGGTGATCGTCAAAATCACCATAGCTATATTTCATTCAAAAATTTGAGGGTATTACGGGGAAAAGAAAAAAAGGGCTTCTTTGGGTAACAAGAAAGAAAGCCCAATTGATCTCTATAAAAGAGGGCCAAAGAAGACATGATACTTATCCTTTTTAAGGTCATCCCTTTGGGGTTCATGGAAAAGGATCTCCAAAAAAGAGTCGCCAACAGAGAGAGAGAGAGGCAATATTATCATGGGATTTTGGGTTGGTTAAGTTTTCACTTTTAGAGAGAAAAAATCTCTCAGTTGCTATTTCCTGTAGCGGTATGGCGGTGGGAAAGATAAGATTGATTGACGATGTTGTTCGGTCGAGAGAGCGGGTTTAGAAAAGAAGATCAGTGAGGTCTTTTGCCGATGTTTAAAGAGAGGTATTTCTCTTGTGACCCAAAATTATAATCTTCATTGAGATAGTGGATTTCTACTTATCGAGACTATGAATGTAGGTCTTCAGGGTGAACCAAATAAATCC
Organism: Amborella trichopoda; assembly: GCF_000471905.2. The sequence goes on along the minus strand of NW_006499890.1, from coordinate 14,354 downwards.
TGTGTTGTTGTGATGTGGTTTTTTTTTTTTACTTGATTTACGGTTATATTCATCTGATTCGCATTTAGTCAATTATCTACACGATCTTGGGTAGGATCCCAATATTTGGATTTCTAGTTCCGCAAGTTAGGGGTTCTTGAGAACCCTATAATTGGTATCAGAGCAAAAGGTGTGTATGGGGCTAAGGCTTGCATTAAGAAAAAGATGAATGACGGCGTTTGATGGTTAAATGGTTTGACGTGGAGAAATATGGAGGCAAATTATGTATACAAATTTTACAATGGAGGCAAGTGGCTAAAAATCTATTTAATGAAGGTGGTAGGATGAATTTTGTGTTTTTGCTATCAAGATGGAGATTGTTAGGTTCAGTTATAGTTAAAATCACCACACCTATGGGTAAAGAAAACTGAGGCTTCTTTGGGGAACAAGAAAGAAGCCCAAGTGATCTCTATAAAAGCGAGGGAAAATTGTAGATACTCTTCCCCAACCAATTTTTCTTCCCGCAACTCTTACCCCAAAACACACTTTTCTAGCAAATATCCCTAAGTAAAAAAATAAAGTAAAAAAGACCAAAATACCCTCCTCTTAAACTAAAGCCTCTGTCTCCAGCAATGTGGTTTGAAAAAATATGGGTCCGACACTTTATAAAGGCAGTCTGACACTAAATGTTTATGGAAAACTAAGGGGTCTGGCAATTCTTAAAGACGATCTGACAATAGGCGTTCTGGAAAAATATTGGGTCCAACATATAATACATGCGGTATGACACATTTCGATTCTCGCATATTTCGGGACCGGTAAATGTTAAAGGCGGGTCGGCATGTATTATATCGATTTGGCATGTCCTTTTCTTGGTCCGATTGGTCGATATGCTTTGTCTGCAGTCTGGCACATGGACCATAGGGTCCGGCAATATGTTCATGTGGTCCGGCATAACCATGTCCCTATTCGCCAATATTGGCCTAAGTTTGTCTTTACACATGTTTGGCAATTTTTCTCTCGGTCCAGCACTACGTTTGTGAGTCCACGCCATGTTTGGCCCAACATATTTATTTTTATACAAGAATGGCCATTTTCATCAAAGTTCATTTTAGGGTAAAAATTACGAAAAAAATTTGGTTATGGGGAGGTTTTCTAAAAAAGTCTACTTCTGGGAGGGTTTTTGTAATTTTCCCTAAAAGAGAACCAATGAAGATTCATACTCATCCTTTTGAGGGTGACTCCTTTGGAGTACATGAGAAGGGATCTCAAAAAAGGAGAGGGATCTCCGAAAGAGCGAAAGACGGCTTCCTAAAGATAAGAAGTATTCCCATGAGATTTTGGGTTGGCTAAATTTTCACTTCTACAGAAAGAAAATTTCTCAATTGCTTTCAAGATACTCTTTTTGTTAGTGGTATAGTAATGGGAAAAGATGTCAACAGGGAGAAGAGAAGATCAGTAAGGTCGTGTAAGGTTTAGAAGAGAAGATCAGTAAGGTCTTTTACCGATGTTTAAATAGAGGTATTTATCTTGTAACCTTAAATTGTAATATTTATTGAGATAATGGATTTCTATTTGCCAAGGTCATGGATGTAGGCCTACAGGGTGAACCACATAAATCGTGTGTTGTTATGTTGTGCTTTCTTTGTGTTTGTTTCATTTTTTACACTTGATTTACAGTTGTATTTATCCAATTCGCATTTAGTCAATTGTGTATACAATTTTGAATGAGATCTCGGTATTTGAGATTTCCCGTTCTGCAAGATAGGGGTTTTTGAGAACCCTACAAAAATAGCACATCATGATAGATATAAATTGTTCCCTCCATAAGACACTTCTCGATATAACCATGTCGAGTTTTTATTTAATTTCATTTATCATACTCAACTAAAAATCTTTTCTTTTATGCTCTTACCTCTCTCAGGTTTTCATCGGTTGTGAGGGTGTCAATTCCATAATTGCTGAGTCATTGAGAATGGGAGCTCGAAGAAAGGATTCCAGGGTAGGAATCAGGGGGGTCACTTCGTATTCAAGGGAGGGACACAATTTCGAGAACCATTTCATCCGATTTCAGAGTGATCGAACTATTGTAGCGAGGCTTCCAATCAACCACAACATGGTCCACTGGTTCATTCACATTTGGGTTCCTCAAGGTAATGAATTGGTAAAAGATTAATGTTCTTAATGTAAAAAAGTAGCAAAAAAAAAAAAAGAGATTTGAGTGCATTTGTGTCAAACCAATATGAGATATGGCTAGAATTTTGGAGTAGGGAGGATTAATTGAAATTTTATTATGACTGAGATAATTAAATCTCAACTTTTAAAGCCAAATTCTGGCTGTAATTTACTAAGTAATTGGGCTTTTAGTGGGTGCTTTTGTTTCGACACTCCATTTTAGTTGCTTCTGCTGAAACAATACAAGATCAGGCAAAGAAGAAATAAATGCAGAGACCTCAGATTTGAGAAACCTTGACAATCTCTTTGAGCAAATATTGCCACTGCCAATCTCAAGTTTGAGATTGAAATGCCATTTCATTCAATTTTAAAATGAAGAAAAATTGGCTTATATGAAGCTTACTAATTAGGCAAAATAACTAAAATTCCCCTCATTTGAAAAGAGTAATATGCCTTTCTTCAAAGTACTATGGCAAGCTTATTGTTGTTTTCTATTTCTCAATTGCTATACTTTTTATCTGATGGAATGAGCAGATTCGGAGGTTTCCAAGGATCCCCTGCACATAAAAAAGGTGGCTCTCGATACTTTTAACGACTTCCCTGATGAAATAATCGAAATGGTTAAGAACAGTGTATAGAAACGAAAAGCAATCCACGAAAACTAAGAAGAAGAAACAAACACAAAAGAAAGAGACAACCAACCACAGCGCAATGATATTCGTGGTTCGGCAACGTGCCTACGTCCACGGGAGATGAGAACTTCTTTACTAGCAATGGAAAATAGGGTTACAAAAAACTCTCTTCCTCACGCCTCTCTGATTACATAGCAAACTGCGTTTTTCCTTTAACCTTAGATAAACCCCAAATCGTAACAATATATATCGAGTTTCAGATAGATGGTACAAATTACTAAAATATCTTTGGACAGATATATATTAAGTCCCAGATATATCGAATCCCATGTATAAATATATCCAAGTTTTTTCTCCGGGGCTGCCGCCCCTGAACCCCGACATGGATCGAGTCCGTCACGTCAACCGTTAGGACGACTCCTCCGGGCCTTAAGCCCTACGCGCCTTCGGGCTTTTAAAGACCCTCCGAAGTCATCTTGTTTATTCCACCTTGACAAATCTAGTTATTCAAAATACAAGACATCAATCCTCAACACAAAGTCACCCAAATTCATTGAGCATTAGTCACTTTAGATTCCTACCGCCATGGGAGCTAATCCAAACTAGTTGGTACAAAGGCACAATCTCTGTAGCCCGCAAGGCCATGCATGCTAGGGCACCATACATGGATCAGGGTTCCTCTGTTGGCCTCGAAGATGCAATCGTGCTAGGTCGTTGCATCAGCCTAGCCATACATGAATCTCGAGAAGAGAATGAGAGGCAAGCTAGAGAGGCATTGTGCTTAGCAATGGACAAGTATGTGAAGGAAAGGAAGATGAGAGTGCTAAGGCTGGCTAGCCAAATTTACTTGACAAGCTTGCTACTGAAGCCCTTATCACACCTCTATTCAACATGCCCATCCAAGTCTTTATGTTGGTTTTGTTTGGGAATCAGCATAGTGATGCCCGATATGATTGTGGGACTCTTTTGCCCCCATCATAGAATTTGTATGAAATTACTCATAAACATTTGGGTTGCGATCTTAAACAATCCAATTAAGGTCTACCTCTAAATTTTATCATAAATATAATTTAGATATAAAAAATTCTTAAGATGGCTTTAGAATCTATTTTCATCTTTATTTATAAAATTTTAAACTCTAAAAATGGTTCAAATCAAGTAAATTTATAAACACCTAAAGGTCTTGAAAATGGATGGCCAAGACAATGTGTTGCAACATACACTATTTTGCGGACTCAAAAGATTAAAACTCATTTTCTCTCCTTGTTATTATTGTTGATGTCAAGACCCTAATTACGAGAATTGACCGACCACATGATTAGTGAGGGATCTAGTCCCATCAGAACTAGATAAGTTCAACTAGAATTTTTTAAAATAAAATATATTAGACAAAAGCTTATCAAATTTGTTTGACCAATTGTTGTGGCTAAAAGTTAAAATAGGACGGTCAGACCAACCAAAATTGGGATCAACCTAGATTTTGCTTTTGACCCGACCAACCAAAATGCCTATCGGCAGTCTGACCTGTAGACTAGGTGATCTGGCTTGAGCTTGATTACTATGGCTGAGACCACCAATTTGTCTATGCCAGATCCTTGTTAATGCATACTTGAGGTGTGGGGTTTGCCCTTGCCTGGCCCTAACTCGGCTCGGCCCGGCCCTGCCCTGACCACGGCAAAGAGGCCATCACCCATGCCCGGCTAAAGAAAATACATGAAAACGAACTAAAGAAAAAACCTGATCAAACAGGGTTCGGTCGGGCCAGGCCAGCCGGCCTAGCCCAGCCCTCAGGGCCACAGTGGCTCGGCCCTGAGGCCACATTTCTTAATGTTCTGGGCCACAGTAGCTCGGCCCTGAGGCCACATTTCTTAATGTTTAGGAGCGGGGCCACCTCACCCATTGCCAGTGAGGTGGATAAAATTATAAAACTACTGTCCTACAACATACTTTCTGGAGCCCACCCAAATGCATGAAGCCAAGAAAGCCAGTCGAATCTTACCTTATCCCTACATCTGAGCCCAAATTTTCATGACAAATAATTGTGCACGATAAAAGGGACAAATAAGGATCACTTTTACAGGTTCAAGCAATAACACAGAGAGAGAGAGAGGTTAAAAATTTGGGCATTAGAACTGGATGAGAGATGGTGACAGAAGGTAAAGTAAGCAGAGTGAGAGAGATGGAGGAGGAAATAGTGATTGTGGGAGGAGGAATCATAGGCCTCGCTACAGCTCTCGGCCTTCACAGGTTTTCCCTTTTCCCTCAATTTCATTTATAAACTCATCAATTACCTTCCCATTAATCTCTCTTTTGTATTTTTATTTCATTTACCTTGATCTTAGTTTCGCTTTTCTCTTATTATTCTATTCGGGATGATCATGTAGAAAAATGGCATACAACATTTTTATACGTGGGAGAAGCTCACAAAGGATCCTTTCTAATTTTTTAATGCATGAAAAAAGAGGGAAATTTA
>NW_006499897.1:5879268-5889517 GCF_000471905.2 Amborella trichopoda | reverse complement strand
GAGAGAGAGAGAGGATGCCATTGTTGTTGGGTTACAAGGAGCGCAGCAGCACATGAAGTGGTGTATTGAGTCATGTTTTGGAGTTAGTTAGGGCATCACGTCTCCACTTGCCTTTATAGACAACACTCAATTGGCCCACAAGGATTAAACGCTTGCTTGAGCTCTTCACAAATAGTTTCAACTAAAGGAAGTGGTTTGGTTTTGAGATAAAGTCTCAAAAAACAATGCCTCATGGGATGTTGCCTAACGACCTTTGCCATATGGACAGTTTTTAATGAAGGTCCTCACCAATATCTCGGCCCTATCCAGCATGGTCTCATAGGCTTTTGTTGAATATTAAGCACTTTAAAACCTATGGCCGTAATTTGAAAATGAAATCATCATTATTCAAGCCTCATCCCAATGATTTGGGGTCGAATTTGCCTATGAAATATGAAAGCACATTTCATGTGCCAATGCACTCCTTGCAACCCAACATGTGTAATCAGATTTTTTTTTATTGTATCTCTCATAATACCCCCTTCTCTTTCTCTGGCCATGTTTTGGCGCCACAGTACATTCCCCAATATGCAATATAAATCTATTGCCTCCATATCACTCCATCATCACCTCCTCCTCATATTCAAAGTTTACCCACCATTTCAGTTCACAATCACCTGTGGTTTTCTCTCCTTGCTCAAACATGATCAAGGAGATCACTCACAAATGGCATAAGCAAGTCTTGAGACAAAGACAAAGGATGGGAATCCCCCATAAAGCAACTACTTGTGAGAAAGTTGGACTGGTAGCCGATGAGGGTCAATTTGCCATTTATACAATAGATGGAAGCCGCTTCATGATTCTTTTGGATTATCTTAACAGTCCCATCTTTAAAGAGTTACTATTGATGGCTGAAGAAGAGTTTGGTTTCACAGGATACGGTCCTCTAAGGGTGCCCTGTGAGGCCTTTGTAATTGAGCACATAGACTCCCTATTTAGAAAGAACGCATCAAAAGAGTGGAGAAAGCATTAGTTCCCATGGTCTCTTGTAGAAGCTCTCTCACTTTGCTAGCACTTCATCAAACCGCCCTTGAAAATATGATTCAACATGGATTTTGAGTTCGCCAGTAGTCTTGCATTCAGAATTTTATTTGGAGGCAGAACAAAGCTATTGCTTTGTGTAGAAAGATGGATGCCGCAACACCAGAACAATCCGCTTCTCAATTAGTGTAACAATGTCATACTAGCCCAAGACTCACAACCAACTAGAAAGAAGAAGAATTACCAAGATGAAGTGGAAGAAAAACATTCATTAAAGAAAAACATGGCGTGTACAAAGGCATTACAATCTTGACATCCAAGATTAACCTTAATACAAGTGACACAGGGGTACAAAAGGTATTACAATTTCGATACCCAAAATTAGCCTTAAACATGTGAGCCAATTTTCCCACCACATACCTCTCTTTAAATAGAGGTTCTTACAACCCTATTTACTGTAATAACTCTCCACTCACAATAATAATTTCTAACTTACATCAATAACTACTAACCACCTACTAGTTTATAACTTTCTGCTACACAAACTTACAAGTGCAACCTCACTATATCACTCATGATAAAAAAAAATAGTGACTAATACAATTTCTAGAAAATACACTTTAACAATTTTAACATGCTCGTCCTTTTTTATCAAATGCAACATATTTATACACTAAATGTTATCATTCCTTTAGCTTCTTCGTCAACAATTTGTCTTACTTTTTTTGCTAAAATCAAACTGGAAAATGGATCCTCTGAAGTTCAGCCTATTTTCTTCAGTTAAGCAATGAACGCCAAAGACATCATACAACATTCAAATCCAATTAACCGAAAATAAAAGCTACTTCTAAGAAATGATATCATCATCTTCATCACAACTTTTTTCCAACTATTTGGGGTCGGTTCAAGAAAAGATCAATTCTTTAATAATGCGAAGAAATGACAATATTCCCTTTGCATTGTCAAGAATATGGGATCAATATTCAACATCATCATCGATATTTTTCTAACTTGAGAGGGGATGAAGTTTTAAAAAAATATCTCCCATCATAATTCAAATTTTTTATAAATCCAATTTTTTTTATATATTTTTCAGCTTGTTTGCATTTCTTATGTTCGATTATAGTTTGCTTCACTTTTAAAGTATGTATGTTATTTTGTTTCACATTTTCTTAAATTTTAAATATTTAGGGTGTTTTGGGTCCTGTACTTTACTCTGCTCGAGCCAGGGCCAAGTCCGGGTCCGGAGCCATATGACATTGAAAATGAAAGCCATACCCGCAGGGTTGGCTTATATACCATGGGCCTAATGCATGTTAGGAAAAAATGCAGAAAAAAATAGAGGTGAATGAAAATCTACTCAAAGACCAAAATGTAAAACATCTAACAACCTATGCCAGCTAATCAAAGACCCAACTTCATTTGCCTTTCCACTCTTTGCAACCGTGCTTCTCTAATGTCATCTACTCTCATGGAAGCACACTAATAAGAAAATCAATAATTTATACTTGCTTTCAATTAAAAATACTATATAATTTTCATAAACTATTTAGCAAAGTATTATATTATGATGCTAGTAAGTGTGATAACAGTTATGGGCAAGCTTTCTATGCTTCCTCTACAACATAAAACTTATATATTTCCCCTTATCCAACTGTTCATTCTGAATGGAGCACTAAGATTGCTCCAATCACAATGTCGGATCTCTATACTATTTTATTTTTAATTTTTTTTCTATAAACTCTTTTGACTCCAAATTTGGGACTTCTAATCCTCTATTATACTCGCACTAGCGAAAAATATATATATATAAAATTTCTAATAAAATAAAATGACCAAAATACCCCTGAAAGATTCAAGGGGTATTTTGGTTATTATATTTCATAAAATTATTTTTTATATTTTTTATAGGTGCTCCCCAATGAGAAGATGGCACATACCAAATTTCATGTTTACACAATTTGTATAAAAAAAACTAAAAATAAAATACTTTGAGACATCGGATCTAAGATCAAACGGTGAGTGGCTCTCTTGATCAAAATTGAACGGCTGGATGGTAGGGGAAGTATAGAAACCTTTCCCAACAGTTATTTAGCACAATTGTTGTGAAACCTAAGCCTTATGGAAAACAAGTAAAGCTTCAATCTTGAAACGTCTTCTCAATTTATTTTGGTATGGAAAATCTCTATTATAGATTTGAAGTCTATTTCCACCACTGATTATAAAATTTGTAGCTCAAAGAATAGTACAGATATTGCGAATCCATGAAGACTTGAAAATGGTCAGTCCAGATAATGTCTTACAATATATGTTATTTTTGTGGTTTGAAATCTTTTTTTTTTATTTACAATCATAATAGTCAAGGTCAAGATTATATATTTGAAGGTTTTCTGATGCCAGAACTGTAATTTCGGGTGAGTTTTAAGGTAGGGCTTTACTTTTTACTGTAAATGTAAGGCCTTATTTTAAAATATTCCTATCTATAGATAATACATATTTTAACATAAAAAACTTTTAACATCACATTAATCTACCTCGGGAATATGAAATTTGATGAGATATGCATTAAATTTAATCACCACAATAACAACAACTAGAAGTCGCACATGCATTTCTTAAAGAGCCCCTTATAAAGTGATAATGATAAATACAAAGATATATATAAATTTAACAAGAGAGGGATCAATAAGGATGAATTTGGAATAAATTAAGAACCAAAAGGATATTTAGAAAAAAAGAAAAAAAAGACAATTCATCCAGAGCAACCTCGAGGAAAGTTCTCCACAAAGATAAATATTCATCGAGGAAAAATGATCTATAAACAAATGTCTTCACATCTAGCACATAAATAGATCAAACATGAAAGTAAAAGGTTTATACAGTGTTAATGCATGTAGAATTAAGGTGCACCTTTAAAATCTTTCGAAAAAGACTATTTTAATATTGGAAAAGCATCTAATTGATTATCTCGACAATGACATGTATAGATATGGAGAAAAAAAAAGAAGAGATTTCAAGTCCTAAAAATAATACATCATGCTTGATTTGAACTATTTTTGTAATTTAAAATTTTATAATTAGAAATAAAAATAGATTCTCTCATCATGCTAAAAAATTTCGATACCAAATTTACATCTCATGACAAAGTTTGGAGGTACACCATATTTTGATTGTTTATGGTTGCAAGTTGCAACCTTATGCAAACCACACCCAACATGACATATTAAAAATTAAACCGTCCCAATGCCTTGTAAACATAGAGTGGTAACTAAAATAAGGTTGTTAATGAGCCCGTGTTGGCCACAAAAATATTTGTTCAATTCTCATGCTCAAATTCATGATAACGAGACCCAAGACAAGACCAAAGTTTGTGCCGAGCAATATATAAATATGGTAAGTGCAGGCCCTGGCCGGTCTTGAAAGTATTTCGGGCTTACTAGGCCAGGTCCACAGGCCTTAACAAGCTATCCGAACCCAACCTGAAACAGGCTTTGGAAAAAACCAGGCCCACCCTCATTAACAACCAAGAATTGTTTAGACACAAAATTGTTAGTTTTATGCAGAAAGACAAGAAATGGTTGAATTGTCCCTTCAAATTGAATCTTTGGGTTAGTATTTCAATTAACAACCACGCCTCAAAAGCTATGGAGAATCATTGGCTCAGAGAATGCTTGAAGGGCTAGAGAAGGATGAGAGGCTCTGCAACATGCCATGGAAACCAATGCCTTCTCCACCTCCTTTGATGCATGCTTGTTTAACAGGTAGACTATGTACTCCACAAATGAATCACAAGGCACAGTTAGAGGATGGCGTCCTATGAATCCAAACTCTTCTTCAGCCATCAAGAGCAACTCTCGAAAGATGGGGCGGTTAAAAAAGGCTAAGGGAATCATGTATCGGCTTCCATCTACTGTATAAATCACAAAATGACCATCAACAACAGCTGAATCCCTTCGATCACTAGTATTTCTTTTGAGGGACATTCTCCTCCTCTGACCTATGGCTTTCTTCTGCCATTTGCGTGCTATCTCCAAGAGCCTCATTGAATTAATCACGGCTCAATACAAAGTTTAGAGGAACTTAATATTCTTCTTTTGGGCAAGTAGAGGAATTTATGCTTGTATCAGGAAAAAAGATAAGACAAGATGAGAATATAAGAGTTTGTAGTGCAAGAAAGAGCTTGTGGTAGTGAAAATGGGAAGTGATAAGCTTGGTCTTATATTGAAGCATGGAGAAAGAGAAAGAGAGGATGCCATTGTTGTCGGGTTACAAGGAGTGCAGCAGCACATGAAGTGGAGTCTTGAGTCATGTTTGGAGTTAGTTGTATTAGTTCTAATTAAGAAAATTAATAAATAATTAAATAAAATCGATAAACAACTTACTCGGACATGTCCTTAACTCACACGAGGAACTTAAGGTTCCATATCAAAACCTATAGACCAAGCCATCCAGTGGCAGGCTATCTTCTTAGTCCTCTTGGTGAATCTCCTTCACCTTCCATCTCTATTTTTCTATCATTTTTCTCTTTTTGTTTTTTGGTTTTTGGTTTTTATAGAGGTTAACCACTTTTTATAGATAACACATTTATTTTGTAACTCTCACATTCATTGTCTATAGGACTTGAAATCCAAGTGTAACTCTTGCCTTAACTCTTTTAAGTGCAGCTAATTAGGATTAACAATTTGTCACCAAACTATTAATCCTATATAATAAGCTAGATCTGTCATTACTCCACTAATGACTCATATAATAGGATGTCATCTAAGCATCCTCACAATTTACAAGGAATCCAAACACACCATTGGGTTTTCCCTCCAATGATATTGCGTTTTTCCCTTTAGAGATACATCATATTAAGCTCAAAAATAGATCCATGTATATAGCATTGCCTCATGTTAACCATATGGGATTTCACATATACTTCAATATGGCTTTTGTATCATTATTGAAAACATTAATTTCCGAAAGAAAAAGGGCTTGATAGGCCACATTTCCAATAACTCCTACTTGGCCTGAAGGCCTTTTAACATCTTGTACATGGTATTGCCTCATGCTTTCCACATGGGATTTTCACATATCCCGCTAGTGTAGTCACACACTACTTTTAGATTTCTTGGCCTCAACAGCCTTATATATGGCATTGCCTCACGCTATTTGCATGTGATTTCACACATACCCTACCAATGTAGTCATACACTACACTCAGATTTTTTGGCCTCAACAACCTTATACATGGCATTGCCTCATGCTTTCCACATGGGATTTCACATATACCCTACCAATATGGTCAAACATCACACTTGGATTTCTTGCCCTCAATGGTTTTATATATAGCATATCCTCATGATACATATATGGGATTTTCCATATACCTTACTAGAGTGGTCATACACCACACTTAGATTTCCTAACCTCAATAACCTTGTATATGGTATTACCTCATCCTACTTGCATGGGATTTTACATATACTCTACCAATGTGGTCAAATACCACACTTGAATTTCTTGGCCTCAATGGTTTTGTATATGGCATTGTCTTATGCTACCTGCATGGGATTTCTCGTATACCTTACCAATGTGGTCATACACCACACTTAGATTTCATTACCTCAATAACCTTGCATATGGCATTGCCTCATGCTGCTTGAATGAGATTTTACATATACCCTGCCAATATGATTAAACACCACACTTGAATTTCTTGGCCTCAATGGTTTTGTATATGGCATTGCATCATGCTACCTGTATGTGATTTCTCATATACCTTACCAATATGATCATACACTATACTTAGATTTTCTGGCCTCATTAACATTGTATATGGCATTGCCTCATGCTACATGCATGGGACTTCACATATATCCTGCCAATGTGGTCAAACATCGCACTTGGATTTCTTGACCTCAATGGTTTTGTATATGGCATTGCCTCATGCTATCTGCATGGGATTTCTCATATACCATACCAATGTGGTTATGCACTACACTTAGATTCTCAGACCTCAATAGCTTTGTATATAGCATTGCATCATGCTACTTGCATGGGATTTCACATATACACTATCCATGTAGTCAAACACCACACTTAGATTTCTTTGCCTCGATGGTTCTGTATATGACATTGTCTCATGCTACCTGTATGGGATTTCTCATATACCTTATAAATTATTCACCAACACGTTGAATTTTATTTACATCTATCTTTTAGCCAAGAGAAAAAGGCCTACTGCTTTCACTTGTTTCTTAAACATGTCGTCCACAACTGGTTTTTAAGTCCAAAGCTCAAATTTGAATCTTAGATCAAAATAATAAAAACAATAATAATTTGACAAAGCTGTTGGTATTACTATATACATAAAGAAATGTTTAACTGATCTCAACCTTAATAATAATAAAATAAAGAAATATAATATCATTTCCTTTTTACATGTTCAATAAGTTTCAAATTGATGATGTTATCAACCTATTCAATAATGGCTCTTACTATTCTTAATATGGTTGTCATCATAATAATAAAAATTAGTCCAATATCTTCTAGCATGCTAGATCAGTAATTCCTCTCACTTTCTTAATGTGCATTAATAATTATAGAGCTAACAAATTCAATTCTAATTTAGTACATGATGATTTACTCCCACTATCTAATGAACAACTATCACCAATATGATAATTCAATCTAACATGATACATCATTAAATATTTTTAATGTCATTTGGACATACACAAACCATGATAGGATGTCAATGATAGTTACATCTCGATGAAAATAATAGCTCAGCATCACATCCTCATGGATACATATTTAGTTTTCTAAATAAACAAAAAAGTAGTAAGCAAAAAAAATATTGAAAAGTAAGTCACAAGTTGGTTAAAAATAATAAACAACATTATCAATCTAAACAAAATATTCTTAATGCTTGTAGAAAGAAAGGGGAATAAAAATCTTAACACAAATATACATATACTGTTGAACTTGAAATATTCATAATCATTGATCAACATGAAAATTTTTGAAATCAAGTATCTCTTTAAATAAAATTAATAACCAATATTTGTCTCATCATAATATGTATAATTGTTAGAGGGCCATAAAATAAATAGGAATATCTTCCAACCTTTTTCTATAAATTATTTATTTATTTTTTTAAATAATGAGGAGTGAGGGTGGATACTTGGTAGAGAGAAAGAGAGAGTAACTTAAATTTCAAAATAGGACTGCGCATTGATTTGCATTCATTTCATACTATTAAGATAAATTAGAATGTCAACAAATTTCTAATTTAAGGCAATAAAGAACTTACCACAAAAGCTTTGTAATTGAAACTACCAAATTCTAATTTAAGGCAATAAAAAACTTACCATAAAAGCTATATAATTGAAACCTACCAAATTCTAATTTAAAACAATAAAGAACTTACCACAAAAGCTTTGTAATTGAAACCTACCAAATTTTAATTTAAGGCAATAAAGAATTTATCATAAAAGCTTTGTAATTGAAACCTATCAAATTCTAATTTAAGGCAATAAAGAACTTACCACAAATACTTTATAATTAAAACCTACCAAATACTGTTCATATTTAAACTTGCCAAAATAAAAAATTTGTATTTGGAGCTTACCAATTATTTTGAAACACTTTCTGATATTGGACATGGTCCTTAGAGGACAAAACTTTTTACAAATGAAGACTTTGGCGCAATTAGAAGGAAGTCTGCCACGAAAATCATGGAAGTTCTTTTTATTTTGGATGTTGCAGCCACGGATAAGTTCCATGCTCATACCCAAAACTCAAAAAAAAAAAAAAAAAACCCATTTATTGTTTTGTATTCTCTCTCTTTAAAGTTTCGGACTGAAGAACCAAGCCGTTTGTAGAGGATTGTGCCCTAGGGTAATGGTATGATGCAATCTTTTGCCATAACATACACCTGAATGAGACAAGGTTTGTCCCAAATATTTCATAAAAACAACTGTAGCTTAACCACAATTGGCCAAGATGCATTGTGCAATGAAGCACTAAAACTTCATCCTTACCTCTTTCTTCACTGTGAAGAGCCACGTCAAGTGGCTTCAGGGACATGCTGATGGCCCCAACAACCCTGTGGTGTGTGGTTTTGGCCCTCACTCAAGCCTCGGACTATTCCTTCAACGAAAAAGATACCATCACACATTCCTTTTGGACAAGAGATACCATCGCATATACCCGGTAGGAAATACCCTCGCCTAACTTCACTAGGTTTTGCCAAGCCCTCGCATCTTAAAACCTCGCTCTGATACCATTGTTAGTCCTAATAAAGAAAATTAATAAATAATTAAATAAAATCGATAAACAAGTTACTCGGATCTATCCATAAATAAAATCGATAAATAAGTTATTCGGATCTGCCTTTAAAATCACGCGAGGGACTTAAAGTTCCATACCAAAACCTATAAACCAAGTCATCCAGTGAAAGACTATCTTGAGAGTCGTCTTGGTGAATCTCATTCACCTTCCATCTCTATTTTTCTATCATTTTTCTCTTTTTTTTTCTCTTAAGGAGGTTAATGTCCTTTTATAGATAACACATTTATTTTATAACTCTCACATTCATGGTATATAGGAGTTGAGATCCACATGTAACTCTTGTCTTAATTCCTTTAAGTGCAACTAATTATGATTAATGAGTTGTCACCAAACTGTTAATCCTAGTATTTTAAAAAACGTTGAGTCGAATTGGACTAGCCCGGTTCGACTCGAGAATCGGCACAGTCCGTGCCGGTTCCGGTATTTTACACTGAATCGCCCGATTCTAGAGAGAACCGGGCGATTCTGTACAGTGAATCTCCACTGTATCGAATCGGCGAGTCCTATGAAAAACACGGGCTGCACAGTGTTCTTTACGGGTTTATTCAAAATTTACCTTTTTTTTATCATTTTTCTTCTTTGTTTTGCCATGTGATCTAATATTCAGGCTTTATGCGGTTTTTTTCAGCCTTTTCATGCATTAAATGGTGGAAAAATTTCAATTTTTTAGATCATGAAAGTTACGGGTTTCAGGGTTTCCGCTTTTCGTTTTGTTTTATGCCAAATAGGACATGAATCTATGACAAGTTTGAGGCATATTGATCGTAAATGTGTTCATTAGAAATTTCTGTTACGAATTTGTGATTATCTTCGAGAAAAACAGACTAATTTGGAGATTGAAGCCACGGGTTCACGAAACCAGGTAAGAATTCTGTGTTTTTTTTTTTTT
>NW_006499897.1:5818506-5879248 GCF_000471905.2 Amborella trichopoda | reverse complement strand
CAATTTTATTTAATTTACTCAATTACAGCCTGAGTTTTTAGAAGAACACAGTGATGTCTGTGAAAAAAAAATTCTGCTACTTTTTTTTTTTTTCTACCTTTCTATCTATTGTTCACGATATATTACAAGTAATGTGTTAGATTTCTAGGGTTTTGAATCGTTATAGTCTTGTTTATAATCAGATGTATTCAATTTGATCTGATTTATTTAATTTGAACTTTATTTTTTAGATTCAATGACTGTTGTCTGTGAAGAACTGCTTCTTTTTTTTTTTGCTCAATTTAATCGATTTGATTTGATTTATTGATGATAATGTGTTCATAATTTAGGGTTTTGATTCCTTATAGTATTGTTTATCAAAACATGTACTCAATTGGATGTAATTTATTTATTTGGAGGTGGATTTTTGAGTTGAAATGGCTGATGTAAGGTAGCTCTATGAAAAACAGAATTTTTTTTTTTTTGTAATCCATGATCGAATTTTTTGAAAATTTGTGATTTTTCAAACAGATGTGAAAATCGTGACAAGGTTTTGATTATCATGAGGTATTAAACCATATTTTAAATTTTTATTGTTTGAGTTTGCTGTTACTTTTTTTTTTTTTTTTTTTTCTAGTTTATCCATGATCCAATTTTTTGAAAAATGATGATTTTCCTAAAAGATGTGAAAATCATGATCAGGTTTTGATTATCATGAGGTATTAAACCATAGTTTTAATTTTTATTGTTAAAGTTTTTGTTGAAAAAATTGTATGTTGATAGATTATTTATGCAAAAAAATGCATGTTATTATATTTTTAATGCAAAACTGTATTTTTTTAATTTGTTGTTAATGCATTTTTTAGTTCGAATGACTGATGTTAGGTGGCTTTGTGAAGAATTGTTTTTTTTTTAATTTTTTTTTTAATACATAATCGATTTTTTTAAAAAATCATGATTTTTCGAAAAGATGTGAAAATAATGACCAGGTTTTGATTATCATGAGGTATTAAACCATATTTTAAATTTTTATTGTTAAATTTTTTGTTGAAGAAATTGTATGTTGATGGACTATTTATGCAAAAAAATGCATGTTATTATATTTTTAATGCAAAACTGTATTTTTTTAATTTGTTGCTAATGCCTTTTTGAGTTGGAATGACTAATGTTAGGTGGCTCTGTGAAGAATTGTTTTTTTTTGTTTTGTTTTTTTTAGTACATGATAGATTTTTTTTCAAAAATCGTGATTTTCCGAAAAGATGTGAAAATAGTGACCAGGTTTTTATTATTATGAGGTATTAAACCATATTTTTAATTTTTATTGTTAAAGTTTTTGTTGAAAAAATTGCATGTTGATAGAATATTTATGCAAAAACATACATGTTATTATATTTCTAATGCAAAACTGTATTATATTTTTAATGTAGTTTTGCATTAAAAATGTATTTTCAATTTTTAAAATTTTGAACGCAAAAAATACATGTTGTTAAATTGTATTGTCGTGAGGAAAATACATATTGCACCTAATGAGAGAGAGTGTGAAGGGGGTCAAAGGGAAAATGAGAGAGATAATGATTCTGAGGCCACCCTATCCCAGCCATATTATTCACATATCGAGTCCCAACAGCAACAGGGTAGGGATGAGCACGACAGTGTAGGTGAGCATGAAGGATGGACAAGCTTCGAGGATTTTCGATTGGGAACACTAACACTCGGGGATTTGGGTATCGTCAGACGTTTGCTAATATCGATGATTCGTTTTTAGATCGAATCAATGAATTGTCAAACGAATTCAATCAATGGCACCAGCGTGACCAAGAAGAAAAATGACGTCGTCCGTCATTTTATTTTTAGATCGTATGTTACTAATTGTATGTTTTATTGTAGTCCATGTATGTTGATATACTTATTCCATGATAATTCTATGTTTATCTTTTTGTGTGATGTAAATTAAATGGTAAATAATAGTTCATGCAGGGAAAGAACATATCAATATTCGCATATTCATACAAAGAAATGAAAATTCTTAATGGAGTACCCTCATTTCTTATTGAATTCCTAAAAAAAAATATTTATAATGAATTTTAATAATTTTTTAGGATTTTTTTGAAGCTTTAATCTGACCGATTCCAGATCCCGATCGCCGATTCGCCGATCTGAATCGGTTTTTGATGTACCCGATCCGGGTCACCGATCCGCTTTTTAAACCATTGGTTAATCCTATATAATGAGCTAAATCTGTCATTAGTCCACTAATGACTCATATAATAAGATGTCATCCAAGCATTCCCATAATTTACAAGAATCCAAACACACCACTGAGTTTTCCCTCCAGTGATACTAGATTTTTCACTCTAAAAATATATTCTATTAAAGTTTAAAAATGGATCCATGTTGACCACATGGGATTTCACATATACTTGAATATGATTTTTGTACCATTATTGAAAAAAAAAAATTTCAGGAGAAAAAGGGCGTGATAGGTCACATTTCCAACA
The DNA here is from genome assembly GCF_000471905.2 of Amborella trichopoda. Next base: position 5,876,771 of record NW_006499897.1, on the reverse strand, counting down.
AGTTGGATCATCACCTCCATCTCTACTAGGCCTTATAAACCACACCTAATTGGCCCACCAGGATGACACGTTTGCTTGAACTTTTCACAAATATTTTCAACTAATTCAAGTGGTTTTCTTTTGAGATAATGGGACTGAAAACAAAGCCTCATGGGGTGTTACCAAAAGACCTTAGCATATAAACATAGCTTTCAATAAAGGTCTCCAACAATATCCAGTCCCATCATATCCAGTATTTGTTAAATAAGATTTGGTTGAAGATTAAGCATATCTAAAACCTGTGGCCCTAGTTTGCCAATAAATTATACAAATGTAGTTCATGTGCCAATGCACTCCTTGCAACCCAACAAGTAGAGTCGCATTTGTTTTTATTATCTCTCATAACCCCACTCTCTCTTTCCCCAGTTGCCACAATACATGTACCCCAAAATGCCATATATAAATCAATTGCCCCCATTTCACTTCACCATCACCTGTAGTATTCTCTCCTCTCCTCTTTATATTCGAAGTTTTGTTTAAATTCTTTAAACATGATCGACTCAAAGAGGATCATGGAGATCGCTCGCAAATGGAAGAAGCCAGCCACGAGACAAAGGGTGAGAATCTCCCTCCAAACAACTACTTCGGAGAAAGTTGGATTAGTCGTTGATGAGGGTCACTTTGCCATTTACACAACAGATGGAGGCCGCTTCATGATTCCTTTCGCTTATCTTAACTACCCGATCGTCAGAGAACTACTCTTGATGGTTGAAGAAGAGTTCGGTTTCACAATGTGAGGTCCTCTACAGTGCCCTGTGAAGACTTTGTAATGGAGCACATAGTCTCCCTATTGAAAAAGAATGGATCAAAAGAGTTGGAGAAAGCATTGGTTTCCATGGCCTCTTGTAGAGCCTCTCTAGCTTCTCCATGCCTTCATCAAACTAACCCCAGCAAATATGATCCATAATATATTTTGAGTTTTATGGTTGTCCTTTGTGTAAAAAATATAGAATTTTGTTTTCGTCTAACAAATTTATCATTGCTTTAGCTTCTTCATCAACAAACAACAATTTGTCTGCAATTTTTGTGCTAAATCAAAATACAAAATGGTTCCTCTAAAGATCCGGTCTCTTTCCTTGTGGTTAGGGCATGAAGGCCATGGGGCAATATCCAATGTTTGGATCCAATTAACCAAAAAATTACAAGAAGAGATACCCTTTTCTTCATAATGTGAAGAAATGACATAATTCCCTTGGCAATGTTAGGAATATGTGATCAATACTAAACAATATCAAGGATTTTTTTTTTTTTGAGATAGTTCAGTAATTCCTATCTTGGCAGAATCTAGTTCAGTAATTCCTATCTTGGCAGAATCTAGTTGAAGATAAAGAATGAATCACACATGCATATCTTTAAAGAGTCCCTTTTAAAGTGATAAAAATAAAGAAAAAGTTTATATAAGGTCACAACCTTATACTATAGAAATAATGCACACCTCAAAAATTAAATAGAAAATAGTGTTCTGAAGTTGAAAACTTTCAAATTGATCATCTCGACCTCAAGATGTATGGATATAAAGAAAAAAGATTTTCGAATCCTAAAAATGGTGCATCTTGTAACAAGTTATTTCTACCATCTATTTTTAAGGTTTTTAGGTATCTAGAGATAATCTGCACTATTTTTTAAATTTTAAATTTCATAATTAGGATTGAACATGGATTTTAAGCCATTGCAAGGTTTTTGACATCGGAACTTCATCTTCCAGCCTTCTTTTTTTTTTTTCTCTTTAAAACTTTCATTAATCATCTCAAGAGAAGCCATCTCTCTCTAAAACTAGGCCATCTCAAAGGGCAGCCCAATGCGCTTCTTTTGTTTTTGTTTTTGTTTTTGTTTTTGTTTTTGTTTTTGTTTTTATTTTTTATTTTTATTTTTCTACAAAACATTACTCATTGTTTCCTTTAAAAAGCCATCTCTCTCAACAAAAAAAACCACCATATCCTGCCTTTTGTTTTTTTTTAAGTGTTTCTCTCTCTAAATTCCATTCTCCCAGCTCTAACCCCCTGCAAATTCATACTCAGTAGTAGCCTTTGCTAATTACTTTTTTTTTTTTGTAAGATCTGATACTATTTTTTTAGTACGTTTGGTTCCAAGGTTTTTTTTTCAATAATGTTAATTGGTCCGGCAGATTAGACGCCTGGGAGATTAGTAATGAAACAACCTCAGCCGTCCGTACAGATTGAACAGCTGAGATATTCGGGATGTAAAAAGATATAGACGTGCGGACGTATAGCAAGTTTTCTCTATAAACATGTAGCAGTAGCTAAAATAAAGTTAATTGGTCGGGCCAGCATTTACCAGGGCCTAGCCTGGGACCAAAATGTAGTTTTGGGCTAGACCAAGTCACTCTCGGACAATGAAAAGAAAGTTTAATATATGTACCTAATATATGTTGGACGTAGTTTCTATGCGGCCAAGCCCGTATATGTAGAAATATGGGCCTATTAATAAATCTATTTTTGAGGTAGATTTTTGGATTTAATTTTTAAAGACCTGTAATATCTAATATGGAGATCATGAATATAAAAAAAAAAGTAAATTTTAAAAACTAGAAATAATAATTCTAGTAAGAAAACATTTGGACCATTAGTTTCCATTTTTTTAGATGGAACACCTACTTGCATCTATCTTTAAAATAAATACTTTACACTTTTTGTACCCCATATGTAGTCATACGGTTCAGCCCACATGAAATAATTTTCCATTTATGTTTTAAAAAAAATCGGCCTAAGACAGTGCTGCATGGGCTAGTCCTGGAAATGTTTCGGGCTTACTAAACCAAGCCCGTAGACCATAACATGGGACCTGAACCCAAACTGGAACTAGGAACCCGCAGAAAGCGGGCCTAGGCCTGTTGACAGTCCTGAACTGAAAAAGGGAAAGAAGAAAAGGGCATAACCCAATAGGTAAGACATTAGGTCATATTCGCCTAGTGAGAGGATCCATATTTCAAACAAGTTGCGCTAAAGAGAAACTTTTATCTTGACCTGAAAAGCTTTACTCCAACCATTCATCCCAAACCAAAAAATTGGTGACAAAAATTCATAAAAAAATTGATTAAGAACAAATTGTAAGTTTTGTGTACAAATACAAGAGGTGGTTTAGTTATCCCTTCAATTTGAGACTTTGGAGTTGCAATTCAGTTAACAATCATTCCTTAAAAGCCATGGAGAATCATAGGCTGAGAGACTGCTTGATGAAGGACTAGAAAAGGATGAGAGGCTCTGCAACACGCCATGGAAATCAATGCCTTCTCCACCTCCTTTGATGCATTCTTGTTCAACAAGGAGACTATGTACTCCATCACAAATGACTCGCAAGGCACAGTTAGAGGGTGAGATCCGGTGAATCCAAACTCTTCTTCGGCCACCAAAAGCAATTCACGAAAGATGGGGCGGTTAAGAAAGGCTATGGGAATCACAAATCGGCTTGCATCTACGCTATAAATCACAAAATGACCCTCAACAGAAAATGAATCCATTTGATTACTAGTGTTTCTTTTGAGGGATATTCTCCTCCTCTGACTCATGGCTTTTTTCTGCCATTTGCAAACCATCTCTAAAAGCCTCTTTGAACTGATCATGGCTGGATGCATAGTTTAGAAGAACTTAGAATTCGCTTCTTGGGTAAGCAGGGGAACTTATGTTTGGACCTGAAAAGAAGAGAAAACAAGATGAGAATTGAAGAGTTTTGAGGCGCAAGAATGAGCTTGTGGTAATGTGAATGGGAGGAGATGAGTTCAGTCTTATATTGAAGTGTGGAGAGAGAGAGAGAGCCATTGTTGTTGTTTTGTTTTGGGTAATTAGCCATAGTTGTTGTTGGGTTACAAGGAGTGCAATAAGACATGATGAGTCTTGAGTCATGTTTGGAGTTAGTTGAGACATCACCTCTCCATTACCTCTCATGGGCCACACTCAACTGACCTACAAGGATGAGAGGCCTGTTTGAGCTATTTCACATAGTGTTTCAAGTAAAGCAAGTGGTTTGGTTTTGAAATAATGGGACATAAAACAAAGCCTCATAGGATGTTGCCAAACTGCCTTAGCATATGCACAGAGCTTTGAATAGTGGTCCGCAACAATCTCTCAATAGTTGTTAAGTTTGGGTTGAATACTTATGGCCCCAATTTGCCAATGAAATAGAAAAAAACATATTTCATGTGCCAATGCATTGCTTGCAACCAGCAAGTACCATCATATTTGGTTTTCTTGTCTCTCTCATAACTCATCTTTCTCTAACCATTTTGTGGCCACCCCAAAATGCTATATAAAAATCTATTGCCTCCATTTCACTACGCTATCATTAGTATTCTTCTCTCTTCTCCTTATATTCAAAGTTCAGTCTCCAATTCCCTTCACTCCTCTCCTCCCTGTATTCAAAGTTCAGTTTGTCTAAACTCTTTACTCAAAGCATGATGAATTCAAAGAGGATCATGGAGACTGCTCGCAAATGGAAGAAGCAAGCCATGAGAGAAAGGGTGAGAATCTCCCTCAAAACAACTACTTCGGAGAAAGTTGGATTAGTCGCCGATGAGGATCACTTTGTCATTTACACAACTGATGGAATCCGCTTCATGATTCCTTTGGCTTTTCTTAACGACCCTATCTTTAGAGAGATACTCTTGATGGCTGAAGAAGAGTTCGGTTTCACTGGATGCGGTCCTCTAAGACCAACCTCCGAGGCATTCGTAATGCAGTACATAGTCTCCCTATTAAGCAAGAATGCATCAAAAGAGTTGGAGAAAGCATCGGCTTCCACCTCTTGTAGAGCCTATCTTGCTTGTCTCACCGTTCATCAAACTACCCCAGCAAATATGATTCAACATGGAGTTTGAGTTTGCTGGTTGAAAGCCTGGCATCCCGGATTTTATTAGGTTGTGGAACTAAGGCATTGCTTGTAGTTTGTACAAAAAATATACAATTTTGTTGAAATGTACCAAATTTATACATCAAATTTTATCATTCCTTTAGCTTCTTCGTCGACAATTTGTCTGTACTTTTTGTGCTAAATCAAAATGAAAAATGGTTCCTCCAAAGATGCAACCTCTTTCCTTGTGGTTAGGCCATTGGAAAACATTCAATGTTTGAATCCAGTTAACCAAAAATAACTGGCACTTCCAAGAAGCGATACCCTTTTCTTGATAATGTAAAGAAATCATAAAACTCCCTTGGCAATGTAAGGAATATTTGATCAATATTAAACAATATCAAGGATTTTTTTTTTTTGAGATAATTCAGTAATTGTTTTAGCTTTCCCATTTTGACGGAACCCTAGTTGAAGATAACCAAGAATGAACCACACATGCTTTTCTTTAAATAGTCCCCTTTAAAGTGAGAAAAATAAGAAAAAAGTTTATATAAGGTTGTAACCCTATACTATAGAAGCCAATAAATATTACATCTTATAACAAGTTATCTCTACCATCTATTTTTACGATTTTCAGATGTATAGTTGTACTCAATCTAAATTGCTCTCAAATTTTTAAATTTCATAATTAAGATTGAACATAGATTTGAAGCTATCGCAAAGTTTTTGACACTAGAACTGCATCTTCAAACCATAATTTTTTTCTCTTTGAAACTTGATTCATCATCTCATCTAGAAAGCCATCTCTCACTCTAAAACTAGCCCATCTCAATGGGCAACTGAAAGCGCCCCTTTTGTTTTTTTTTTTTTTTTACAAAACATTACCCATTGTTCCCTCTAGAAAGATCTCTCTCTCAACCAAAAACCACCAAATCCTGCCTTTTTTTTCTTTTAAATGTTTCTCTCACTAAATTCCATATCTCCCAGCTCTAATCCCCTGCAAATTCATTCCCAGATGGCCTTCACTTAGTGTTTTCTTTAAGCTCTAACACTATTTTTTAATACATTTGATTCCAAGTTTTTTCAATACATTTGATTCAAGGAGAGTGAAGGGGAGTGAGAGGGTATAAAAAGAGAGCGAAGGACACATCCAGGGTGGGAGAGAGAGTCTAGGGTTGTGAGGGCCTTCCTGATTAACAGTCTCTCTCTCTAAGAGAGAGCGTGATCAGAGGTTCTTCCTTGAATTTCTCTCTCTAAGATGAAACCTTTCTTGAGTTTCTCTCTCTAAGCTGAAAAAGATGAATGCTATCATAAGTTGTTCTTTTCTCCCCCTTTTTCTCTCTAAGCTGAAAAAGATGAATGCTATCATAAGTTGTTCTTTTCTCCCCCTTTTTCTCTCTATCAAGCTAGAAAGGAACCTAAATCTAAGAGAGATGCTTTTGCAGAGAGATTTGAACTAGTGTTGTCAAATTCACTTCACTTCATAAGAAGAGGGCGAAGCTTTCAGATTTTAGGCCTAGACCGAAGTGAAATGAAGCCTGAATGCTGCCACTTCAGTTAGATTCAGGCTGATTCGGTCAGATTCGGGTCTACTTCGGACTTATTCGGCTAAAGCTTCGGCCTGAGCAAAGAAATATCTATATAAAAGTATTATTTTTACTTTTTAAATTTTAGTTTTTTTATTTTTATATTTAAATTTCTAATTTTTTATATAATCGGAAGTCTTCTCCCAAATCGGTTGAAGCACCAAATTATTTCATTTTTCTCAACAAACTGAAAAAGACTCCGAAACGAATATGATAACATTGATTTGAAGGGCAACCAACTCATTGTTATGTATATGTGACATTAGCAATGAAACAATCCCAGCCATCCATGCAAAGTAGACGGCTAGAAGATTGGGGATGTAGATAAAAGATATAGAGGTGGGAATCTATAGTAAGTTTTCTCAATAAACATGTAGCCGTCTAAAATAAGGTTAATTGGCCAGGCCAACATTTACCGGAGCCCAGCCAGGCCACAAAAATGTAGTTTTGGGCTTGACAAAGACACTCTCGGACTATGATATCAAGGCCCGAGACCGGACTAAAGTTCGTGCCATGCCATGCTGTACTGCATATAAATCAGAAAAGAAAGTTTACGACAGTGCTGCCTGGGCTAGTCCTGAAAATATTTCTTGCTTACTTGGCCAAGCCCATGGACCTTAACATGCGACCTGAACGCAGCTTGGAACTAGGAACCCGCCGAAAGCGGGCCTAGGCCTGTTGACAGGCCTAGACAAAAAGAAAAAAAAGAAGAGAACGGCATAACTCAAAGTTAATATTGTTAAGGCATTAGGTCATATTCGCCTGATGAGAGGATCCATATCTCAAACACGTTGTCATGAAGAAAAACGTTTTTATCTTAACCTGAAAAGCATTCCTACAACCATTCATCCAGACCCAAAAAATTGGTGAAATAAACTCATAAAAAATTTGTTTAAGAACAAAATTGTCAGTTTTATGTACAAATACAAGAGGTGGTTCAGCTGTCCTCTAAATTGAGACTTTGGGGTTGTATTTCAGTTGACAACCGTCCCTCAAAAGCCATGGAGAATCACAGGCTGAGAGACTCCTTGATGAAGGACTAGGGCAGGATGAGGGCCTCTGCAACATGCCATGGAAACCAATGCCTTCTCCACCTCCTTTGATGCGGTCTTGTTCAACAAGGAGATTGTACTCCATCACAAATGACTCGCAAGGCACAATTAGAGGGCGGCAACCTGTGAATCCAAACTCTTCTTCAGCCACCAAAAGCAACTCCCGAAAGATGGTATGGTTAAGAAAGGCTAAGGGAATCACAAATCAGCTTCTATCTACTGTATAAATCACAAAATGACCCTCAACAGCAGCTGAATCCATTTGATTACTAGTATTTCTTTTGAGGGATATTCCCCTCCTGTGCTCTATGGCTTTTTTCTGCCATTTGCGCGCCATCTCCAAGAGCCTCTTTGAATTGATCATGGCTGGATACATAGTTTAGAGGAACTTAGTTTTCGTTTCTTGGGTAAGCAGGGGAACTGAAAAGAAGAGGAGAAGATGAGAATTGAAGAGTTTGTGGCGCAAGAATGAGCTTGTGGTGGTGTTAAGGGGAGGTGATGAGCTCAGTCTTATATTGAAGTGGAGAGAGAGAGCCATTGTTGCTGGGTTACTAGGAATGAAATAGCACGTGATGAGTGTTTGGAGTTAGTTGAGTCATAGCCTCTCATGGGCCACACTGAATTGACCCACATGGATGAGAGGCTTGCTTCACATATTGTTTCAACAAAAGCAAGTGGTTTGGTTTTGAAATAATGGGATATAAAACAAAGCCTCATGGGATGTTACCAAACTGCCTTAGCATATACAAATAGCTTTGAATAATGGTCCCCAACCATCTCTCAGTCCTATACAGTGTTGTTAAGTTTGGGTTGAATAATTATGGGCCCCAATTTGCCAATTAAATAGAAAAAAACATATTTCATGTGCCAACGCACTCCTTGCTACCAGCATGCACTATCACATTTATTTTTATTGTCTCTCATAACTCCTATTTCTCTAGCCATTTTGTGGACACAATGCATGACCCAAAATGCTATATAAAACCTATTGTATCCATTTCACTGCGCCATCATCAGTAATCTTCTCTCCTCTCCTCCTTATATTCAAAGTTCAGTTTCCAATTCAATTCATCATCACCTAGAATCTTCTCTCCTCTCCTCTCCTCCTTATATTCAAAGTTCAGTCCCCAATTCAATTCATCATCACCTAGAATCTTCTCTCCTCTATTTCAAGTGCACGTTTGGTTGGTGCGTAAATATTTTTCTCAGAAAAAATATTTTCATATGTAAACATTTTACAGTAAATATTTGTGCAAAATTTATTTTCACTATGTTTGTTAACACGTTTAAAAGCATTGTGTAATTACATATGTTTGATAACTTGTTTGATATTTAAATACATTTTGTAAATATATTAAAACTATACATGTAATATTTAAATATTATAAATAAAAACATATAGTTATATTTATTTAAATACTATTTGAATATTATTAAAATATTATATATTAAATATTATTTTTATATTAAATACAAAATTTTATTTAATATATATTGTGTTGTAAATATCTATTACATAATTACATATATTATAGGGCTATGTAATAGCTATTTACAACACAATGTACATTATATAAAATTTTATATTTAATATAAAATAATATTTAAATATTACATGCACAGATTTAATATATTTACAAAATATATTTAAAGGGCTATGTTATGGTGCTTACACTATAGAATATTTTATAATTGTACTCAACAAATTTTGAACACTTATATATCCATGTTTTATCATACAACATGGTTTTAATAAGAGTATTTTTTGCGCGACATCATCCAAATAGGTGAGACATCACCCAAATGGAGCACACTAGTGGCATTTAATGCTCCATATTATCTAATATATATTATTTAGTAGCATTTATATATGTTATTTGTTTATAAATAAAGTATTATATAACATATATATTATATTGTAGATAGTGAATAGTAGGTCCATGTGTTAAAATAAAAGCACAGAGAATGTTTTCCCACCTCAAGAGATATGGTTTATTTTTACCATGAATTAGACCATTTCATCGTAAAATATTTTGGGAAAAGTTTATATACTTCCCCTACAGCACAGAAGATTTATGCTTCCCCTACCATCCAATTTTGATCAAGAGAGCCAATCATCGTTTGATCTTAGATTCGACTTCTCAAAGTATTTTGGTTTTAGCTTTTTTTTTTTTTTTTTGTACAAATTGTATGACTATGAAATTTGGTACGTGCCATATTCTCATGGGGCGCACATATAAAAAAAAATTAAAAATAACTTTTTGATAAAATATAATTATCAAAATACCTTTTGAAACTTTTAGGGGTATTTTGGTCATTTTATTTTATTGGAAATATTTTTTAAATATTTTTTGCTAATACGAGTTTAATAGAGGATTGGACGTACAAAATTTGCTATCAAAATAGTTTATAGAAAAAAATAAGAATAAAATAGTGTAAAAACGTGACATTGTGATTGGGGTAATCTTAGCCCTCCATTCAGAATGAACGAATAAACCGAAGTATATAAGTTTTATGTTATGGAGGAAGCATAGAGAGCTTCCCCCAAATATTTTATGAGGATATTCTTACATAGCCACTACACACTAAACAAACATATTAAACGCAATTTTCACACGAAAAATGTTTTCAATAAAATATTTATGCATGAACTAAACATGCCCTTACACATTGTCTACCTGTGGGAACCCATCTCTCTCAACCAAAAACCACCAAATCCCGCTCTTTTTTTCTCTTTAAAACCATACCTATTGTTTCTCTTTCTTAAATTCCATATCCCCATCCTGCAAAATCGTTCTCAAATAGCCATTTATTGCTCTTTTGTAAGCTCTAATATTTTTTTTTGATAACATTTTGATTCCAAGTTTCTTTTTTTTTTAAATGCATTTTGATTCCAAGGAGAGTGAAGGGGAGAGCTAGGGTATAAAAGGTAAGTGAAATACACACCTAGGAGGGAAAAGAGAGTCTTTGGTTGTGAGGACCTTCTTCCTTGACTTTCTCTTTCCACGAAACAATATGAATGTAATCAAAATTTATTTCTTAAATTTCTCTCTTTAAGATGAATGATTGCTTGAGTTTCTCTCTAAGATGAAAAATTTGAACACTATCATAAATTGCTTTTTTCTGCCCCTTTCTCTCTCTATCAAGTTAGAAAGATAAACGTAAATCCAAGAGAGATGTTTTGCAGAGAGATTTGACCTGAAACCAGCTGAACCTGTTAATTTGTTATTGTTACGTACATGTGAAATTCGCAATGAAACAATCCCAGCCATCCATGTAGATTCGGATCTATATAAAAGATATAGGAGTGGGGACGTATCGGGCCAACCCTTATTGGAGTTCAACATGGGCCCAAAAAAATGTAGTTTTGTGCTTGACCAAGTCAAGCTCAACATGAGAGCGAGGCCCAAGACGGGACAAAAATTCAGGCCGGGCCGTATATAAATCTTAAAATAAAGTTTAATATATACCTAATATGTGTTTTAAAAAATCAGTCTAAGCCAGTGCTGCCCGGGCAAGTCCTAAAAATATTTCGGGTTTACTAAACCATGTCCATGGGCCTAATCCCGTTGACAGCCTTAAACTGAAAAAGGGAATAAAGAAAATCGCATAATGATATGGTTAAGACATTTGGTCATATTCGCTTAGTGAGAAGATCCATATCTGAAACAATGTTGTCATGAAGAAAAACCTTTTATCTTGATATGAAAAGCTTTACTACAACCATTCCCAAAAAATTGGTGAAATAAATTCATAAAAAATTTCTATAAGAACAAAATTGTAAGTTTTGTGTACAAATACAAGAGGTGGTTTAGTCGCCCATTCAAATTGAGACTTTGAGGTTGGATTTCAGTTAACAACCATGCCTCAAAACCCATGGAAAATCATAGGCTGAGAGACTGCTTGATGAAGGACTAGAGACGGATGTGAGGCTCTGCAACATGCCATGGAAACCAACGCCTTGTCAAACTCCTTTGATGCATTCTTGTTCAACAAGGAGACTATGTACTCCATCACAAATGACTCGCAAGGCACAATTAGAGGGCGGCATCCTGTGAATCCAAACTCTTCTTCAGCCACCAAAAGCAACTCCTGAAAGATGGGGCGGTTAAGAAAGGCTAAGGGAATCACAAATCGGCTTCCATCTACTGTATAAATCACAAAATGACCCTCAACAGCGACTGAATCCATTCGATTACTAGTACTCCTTTTGAGGGATATTCTCCTCCTCTGACTCATGGCTTTTTTCTGCCATTTGCGCGCTATCTCCAAGAACCTCTTTGAATTGATCATGGCTGAATACAAAGTTTAGAGGAACTTAGTATTCGTTTCTTGGGTAAAATGGGGAACTGAAAAGAAGAGAAGAGAAGAGAAGATGAGAATTGAAGAGTATGTGGTGCAAGAATGAGCTTGTGGTGGTGTGAAAGGGAGGTGATGAGCTCAGTCTTATATTGAAATGTGCAGAGAGAGAGAGAGAGAGCCATTGTTGTTGGGTTACAATGAGTGCAATAGCACATGAGTCTTTGAGTCCATGTTTGGAGATAGTTGAGTCATCACCTCTCCATTACCTCTCATGGGCCACACTCAACTGACCTACAAGGATGAGAGGCTTGCTTGAGCTTTTTCACATATTGTTTCAACTAAAGCAAGTGGTTTGGTTTTGAAATAATGGGACATAAACAAAGCCTCATGGGATGTTGCCAAACTGCCTTAGAATATACACATAACTTTGAATAGTGATCCCCAACATTCTCTCAGTAGTTGTTAAGTTTGGGTTGAATACTTATGGCCCCAATTTGCCAATTGATATAGAAAACAATATATTACATGTGCCAATGCACTCCTTGCAACCAGCAAGTACCATCATATTTGGTTTTTTTGTCTGTCTCATAACTCCTTTTTCTCTAGCCATTTTGTGGCCACAATGCATGCCTCAAAATGGTGTATAAAATCTATCGCCTCCATTGCATTGAACCATCATTAGTAATCTTCTCTCCTCTCCTCCTCATAATTCAAAGTTCAGTCTCCAATTCCTTTCACCATCACCTGTTGTCTTTTCTCCTCTCCTCCCTATATTCAAAGTTCAGTTTGTCTAAACCCTTTACTCAAAACATGATGCACTCAAAGAGGATCATGGAGACTGCTCGCAAATGGAAGAAGCATGCGATGAGACAAAGGGTGAGAATCTCCCTCAAAGCAACTACTTCTGAGAAAGTTGGGTTAGTCGCCGATGAGGGTCACTTTATCATTTACACGACAGATAGAAGCCACTTCGTGATTCCTTTGGCTTATCTTAACCAACCCATCTTTGGAGAGTTACTCTTCATGGCTGAAGAAGAGTTCGGTGGCAGAATAAAAAACAGGGCATGTACTAAATAGTGAGTGGTGAAAACTCCTCTAAAGTGTGTGTGCCTTTGTGTGTGTGAGTGCACCCTACAATACCCTCTATATGGTTAAGATGTTTAGCCTGCTAGAATTTTTTTATGTTTGATGCACCTAACCCATGATGGGAAGACCTGTTTAATGAGGGGAACTTCATGCATCACAGAAAAATAAAATTATTGGTAAGCTCAAGGGCATCAATTAATTGTGGAAAAGTTTTATGTGAGTCAGTAGACGCAAGAGCCCGCTGACCCTATAAAGCATTAGACCATATGGACGTTGCAAAAAAAATTCCCCCAGTAGAAGTAAATTTTTAATTTTTAAAATTAGTTTTTTTTTATATTCATTATCACCTTGGCCTAGAAACATGGATGACAATACAGACTGTGCAGGTTTCCTGGTTTGCCATCCAAGTATTGCATGGAACATTAATAATTTGAGTGCCTCCATTTGCGGGGAGGCACTCTATTAAATTTAGTCATGTTGTTTTTCATTTTTTTAAAAAAAAATTATGACGATTGAGGTCAGATGCTTTCATATATTGTGTAATTAGTTTACAATGGTGTGTTCAAAAATGACTTGTCCGGGGGGGGGGTGAGGAATATCTATGTCAAGTTCCCAAGAATTTCTTCTTTTGTTTTGTTCTTTTCTGATTAATTTAATCCCTGCAGAAAATTGCAATGTAGAAATATATGTGGTTTCCCCTCTCTCAGGGTGTGCGCCCTTTGCGTGGTCGTATATATCCTTTTTCCTTATCTTATACTTTGAATTATCATGTTGTGTTCCTGCCCTTTGTTTCTGTTTTATTATCCATATCTGTATCTAGGCATTTTAGCATGTATGTTTGCATGCAAAGGATATACATAACTTGTTCTTAACTTGTTGATTAAGTCAATTTTAAACTCCATTTAAGAAATGGCACAGAAACGGAAAAAGTTGATTGAGATGATTCCAAGAGATCCAAGTCAACCCGATTTTTTTAAGAGAAACTCTAAGCTGAATTTGACATTGCGAGCTTCCTGCATAATTGAAGTGTTTATTTCACCATGGTGGTGGTCTAGTGGTGTGTACACATTGATGTGAAAAGCCATGCATGATTTTGCACCTTTGACACCATACCATGGCAGACTTCTATGCTTCCTTAAAGAATCGCAGTTGGATGTACTTTTCTTTTCTCTGTGTCCATCTAAGATCATTACACTTGTAGTGAAAAGTCCCAACTACCCATCAGTAGTTGAATGTTTTTATGCCTAATTTACACAAACAACTCCACCCATTGAGTGGGGAAGAATCCCTTGTAAGTGTCCAGCGTGTTCCACTTTCCCTTCCCTATGTACACTAGAAGCGACCTTGAAGGGTATCCACCAAATCATGGATTATATCATGGATGCTGACCCCAGTATTGGGGCATCACGCTAACCACCAAATATGGTGCAATCACCTTGGGCTCTTCTTAATAACACTCCAGAAGTTCGAAACGCCCCCATGCAACCTGCATTCTTTGAGAACAGGCCAAGTTTCAGCAGGAGTGTCGTCCATAAGCCCCATCGATGATGTTAACAAAGGAAAACATATATAATATAAGATGTTATAATGCTTAGCCAAAAGAATAGGATGTGGAGTTGAAATGCTACAGAGCTCCTACCTAGCTTTACCACTTTGTACAGTTAATCCCCCAAAGTCCTCTTGGGATGGAGTCGTAGAAAGGGTGGCCAGGAAATCAGACTCTTCGAAGACTGGATTCTTGTCATCGGGGATAGAATTGCACTGACAAAAGCATGTCTCTCAAATCTACATATCTATCTTTACTCCCAATGCCAATGTCCGTAATTAGGGAATTGGAGAAACAGATGAGGCACTTTTGTGGAATGGGTGGAAGTTAAAAAAGAAATAATCATCTGGTTAAGTGGGACATAGTGTGCTCTCCAAAGAACAGGGGTGGGTTAGGATCTTGAAAACTTAAATAAATAACCAAGCTCTGTTAGGGAAGTGGTGGTGGAGACTAGGAGATCCAACAGACCAACTTTGATAGAAGCTGATAATACATAAATATGAGAAGGATGATGATGGGTGGCTGGTCAAGAAGTAAAAATAATAATAGGCAGCTGTAGGGCATTACGTATAACAAAACATTGGTTGGCAATGGATGGAGAACCAGATTTTGGGGAGGATAGTTTGCTGAATAAGGGGCACTAAACAAGAGATATCCAACACTATATGTCATTGTGATCTATCGTAAGAAACATTGGCTGAAGTAATTCGTGGCTGGGGAAGAGAAGCAGTCTGGTTGATGAGGCGTAGAAGATATCTTAAAGATAATGCCTTGAAGTTTTTTTGGGACTTTTCAGGATATCCAAGACTTCTACGATGGGCCAGAAAAGGACTACAGGTTAATATGGAGGGGTAGCACCTCAGATATATTCTCAGTTAAATCTTTTACAAACTTCTATCCCTCCACCAGGAATCACCCACAGTAGAGTCTAAAGTTTGGATTCAAGCACTCAGATGGTTAATTTTATTGAACAAAGGCCTAACTGTTGACCACCTGATCAGCTGAGTTATGATCCTTACCAATAGATCTCTTATGTCCAAGAATGAAGCCGAGAATGTCAACCATCTGTTTCTTCATTGTGAAATTGGTGGAAAAATATGGGAACATCTCCTAACACTTCCAAATTCAATGGCTTATCTTGGGCTCGATCCATTATCTGATGAAGCAGTAGATGGCACCACCTTCACCTAAAAGATGGCTGCTTCTATGGAAAAGGTGCATTCTCGTGACTCCGTGGATTATTTATTTGGAATGAGAAAAAAAGAGATTTCATGGAATGAGGTGTTTAAGAGACAGTGTTGGAGCCATGGTTATATTATGGGCTCTAGCCTGAGAAGGGTTTCAGGGAATCTCATTGGATTAAAAGTAAATGGCATCTAATTGCAAGTAGTCCACGAATATTAACAAAAGATATATTGAAGGCATGCTACCAAAAGTAAGGACGGATGAAACTCAATTTGTTTTTTGAAGATGTTAACTGTATTGTATTAATAGTAAGAAGTTACAAGCAACCAGTAAATAGACTACCCATTACAACTGGGAGCCCTATACAGAAGCCCACATGGGCCCAAAAAATCCCAGGAGAAAATTTTACAAAAAACACAAGAGGGAGACAGAGTGAAGGGTTCAGTAGCTCAAAGAAGTGGCTGGAAACCCCTCTGAAGGGTTGCTGGAAGCTCCCTCCCTAGCAAGGAGGTCTGCTTCAGCATTTGCTTCTCTCCATACTAGCCTCCACGAGGTAAGAAGCGAGTTAGAGATATGTAAAATTTAGTCGAGGAGATGGGCTAGATGCCATGGGCAGGGGGACTGAGGCTGAGGCTGAGGCTGAGACCCAGGTTATGGTGTTCTTAGAGTCGCCTTTAGATGAAACTCAATTTTGATGTTAGTTTTCAAGATAATCTAGGATTGGTAGGCTTGTGAGGCGGAGGCAAGGGTCCTGCTCTTGGACCTGCAAAGCCTGAGACTAGAACAGAGCAGGCTTGACATAGAAGACGACTCAGACAATGTCATCTCGTGGGTAAAGAAGAGAGCAGGCTTGACATAGAAGCCGACTCAAACAATGTCATCTTGTCAAAGAAGGAAACAATGTCATCTTGTGGGAAAAGAAGGAAATAACTCCCCCTTGGAGGCCGGCGTGCAATTTTTTTTACAAGATTTTTTGAATAATTAGTGGCATTTTGGCCACCTCCATTTCTCATGGACGGAAGCAAATGCAATTGCCATCCATTTGGCTCATGATTCAAAGTCTTATTTTTGTAACCATCTGTGTATGCCAGTAGTAGTGGGCAAATTTGGTGAAGATATACTTCAAAAATTATTTACAGTAACAAAATTTCATTAATGATCAATTAAAAGAAAAAATAGACGCAAGTATTTTATACCTATGGTCGCGAAAGACTCTCTCTCTTTGAGCAGACAATCACCATTCAAACTACAACCAAGAATATGTTCTTCAGGTAGGTCGTAGAGGGATTTATACCTGGGACGTGGCGTTGCAGTTGCCAACATCTTATCCATCGAGCCAGGTTACAATCGTGTTAGATTGACATATTTACTCTTGCCTCTTCCCTCAAAAACAGTGTTTTGGAAATCGACTAAGGCCGGATATTCGCCACTGGCCGGAGCCGAGTTACTCTGGTGAGTTCGAGTGGGACTTGCCCAAAAGCCATATATCATAAGAAAATCAGAAAAAATAAATAAGAAAATTTGAGATTGACATAAAAGATTATTTTTTTCCAAAAAAGATGCTTGTTGGCATGGAAAATAACTTTTTCTCAAAAAAACCACAAAATTTCAAGCCCAAAATATCATTTTACAGCACCATTAATCAAACAAATCATCATGGGGTTATTGAAGACGGTTGAATCAAGATCAAATGGAACCAATAATCAACAAATTTGGGCAAAAAATGATGGTGGAATCGGTAGAATGGCAGATCCTCGGATATTATGCATCAGACCATTTTATATGCAATTTATATAAACTTGCTGGATTCATCGTGACCCAGGCAATAAAATTTGATCAATCCCATTTGACTTATATCTAGCTTTTGTGGGACTACGCATTGATATTGAGTAGGGCATCTAAAGGGTGTTCTTAATCTAGGGATATGTTTCCACTTGATTGGTGGGAACTTCTTTGGTATTGACGAGTTGTGTGAGGCCTCAATGTCCATGCGAAGCGTTGCACATGGGAAGAATTGAAGTTGAGCTTAAGTTCTATGTAATGATCTTTGGTACCACGAATTCTATAGGAAGAGTTTTAGAAAGTGAGCCTTATGAGATGATTTCTTTTGCTTGGTGTATACAAGTGCACTTCAAGTGATACATCTATCATTCCACAATTTTGTAATTAAAACTTATAGGGTGGGAGGGAGTGGAGTTCTCCTTTAGGGTTTTAACATCACCAGGTTGTTCTCTAAGTAGAGGTTTTAGGAAAGGGTTCATATACATTGTGTTCAGTGAAATTACTATGGCGAAAAATCACCCCAGCTATCCGTAGTTGACATCTAATGTCTGGGGTGATGTGTTTTTTCCTGCGGTTTCTAACTGAGCTTATCGCATACAAGTTTTAGGAAGTGACCTGCATGACCTTATCTCATTTTATAGGTGTTTATGAGTTCAAGACAAAGTTGTAACAAACTGAAGCATCCGCGATTTCAAAATTTTGTAATTTGAGATTTAAAGAGTGGGAGAGAGGGCCTTTCACCTGAAGAGTTTTTTCTTTTTAAAACCATCATGTTGTCGTCTGAGTAGAGGTTTTAGGAAAAGTTATGTATGTAATACATGCAGTGAACTTATTTGTAGCAAAAACCACATCATCCCAACTGGATGGCAGTGGTGTGTCATTCCACTGCAGCCGTCTTTGGTTGACATCTAATGGGTGAGGTGATGAGCCGATTTTTAGCTGAGGAACAGCAACCCCCAGCCGTCTTTGGTTGGCATTTGACAGCTGGGGTGAAGAGGTTTCTCCTACAGTTTTTAACAGCACTTGTTTGATACATTTGATGGACTGAGTGGAGGAATGAACATGCCTCAGCCTTCCTTGGTCAACAATTGATGTCGGGCGCAATGTGTTTTCTCCTAATGTTTTTAGCCATTTGATATTTTCCCTTTAGGAAAATTAGCCTCAAGAGGTTATTTCACTCTACAACTTCGCATTTGAGATTTTGAGTTCATGACCAAGCGACAACATATGAGTTCATGACCAAGAGACCACATACTTAGGCAAGTATACAACCATAATTTACAAAGTTGTGAGTTGTGTATGCATATATGCATGCGTCTATATGCATATGGAGATAGCATTTTATTTATCGCCATGGAATCTTCTTGCGGCATTCATTGTTATAGCCACATGAAATTCTTAATTGATATTCAGACCTATTGGTGTACTGATTTCATTTTTAAGCATTCAAACATCTCATTTGTATACATCAAGTTGAGTATGCTCTCGTCCTGTTGTCCGAGATAATATAACTATCTCTGTTTTTAATTGCATACTTGTCTTGAATGTTTCTTTACAATTCAGATAAGTGGGTGATCTGCATGAAATTGTTGTTGTCCCCACTAGTCCAGAATTTTTTTTGGTCGAGTTGTGAAACACTTGGCCGCAGTAAAACTTGAAAGAATAAATCATAAATGCTTTAGCCAAATATGGGTTCTCCGACTTAATTGCATGTTAACAAAGTATGGAAATAGGAGTTAGGAAGACATTGCATTGGTTAATTACTGCTCCCAAATATATGGACATCATCTGGTTTTCTGTTGCAGATTATCACATTTCTGCAGTTTGGGGGATACACTTTAGTGAGGAACTCAAAGGATCTCTTCCTCAGTTTCGGGTTTAAAACACAACCAGTGCTGATTGGGCTATCATTTTTCAGGTTTCCTTCTTTAAACCTATTTAATTTCTGGTAATTTTTATGTTCCTATGGTATGCGTGGTTTTATTGATTTTCACGTATGGTGAGTAGTGTGGGTTGACTTAGCACTTGTTGACCATACTATTTATTGCTTTGTTTGGAAGTCGACATTGAAAGGAAAATGAATACATCAAGTTGCATCTAAGGATACATCTGTTGACTGTACAGTGTACACGTGATAAATTTAAAATGTTAAAATACATTTAGTCGATAATACTCTGTCCATGTATGTTAAAATGACACTAAGATGTATGTTACCTTGAATGTTGCCAACCAAACCTGGTGCAATTCATATGGAAAAGTCCCCTATCAGATTGCATTTCTGCATTGCTTTCATTTCTGCTGAAGTCAACTTCCTTACAGCATACCGTCATACCCCTGCAGCATCTCGTAAGCTTCGGCCTTAATCTTGTTAGTCGAGCCTTCGAATTTCAGGTTTACAAAGTCCTCTGTTCATTTTGTGAATACGTTTATCTTACATTTGAGCTTTTTTCATATATGGATTCACGCATTTGATGAATAAATATTCATTTACTTTTTAACTATCTACTTTTTACCTAAATTCTTTTTCAGGCTGATGCTTTCGCGAAGAAGCTCGCATGTAGCACTCCTCTAAGAGCTGCACTCATAAAACTGCAGGTGATTCTCTCTGCTAAATGCGCATTTGAAGCTGTACCTTTCATTTCCTTTTCATAGTACGTGACAAGAACCTACTGGTCAAAAAAATAAAAAACCTGACATGAACTTAATGACCCACAGGAAGAAAACCTCTCGGCCATGAACACAGACCCTTGGTATTCAGCCTACCACTATTCTCATCCTCCTCTAGTCGAAAGGCTTGCAGCACTCGATATCACAGACAAGAAAGACAGCTAGTGAATCTCACAACTCACAGTTAAAGCAACCACAAATGAATACTGGAGAAAGTTCTGGCTGTTGGCATTTCCATCGATGCCTTGTGGGTATACAAGCAGCTGAAACCTCGTGACATTGTAATGAATAGGTACTTGGTGCATCTGTTGTATCATTTTAATCTTATACAAAAGATTATGACTTCCATAAGACTGAAAATAGTAAGAAATTTAGGTCTAATATCAGGATCACAGAGTCTAGAGCAATGGGGGGAAGTAGTTGACCAATTTACTGGTTTCAAGTCTCGAGTGGAGCCTATGGTTCGTTGTTCAAAATTTTAGAATGTCAAATCCTGTAATGGCGCTGAATAGCATGTTTCCATTGGCCAAGCTACTGAGTTCTGCTTAAGAACAAAAGTTAATTTGTTTTCTTGTTTCCTTTAGAAAGAAAGCGTAATGGGTTGTAACGTTTTAGTTTGTCCGGTACATGGTATTAAGTAATGAATGCGTGCTGTACTTAAAGAGTATGGCGTGGGTGCTTTTGCACAGTTGTTGTCATGCTCCTCCAATTTAAGGGAAACTGCTCTCCCTCCTTTGTACTCTCCCCCATTCTATCCTCGGCGAACTTTCCATTTCTTCCCTCTAGAACATAGTAACCAACCTCAAATAATAATAATAATAATAATAATAATCATAATAATAATAATAATAAAGAATAAAGAATAAGAAGAAAAAAACCACACTTTACATGTGTAAAAAAAAATCGCATCCCAAGATTGAATAGGAGTTGTTCAACTTTTGGAAGGAAATATTTAGATGTTAAGTTTATATTCTTTTTTTTGTTTATAAAAAGAAAAATCTGATGGTACTTGGATCTCAAACTTCCAAGAAAATCCTCCCACAGGAACCATGTTGCCCTGAGGAGCTTTTTTATGGTATGCGCCTGCAAGTGCTTGATAAAGAAATTGGTTTGAAAGGGAATGCTCAAGACCACAAACCTGAGAAAATAGGAGAAAACGACTTCCCAGCTGTTCTGCTTTCCCAAGGAGACATTGGAAAGCAATTTGAGCAACAGAAATATCCCTCCAAAAGGATTTTCCCACCAGCAGATTTTGCCCTGGAGCGCAACACCAACTTTTAACCTTTATTTTCTACAAGACCCCTCCTCTTTAACATATTATTATTGGGGTTCTACATTAGAAGACAATTTATCTTTCATAAAAGGAGGTTACTGCTACTACTAGCAATTAAATAACAAATTGAATTACTAATGATGGTGTCACAAAGTTCAAGATTTTATTTTTATTTGTTTTTTGACCTTCGAGTCAAGTCTGCCTCCCGATTTGAAGTTTGAAGAAAAAGATCGATTGTGACCTCCTATGTTAAACATAACTATCGATTATTATTCCGGTGCAGTTTGTATAAGATGTCAACCTTAAAGATTCAAAGAAAGGGCAATTCTAAACCGTTTTTAGAAGATACAATTTTTGGCGTTGGAAAATCTTAGGAAGTCCGAAAAATTTATTTTCACCTTCACTTATAAAATTTAACTCTAAAAATAGGGTAAATTTAACATATATTTATTACCACTTGAAGATCCTAGAAATGGACAATCCAGATGATGTATTATAAAATAAAACTATTTTTAGTGCTTTAAACTCTCTCTCTTTTTTTCCCTTATATACCCATACATATTGAAATTGCGACAACCAATTGGAAGTTTTCCCAGCATCATAACAACCTCTTTCAATGAATTTTCAAACCATCCCTTGCTTCTACACTGTTGAGACCTTAAATTTTTTCCTTGGAGATAAAAGTTTTGCAAATGTACAATATTAACCCACCCTTCCTACTCAAACCTTCTATCATAATTTCCGTTTAAGCTAGCCATGGAAAGCATAGTGGTAAGGCCTTTTCTGCTTTCAAATTTGTTCAAGAGAACATCTGTACTATGTATCAATTACGCCTCTCTCTCTCTCTCTACCCTCTGTCTCTCTTGTGTGTTCTCAGATGCGCATGCTTTTACTAATAGCTTCAGCTGGTTTACCTTACAATACAAAAGACATGCTCTTTGTTGCAATCACCAAATCACATGGCACATCATAGTTTCTGTAGCTCAAAACTTAGTCCCCTGTGTGTGGGGGATGGCGGCAAAACCAGCCATACAAGTCCAAAGTCCCCTGTGTGTGGGGCCATTTTCTTCCCAGCACAGCACCCATTTTAGCTGGTTTCATTTTTCTCGAGAGCTACAAAAAGAACAAACAACATATAAATATGAGATTTAAGAAAACACGAAATTGGGGCGATTGGAATGAGACTTACTGTTGTAGTTCAAGAGCTTTTCAATGAGGTCGACATGAGTCATCAGCATGCGCCGGCAGCAGTAGCGAACCAGGCCCAGTGCATCAAGAGCATCACTGTGGATCAAAGAACCACCACAACTAAAACATCGTTAAGAATTTCTATTCAGCTAAGCTCCGTGAAAGATTAACTGTCAGAGAACACAAAGAAAAGGTTTCCTGAAAAATATTAAGACCATCGCAATGTAAGTATATGTTCTATCTCAAGAGAACTCCCTAATACATCTTAGATGCGCTGTTACAATATGTTCTATCCAAAGCATCGACTAAAATACCTGATTTCCAACAAATACAACCACAACTCATAATATCTACCCTGGATTACATGCAAGTATGTATCTGTGTGCATGGGTGTGTAAATTATGAATAACAAGGCTTAGCTACATGCTCGCTCAAATATAAGTCACGTGTAGATTCTAGCTTATAGTTGGTCAAGTCAAATGCCAGTGAACTATGGACACACTGGTTCGGTTACAGCAGAAGACAGCTCCAAGATGCCATGGCCATCGTATCTTGAGTAGGGATAAATATCAACAACAGGTTTCAGTTTGAGGATTCCTTTTTCATTTTATTTTTTGAATCTGTTAACTTTGCATTACAGTAAAAGAGGTATTACAGTATACAAAATATGCTGCCCTGGAAGGGCAGAAAATGGCCAGCACCAAGATGGATGGAAAAATGTTATACGGGCAAATTGTACAACAGATTCAAAAAAGTACTTTTGACGTTTAATAGCAAGATTTCATATCATGAATTTGATCAAACATTGAAGATCCAGCAGAAAATTATGGTCAAGTAATGAATTAGGCCCCAACTGGATGCACCAATAAGCCGCCTACATTGTGGGCTTATGGTGCAGCAGCCTATCATGAATGAAGGCAAAATGACTTTTATAAGAATGGCACCATCACTAATACATAGCATTTTGTGCATGAAAATTGGCACACACTGTATCTAATAGCAGCAATAATCTTGGCATCAAACGGTGTGCATGTATAAGCCGGCACTTGTACATGCATCCAGAGTCCAGACAGGGCCTAAGTCACATAATGCCTGCTTTTGATCAATTTCTTTACAATGCACTCTTGAAATAACAATGCGAAACTTAAAAAGTTATTACATAGCCAATTAGCCTTCATTGACACAAGGAGATCATAAAAGACTTATCCTTCCTCGAAACATGGAACCTCCATTCTAATTATATGAATCTCATGACTGGCATGAGGATTCTGGATGACTCACCTAGCATATTTTCACTATTCTAGGATAAATATAACATAATATTGTTTTGATAAAGATAACATAATATTAAAATTTAAGGAACATCTCTGAGCTGAACAAAAGCACAATGAAACTATTGAAGGTACCAAATCTGAAGTCCGCAGGTCAATTTTCATTCTGCGTGATAATTTAGCAGGATATCACAAATTGAGTAAACCTGTTTTTTTAGGACAGACACCTAAAATACTTACTTCAGAACTAAATCAGGATTGTGCTAGAGAACCAAAACCTTAGAGCAAAGAGCATGGCAAACAAGAATATGGATGGTGGTGACACAAAGTGTTGATTTTTCTTTCTTATAATCAATAAGTAGCCAAACACCAAGGGGTTGATTTTACTAAGCCAGAAATGATGAGATGGGACTTTATCCCTAAAAGGAGTCTTTCAAGCCAATGTCAGTTGATTCCTAATCCATTGGGAATAATCAGTTATACATTGGGAAAGGCCCAGAACACTTGGTGTTTCCTGGCTAAAAATAAAAAGAGATATACAGGAGCTTTAAAACTTTTAGTTCTTGAAACATACCGCAGACTAAGGAATGACAAGTCAATGGCAGTGCAAGGGAGATCTCATCATACTTGTTGGGATCGGGACTGGCATCAGTAGAACTGGGATAGAGAGCGGGTGATCGTGATAGGCTAGAAGCACCCTATGGCTGGAATTGTTGTCCGTACACCCTGGACTTCAAGGATCTCGAGTTGGGGAGCTTGCGGTAACAGTATCACTTTTCTCTCTGATACATATATAGAACATGATTTTGCAGCATAGCTGCTTTCCTTTCCAATGGATATGCATTTTAGACTTGTTTCCTTATAAAAGATCAATCTAACATGCATGTGATTTACATCAAATATCAATAGATCCCCGAGTTACTCGAATCGTGTTCCCCCCAGATAGAAGCAGGATCCACCCAAGATTTAACTCCACGAGTGTGGGACCACCGGGATGGCCACCTAGTTGGGAGATCCCGGTAGCTATGGATTTCATTCCTAAAATAAGCCTTTCACACCAATGTCGGTTGATTCAAACGTTTTACTTGTCTCATATAATCTTTATGCGACCCAGCAATCAACAGGGAATAACAACATTACATACTAATATTCATGAAGCAGCGAGCAGACTAATTTTGTGTTTCTATCTAAAATTATGAAGAGATAACATAATCCTGAAGTAGTGGGCAGACTAATTTCATGTTTCAATTCTAAGCATGAAGGAAGCGAAGCAGCTTTAAGACCCCTCACAGAAAGGAAGTAATAAACAAGGGAACTCAGCGCAATGCTCAGACTTCCCAGTGGGTCATGAATGATGCCAGGGAAATAAATGGCACCTTCATGCTACTGATTCCCAAGTCTCAAACGATGTCAGGAATCAGAAATTCAGGGCCGATAGCTTCACAATTGGTTTTTATCATTGCCACCAGGGTATTAGCATTAAATAAAGGAAGCAATTTGTGTTTCAACCCAAGCGAACCATATTCAGAGATTTTTTTCTATCAGTATGATGTAGAAAGCATCAAATCTTGAAGGAGCAATCACCTCGTGAATCTGTGGAACATGACCGAAGGGACTAGCAAGTCAGATAAAAGGATTGTTCTTAATCTAGAGGAAGCACTATAATAGTCTCTTAATCCTGGAACGCGGATTGGTTCGTGATTCAGGTGTATTAAAACAACCAGAACATATGTAACACAAAGACAACGATTACACAAATCCTATGCCCCCACTCCAAGTATATAATTAATTCCACGCTTCTATGTCATCTTCTCTAACCCCCAATGTGTTGAAGCCACAAACCATCTGGCTACACCACTTGCATACCTAGTTATATGATGAACTCCCTGCTAATTATAGCATTACTAACTTCAAAGACAACGGTTACACAAATCTATGCCCCCACTCCAAGGATAGGATTAGTTCCACACTTCCATGTCTTCTTCTCTAACCCCCAATGTGTTGAAGCCACAAACCATCTGCTACACCACTTGTATATCTGGTTATATGAACTACCTGCGAATTATAGCATTACTAACTTCCAAATATCCCCAAAATGTTTCATAACAGTGAAGGGCATCAAACTCACCCCACGACCATCCCGAGCCGGGATCTCGCTCAGAACCCGTTTCAATTTTTTTTTGGATCTCGCTCCAATGTTTAGGATTCTTGATCCTATTAACAACGGAGCTCGCTCCCTCTACTTCAGGGATCTCGCTCCCCCTACTTCAGGGATCTCGCTCCCCCTACTTCAGGGATCTCGCTCCCATTCACAACAGATCTCGCTCCCGCTATATCACGGATCTCGATCCCATACACAACGGATTTTGCTCCCTTTACTTTACGGATCTCGCTCGCATTGTCTCACGGAACGCGTTCCTTTACGGATCTCGCTCGCATTGTCTCACGGAACGCGTTCCGCATCATTATAGATGTGGTTCCTGAACAAATTAGCTCCCTGCTCTCAGAATTTTAAGATCGCGATCCCGACGCTCTCAGAACTAGAGCCTAACCTAACAAGGTTGTGACCCCGATCCTATAATCTATGGAGCTCACTCACGAGGAAAGTGGATCCCGATCCCGAAAGTATAAGGTTCTCGATTTATGAAATCCCGGATTGCGATCCCTTAGAACTCGGGCATTAACTCCATGTTTATTTATTTGTTCAATGTAGTCAGTGATTCATACCTGCAATGGGCATTTAATTCTGCCTATAGTAATTCCCAAAAAAAAAGGCTTAATTTTGTATAGGGTGTGGTTTCTAAAAGATTACAAATTACAACCTTAAACAATCCAATTAATGTGCACCTCTAATTTTTATCATAATATGGAATTTGGGTGTAATTTTTTTTTAAGATTATCTACAATCTATTTTCATTTTCAATTATAAAATTTTAAACTCCAAAAATGGTCAAAATCAAGTAGATCCCTAAGCCTATGTAAATCTTGAACATGGACGGTCTAGATAATGTGTTGCAAGATTCAAATTTTTTCGTACAATTGAGGGTGTTACTTCTATTTATTTGTTCATTGTAGTCGGTGATTCATACCTGCAATGGGCATTTAATTGTGCCTATAATAATTCCAAAACAAAAAAGGCTGATTTTGTTTAGGGTGTGGTTTCTATAAGGTTACAAATTGCAACCTTAAACAATCCAATTAAGGTGCACCTCTAAATTTTATCATAATATGGAATTTTGGTGTAATTTTTTTTCAAGATTATCTAAAATCTATTTTCATTTTCATTTATAAAATTTTGAACTCCAAAAATGGTTAAAATCAACTAGACCCCTAAGCCTATGTAAATCTTGAAAATGGACGGTCTAGATAATGTGTAGCAAGATTCAAAATTTTTCATACAATTGAGGGTGTTACTAGATTCATCAAATACTTCCCTAAAGATTAATAGTCTAGCAATAGACTTTTCTATCAAAGAAATTTGTGATACATAAGCTAGTGCACTGCACAAACAAAAATTAGAGGTTTTCATTGGAGATAGAAAGTCTCAAATATAGAGTGAAAAAGACAACGCCCAGACTCAGTCTTTCTAAGTCTTGTCTTCTTCACTCTCCATATCTAGGTACAAGTTTGGATGTACCCAAAATTGCAATATTCTCGGATGCCAAGATAAAAAGATAGAAGGTAAGAACCGTTTGGAAGGATAACCTTGTAAAGTTTTCTAGTTCATTAAAAAAGGGGCGAGGTTTGCATAAGGTGTCAACCTTATACTATTGATGTAAGGTGTGCTTCGAAAGAGAAAGCTTCTCTCTATGGGTTAACCGGGACATAACTGCCAACCCATTTTCTCGATATGTGGATGTGGATACTATGGCCATGAGGTGGGATCGCATACACTTGGGTAGGAGAGGGTCTCATAGGATCATTACTCGGTCAAAATAGTTTGCAAAAAAAAAAAGAAACAAACAAAAAAGCACAAGCAACTCACTGTGTCAACAAAATGAATTAGAATCAATCAATAGATCACCTCAACAAATATAATTTTGAAGGCATAAAGTGAGAGAGAGAGAGAGAGAGAGAGAGAGAGATTGAACCCAGTAATCAACATTGAGAAGAATTGAAAAGGTGAAAAACCTCATAAGACCATTTCTTTTTTATACAAGGTGATCACATTCACTATCGGCCACTAGATCTCAAATCATGTAGTTTCAAGTATGCATGACTTGCTTCAAAATCCAATAGAATTGAATGGTATATAAATATCTTTTTATATAAAAGTGGTCTATAACATAATATTATATTTCGTTAGAGGTAATCTTACCCAACAGTCGCTACCCACGCTTTGAGTGGAGTGAACTCATCAAACTAAATGAATTGGGAGGCTATAAAATTGGGCAATAGTTAATCATCTACCGTTTGTGATAAACATTCATAGTGGATGTTAGGTACTAATTATAATATAGGATAAAAGTTTTCGTGGTCTATCAAGAAGTAGGTACTATTCATTATAATATATAGTATAGTACATTTTCCCTCATGTGCTTTTCAATAAGTTTACGTGGTCTATCAAGAAGTGGAAAAAGTGTATTTGAAATGCCAACACATGTTCTATTGGAAAAAGTGTCTTTGAAGGTAGGCTCACAACAAACCGCACCCTTGTGTATTTAATACAAAAGTTTTCAACTAGAACAACTTAGTAGCACCAGCACCAAATGAACATGGGTGCTCACATTTCTTTCAACTCCCCTCTAGTAAGTTTATCAAAAACATAGCACAACAAACCCCAAAAACTCACAAAAAAATGCATCACCATAAAAACCCAAAGATCAATAAAAAGGCACGGAGACATCTGAAAACTTGGTTTCATGGCCATGTCTCACCAAGAGAATGATCCATCAACTCTACGGTTCTCCCATCAAACAACAATTACCTCCATAAAGAATATCTTTCAAAACACCTAAATTTTCTATGTTCAGATTATGGAAATCAAATAAGCAAGGACACTACAGATAATTGATCGACCTAAGCAGCCCCAACAAAATGAAGGGAGTACCCTACTTGTTTGAGGTGGATAAAGTTACTGATAATTTCCAATAGCAAAACACCAAAACTATAGATATCTGAGTTCAATGAGATACGCATGTTCAAAACCTACTCAGAAGACATGTAACCACCGCATATGGATACATGTAACCACTGCACATGTTGAACAAGAGCTAAACAATAAAAGAAGAAATGAAGAATATGCATAATCAAGGGTGTATATATATATATGCATTTTATTCATTTCTTCTTTATCTCTATTAAAAATATATGTATCAAAATGTTCAGTGGATAATGCTTGATTTAAACATATTATAAAAAGGGTTCCATACTAATCAACGAAATTAAATATATAAGTACATGAAGCTGAATTTAGAATTCTTGGACCAATATAAACTGATCCATAATGAAGTTCATGAAGGGGCGGATTTCACAGTATGAAATAAACAACACAAGGAATGAAAAG
Source organism: Amborella trichopoda (assembly GCF_000471905.2). The sequence goes on along the minus strand of NW_006499897.1, from coordinate 5,847,485 downwards.
CCGCTGCAAGCACCAGGCAACAAAAGAAGGAAGCAAGAACAAGAACTCCACATATCCGTCACATCAGTGAATGTGGAATTCTTTCCCACCCCTGGTTAGTCTCTGGACCTCTCTCCTTCGAGGCCGCCTCCTTTTGGGAGCCCTGTTCCAGATCAAGTCTGAAACTGGAACAACTTCCTCAACTACAACAATCTCCCCTGTGAAATCCACTTTTGTGGATTTCAACATTTTCTCCTTCTTTTCATTTACCTCCAACTTCTTATAAGGCTTTCGTGACCAATTGCGCGATCGAGGAATAGGTCTTCTTCAGAAGAAAAAGATTCAGTAATCAATACAGGAGGGAAGGCACTAGAGGAGGCCAGCAGGAGTCCTCGGGGATGATGTTGTTGTGGGGAAGAAGCTTGGGAGGGGGTCCTCAAAGATAGATGACCCCAACTAAGCTATGTTTCCCATTGAGAGAGGGGAGAGACTAAGGAGAGAGAGCAAGAGATGCACAGAAATGCCAGGCATATGGTCAGAGGATGTACGGATGAGGGGACAGAGGAAGAGGGAGAGAGTTAATAAAATAAAAAAATTAAAATAAAGAAGGAGAGGGATCCAAATCTCACCTTGGGATTTGGATTGAAATCTAAGGACGATGCGAGAGGATATAGGACACATCATTACTCTTTTAATTTTTGTGTACGATTAAGACCAAATAGACTTTGAGATCATAAGTATTTAATGTATATTAATGCACCCCTATTATTAAAATATTATATTCCACAAATAATTTTGTGATCCCCGAAGGAGTACAATGCCCTTTAGCATGTACACGAGAAAACCTATATATCTTCTTTTTGTTGGTAAAATATAAGAATGCATTTTTCTTTAACTAATATGAAGTGCAAAAGAAATTAATAATAAGTGTTAGTTTAAAGAAATTGTTATATAATTTAGTCGTGCAGTTCCACGCTTTTCCTAGTCCTTCCTTATGAGCATTTAAAGTTAAAGTTGACGTGTACTGTGGGAAAAATGACATATCATCATTTCTCTTTTGGAAAATATGAACTTGACGTGTACGTACTTTGGGAGATTGCACTCATCATCATTTCTCTTTTGGGAAATATGAACTGGATTATCCAACCGTTTTTTGGAGAAAGATAGATATTTGAAAGGAAAAAAATGTGGTATGCCAAGGGCCTGGATTATCCATGTGCTTTTTAACGGCAGGATGGACAGCCGCTTGGGTTAGCATAAAAGTACCAAACCCCATAATCATCTTCTTGTCGTACTCTTTCGTCTCCCATATCTCTCCCCATCTCTCTCTCTCCTTCCTGTTTCAAAGTTCGAACTCAAAGATCTTTAGTCTCCAACCTCCATTAATCTCATTCTCTCTCTTTGTAGCCATTACTGTATCTCTCCCCTTCTCTCGCCTCCACCACGCACTCTCTCCCCTTCTCTGGCCTCCACTACGCACTCTCTCTTTATGTTAACGCAAGCGACTGTCCATCCTACCGTTAAAAAGATGCCTGGATAATCCAGGCCATTGGCATACCAAATCTTTTTCCTTTCAAATATTTATCTTTCCCCAAAAACGACTGGATAATCCAATCTATATTTCCCAAAAGATAAATGATGATGAGTGCAATCTCCTATAGTAAGTACACGTCAAGTCCATATTTCCCAAAAGAGAAATGATGATGTGTCATTTTTCCCACAGTACACGTCAACTTTAACTTTAAATGCTCATAAGGAAGGACAAGGAAAAGAGTAGAACCGCATGACTAAATTATATAACAATGTCTTCAAACTAACACTTATTATTAATTTCTTTTTCACTTCATATTAGTTTAAGAAAAATGCATTCTTATATTTTACCAACAAAAAGAAGATATATAGGTTTTCTCGTGTACATGCTAAAGGGCATTGTACTCCTTCGGGGATCACAAAATTATTTGTGGAATATAATATTTTAATAATAGGTGTGCATTAATATACATTAAATACTTATGATCTCAAAATCTATTTGGTCTTAATCGTACACAAAAAATTAAAAGAGTAATGTTTTTTCCTATACCCTCCCGCATCATCCTTAGATTTCAATCCAAATCCCAAGGTGAGATTTGGATCCCTCTCCTTTATTTTAAATTTTTTTTTTTTAATTAACTCTCTCTCTTTCTCTCCCTCTTCCCCTGTCCACTCATTCGTACATCCCCTGACCATATGCCTGGCAACTAAGCTGCGTTTCCCATTGAAGATGGCCTTGATGAGCTTCGCTCCTCGGTTCTCAAGTACTAGTTGGGTCTTTGGTCATTGGTCATAGGCCTGCACTACTTGTTGAATTTTATCGTTTTATTTTATCTTTTATGATGAGCTCCTCCATTTACAAACATGTAATTGTCCACCCAGAATTACGTGAGACAATAAACGGGCACTCTGATACTCACCACCCTCTCATACTATCTACAATTTAAGTCTTGTACCATATATCATCCTCTCATGTTATCCTCTCTTAAGCTCTTTGCTACCTTTGGTGATAAGATTTACTAATGTTATTCTTACTATCCTTTCCTTATATGTACGATAGTTTTGCGTAAATTCATCATTTTTCCTTAGAAATGTGGTATATTGAATTGTGTGGTATAATGGATTGCAAATGTGGAATGTTTCATTACATTTTTAAAACTTTGTTTGTCAGTTATGTCTTGTATCTTGGTATCTTGAAAATGGGACATTTGAATTATGGTGCTTCTTTTCTATTTTTTTTCTATATACTAGAAGCTCCATGATGCTATAATTGCAAGTGTAATTTGTATGTAACAATGAGGTATGATAAGCGGTATATTAGAAGGGATTCTAGGGTTTTCTATATTTTTTATTTTTTATTTATTATGCACTAGTATTGTTCATGGTACTGCTCATGTGTTATTTGTTTTTGATAATGTTAACATTGTATTGCTGTATGAAGAATATTGTTCATGTGTTATTGTTCACATGTTACTGTTCACACAGGTATTTATGGAATTTTTGTAGGGGTATTTTAGATTCTTAAGCGTTCACTTGGGTCCAAGTTAATTTTAAGATTTTATAGGCTTATAAAAGAGTGGACGTCAAATTTTGGGAGGCTTATATTACTTGGAATGAAATTTATTTTATGAAAGAAGCTTCTCTTGGCTTGATATGCAGCCATGTTTTTCCTCCATTATTGCTTAGCCATGTTTTTCCTCCATTATTGCTTGGTTGAGATTCAAGAGAAAGGTGGATTTAGCCTCTCATCTATCCTTTTCGCATAATGCAAGTACATCTACTGTTTGTTCCCACTAGCAGATAGTTATGGACTAAAGGTATATGGTACTCCAAACACATCTACTGTTTGTTCCCACTAGCAGATAATTGCAGATTAACTGCCCATGGGTAGGTCCCACTCGTCCATCAGTATGAATGGATGGCAGGTGTAAGCTTGATATAATGCAAATCAGAGCCCATCAGACTACAGTATGCTTTCCTCATTTCCCATTCTTTGTAGGTAAGGAGAATGAATAATGCAATATCATAGCCAGTAGTGAATATGCATATAGTAGTGACCACTAGAAGGCCTTACTCCCAAAAGTTAAACCCTCAAAAATCCAAAGAAAGAATCCATTATCATTATGATTGTTTTCTTGGCAATTTAAATGACTGATTAACAGTAAGCGCTTACTCATGATCAGATCAAAATTAAAGCACTTGTTAATGGAAACCAGACAAGTGGGTGGCAATAAATAGCAATCTTTGAATATGAATAGGCTGGGTATAGCCATGTTCTGAAACGGGGGGACAGCCGAAAAGAAGAATCTAGCTTTTAAGCCCAATATTTTTATTTAATTATATTATATTTCTAGAGGAATAATTGCTCATCTCTCTAGATATATTCCTGAAAGTTCTTAGAAGCTTAAAATTTACCATCAAGATTGCCACACAGCCACAGAAATCAAGAGGTCATCCTATTGTGATGCTCCCCGCTTTTTTAGATCATGCCATTTCAGCCCAATTTCCCACAAGAGAGTAAGGATGAGAAACTCATTTTGCAGCCCCTATGGAAGAAACGTGAGCGAGCCAAAGTTGGACTCACTCAAGTTACACAAGCTTGTTTAAAAACTAGCAATGGCCATCTCAGGCAAGTTTTTTTTCTTTATTCAGGGGAGCCTAAAAGTCAAGGTATCCCTAAAAAAGCATCTTATGCATACTGTGGGAAGCTTGAAATTAATATGTTTAAGAGTTCCAACTCTAAAAATCCATTTGGGTAGGCGGGTGTGTTCATTCTAACCCTCTTTTACATCCCCCTTGGAGGAAGACTGTAACCATTTACAGCCACCAAAATACATTGCTTCCCTGAATCTTAAATCCAAGCTTTTGATTTTTCAAAATTCGAATCGTGTATTTTTTATTAAAAGATACTCCCATGAACGCTATTGTAATTATTAAAGTTCCTTTTACACACAGCGCACCCATACACAAACAAAATCATTCTTAGCAATCATCAAATCCATTAGCTGCCTACAAGCCAGCATATAATCTTTAACAAAAACTGAATCATAAGTATGAAAAATTAAGAAATGGATATTCTCATATAAATAAAATAGAGCAATTCATCCGGCTAGTTTTTATACTTTCCTGAAGACTGCGTAGGAAAGTTCCACTCTGTCATAGCTCCTGAACAAGAACATGTCATAAGAAGACCACCTCTCTTTGTTATTCGCAATGCCAATGAATTCAAATTCCGGTACATGCCAGTAGCACGTTGGAGAACCTGAAATTTGCATTTTTTCCTTTCAGTATTTTTCTAATAAAGGACTATCAACTGGATGAGAAAAGAAAGAGAAGTAATTTATGCTTCATGAACAGATCAAAATAACACTTAAAAGTATTTACCATTGTACTTCGATCCACAATATTTCACAACATTTACAAAAGTTAAAACACTTCTATTCATTCTTTCTTAAAAATCCTCATCAATATAAGCCCTGGTTGCAAATGAGTTTTTTGGATTGGTAACACTAACACTAGTTGGAGTGGAGTGTATGCAACATCAATAAAAATAGAAGAGCATCGGTGTATTCATAACAATATATTAGTATACCACTATACCTTATGACAGGGTGCCAGCTTTGGCGGATCCAATATAACGTGATCCCAAGCTTCCCCTCTAGAAGCAGCATTTTTCATGAACTCAGATACATCTTCCTTTAAAAATGAAATTCTGTTCGGATCCATATTATTTAGAAGGACATTTTCTTTGGCAGTCTCCAAGGCAGAGGATGAAGAATCAATGCCTGACAAAGTAAAGTCCATCAGTACAAGTCATCTATGATACTTCCACTCTAGCCCAACTAAGATATCCATGTCAAATTTGAACATTCAATGCAATAGAAATCAATCCCTAAGTGTACTCTGAGAGGAAGAAGTTAAAAGGCACTAATATCATTCAATGCATCAGCATGATATCCAACGAACCATTCTCCAATTAAACATGAATGGTATATGGTACACAGCCAAGTCCTCCACCCTTCATTTCCAATGATAGACATTAGAGATTAACTGTGTCCAATGTCATTAGAAAATATGATGATCAGAAGAAAAGAACCATTGTCATCAGAAATATGATGATCAGTATTATTGTCATCAGAAAAATGATGAATGGAAGGTTTGCACTGGCTGTGCACTACAACACCATATATATGCACTACATGGTACACTTTCTCAATGCGAATATGACCATTCTTCCAAAAAAATACTAGAAGATGAAAACTCAATGAAAGTGATTTATTAGGTGAGATATAGCAAGAAATGTTTAAAAAAACATACCAGTAACCTCAATAGCACCTCCATGTGCTGCATATAAACTAATCCACCAGTGTAACAGCAAACATCTAATACTTTACTACCCTTGGAAATCGAAGATATGAAGAGACGACTTTCTCGCTGATCTGCATAAAACCCTGTTTTTTGTCCATCAAGTAAGACCTGATAATGAATCCCATTCTCCAGAACCTCGCAAAATTGCCGAAAGTAAGTTGATAAGCATTATCCAAACCAAGTACTCAATAGTATTTTCTATAATTAAAACAAATAATCAATAATGTAGACAAAATGGTATAATGGAAACCATATAAAGGCTGCAACACCAGCCATCAGTAGCTAGCAATATCATTTTCATTACATTAGGAAGTTGTGAATGAACTCAGACATTGAAAGGGCGTATATCCTCCAGCAATAGTGCTCAATTTATTCAGCTGGCTGGACTACACTTCAAAGCTTATGCAATTATTTTTTTTTTTTTTTTTTGGGTAATTCAGTGGGGATAATGAGCCCCTACCCGATTTTTGAAATCGTTAATGGTTTTTGAATGCGTTAGGTGAGAATGGAAGCCTAGACCTTAGCTGGGGCACAAGCCTGGTCCTTAGCTTATGCAATGATTGCAATGCATATAAGACATGAAAAAAACAAAGTAGTTCGAAGTAGAGAATGCCAGATTATTCACTTATAAGACCAAAAGATTATTTAATATTCAGAGTACCAACAAAATTACATTTCTACCGCACCCTTCTGGAAATCTACAAGTCTCTCAAAAAGGTATGTCCAAGCCAATCAATTCAGACACGTGGGGAAGGAATCATATTTAATAAGGATTTCACCTGAAGCCCAGCTACGGGATGTTTGACCCACTACAATCTCCTCAGGGCTGATCAATAATCTACACAAGCCTCAATAATCAAAAATATCCCAAACGCATAGCTGGGTTTCTTTCTCTTGAGGGCATTTGACCACTCATGATCTGGTTTTCTCTAAGGGCTTTCTGTATTAGTTTGTTAACTATAAAGTGCAAAGTATTTGGCAGCCAGACCAGCTTTTCATGCTAATACCAAGAATGATGAAATTGAATGTTATTTCATACATGAATGGTGTTGGCTAATGAGGTCATGACGTATTCTGCCATTTTTCGCTTCATAAATGATTGATATCTTGGGGAAGTCCCTCTCAACGAATAGGCACTCCAATCTCTCGATGCGCAAACCTACACCTTGCTTAAGAGGAAATTTTACACATAAGTTTGTAGTAATATGCTTACTAGGAAGTGTATTGACATGGTGATTGTTTCTATAAATGTCTGGGATAAGTTCAGCATTGATCATATACCGTGAAGCTTTATAACTCAGTACTATTAAAAGGAAAACACTTTGTCCTCCAAATTTTCAAGCACAATATTGTTGACTCAAAGGAATAATGCAACAGATCATCTTAAAGTACCAAATATCAGGCCCACAGAGAAAGGGCTAGGGCAAGAAAACTAATATACTCCTTTATGCAATTCCCCACGGGGTCACCAAACAAACTCAAAGTCAAACAGAATCTTAAAGCCTTTTCTCCAAAGTAATAAGCAAAAACTAATACAGAGTGTAATCAATCATATTGAAAATAAAACATAAGAATGCATATAGATTGAAAAGGAATGCTACCTTCACTCTTTCATCAATATTTGATAGATCAGATGCATTTGGTTCATCTAAATGCACTCCTTCTTCTTTTAAGATTTCAGCATATGGCCTCCATTTCAAATGATTTATCTCACTGATTCTCCGAACAAGTATTTCTATCTCTGATCTATATTTCTCAACCCAAGCAGCTGGTGAAGCAATAACAGCAAAGTCTCCAAAACATCAATTATGAGACCAGACAACCTGCAAGGACTGTAAACCCGTATATGTAGAAGTTACATACTAACTACTTCCAGGAGAAACCAAGAAAGAGATTGAAAACAGCAAGAATATCAACAGATCAGATCTGCGAAAATGGGAAATAAACATTTGCTCATAATTTTTTTCTGAAGGTTCTAATGATACAGAGACAAATAGTGATATCATCAAATTTTAGACAATTTGGTTGACCATATATATTACATTTTAACTATTTTAGTATTTTTAATCAGTGATCAAAGACTAGCCTGAGTCATCTCGCACTTGGAGAGTCACTCGGCCTTGGCCCAAGTTTGTAGCACACAGGCAAGTTGGTAGAGTACTCTACACTGTTTAAGTATAAAATGGAGGGGTAGAAATTCGCCTCCCATTTTCATTTTTTCTTTGATTTTGGGCCCTAGAGTGTCCTCCCCAAAAAAAAAAAAAAGCCAATTTTTGCCCTCTTTAAAGCCTAGATTATTGCTTGGTCCACACATTAAAAGCATTGGATTCAAGAGAAGAAATCAGATTTCACAGCTTTTGAGATCGAAAGTTTCAGGCTAGGGTTTGCCCGAATTCAAGAAACTTACAATTTCTTTGCATATTTGGGTGGAATCTTGAAGAGCTTTGGATTGCAAGCCTATTTCTAGGCTTTTCATTCAACACCAGTTTTTTTTTTACTCAAGAAAAAAAAAACTCCTACATTTTCCTCAATTTAAAATCTATTCATCCAAACTTTTAAGAGCTCGGTTTGCCTGCATTGAACACGAAATCCAGAATTGGTTTGTGGGTTTTGATTTGAGCAGTATAAGGAAGATTTCATGAGGTATCCCAATACAAAGATTAGGATATCAGCCTTATAAATAGTTTGTAAATAACTATACAATCATATTTTCAATTTTTCATGTTTTTTCCGTTTTTTCTTATTTTTCCAATATTTTAGGATTTTTTCGATTGTTTTTCAATTTTCTCATATTTCATGGTTTATATATGTTAAATTTGGTTGTTTTTTTTTTTAGGTTTTTACTATTTTAGGGGTTTTTGGCATTTTTTCGTATTTTTTGGGGGCCTTTTTTAGCCCTCGCATTGGCTCAGACTAGTCACCCAAGTAACTCAACTCAGCAGGGCCGAATACCTTGTTTGAGCCGTGGTTTTGAACATTGTTTTCAATTCATGGATTTTAACTATGACTGTTCTACCTTCAGCGCATGGTGGAGAATCAACCGATGAGATATTTCTGTCTCAAATAAGCTCTCTACTAAGAAAAAGCCTATTGAAAACATGCCCATTAAATACTTGTCCCAAAAAGTAAACTCAATCCCTGATAACAGATAATTGACTTAGTTTTACTTCCCCAAGCACAAAGTTTCTATATTTCATTCCTGACCGTAAAGCCATCCGCAAAAGACTGACATACCAGCTGTGTTTCGTATTTTCCCAGATATTACCTAAACAGAATCAGTGAAATGTCCCACTGTCACCATGTAGAGTATTAAAGCGGATTGGTTCTTCAAGTCTTTCATGGAGAGGTAGGCCAATTAGGTGGCACATATGCATGTCCAATGGGATTGTCAAGAGACGGTGAACTTGCGGTACAAAATTTTTTTCTTATTCCATTATCAATAAAAAAGGGGTAAAGCAGTTACAATTTTGGGAAGTAGACTAAAATCTAATGGGATATGAAGAAATCAGTCTATTGGGTTATACACTGTCCACTTAAACCATGTATTATAATGGAGAGTAAATGGGACCAACCATTGGGGTCATGCCCAGTTTCATAAGCCCCACTCTCACTCCATCACCATCCATTCTTCTAGAGGACGTGGATGAACATAGACTATGGTTTTTCCATAGTCCTTTCAATTATGACATTCTTCGCCAGCAATCATTTGATCTAGTAGTGGGACTCCCATTTTCTATGAGGGAGGTATAGGTTTTGAAGCTTGTCCCAGATATTAGCCACATTTACCGACTCAAAAAACAAAAAGAGAAAAAGGTCTACTACAACATGGTAGTAAATGCAGGTAATGGGTGGTACATCCCTATCCCACTTTCCGCTATGTACAAAACCTTTGATATATGATTAAACCAAGATCCCTAAGTGCATAATGCAAATGCTCTTGCAAGCCTTACAGATACAAAAGATATCAATGTAACACACTTCATTGGAATTTGGAAAAAGCACAGTAGGAAAATGGTTTTGCCACACTTTGCAATTTTACGTTCTCCAGGCATCATTCAAGTATTTCACTATAAGACTCATGATTTCGTACCTCACTGTAATCACAAAAAAAACTATAGAGCTATTTATCAAGATAAATAAATAATAAATGAAATTGATAGAATTATCTCATTCAAAAGAAATTAATAGAATTTTTGGCAGAGAAGATGCATGCCTGTCCCCTTCGCTATTCACGAGACGATATGCATTAGTAACTCCAGAAGGAAGCCCTATTCGCCTACGTAAATCTATAGCATCATCGATCCTTGTCTCTAGCAACTTCTCCATATTCAAAATAGAAGATGAATCTCTGCAATCCAAAAACAAGGACTTCATTCTGCTGCCTAGTAGCTTGATCGCCATTACATGAAATAGTACAAAAAGAATAAATTATAGCCACATGAAACTTGTACCTTCTTGCGTCTTCTTCTAATTGCATGAGACGTACACAAAACATAAAGACTGAATTATACAAACCCCATCCAATTGGCTTTTGGGTTCCATCAGTAACAAAAACAACATCTCCTGTTGTAGGTGGAGGTCTGCCAATTATTCTATCAACTGCACCGCTATAGACCATCGGGCTTCCATCCCGAAATAACTGGGTTTTCCCTTTCTTTAAAACAACCTTAGCTTTACCTGTTATAATAATTCAGTTACAAAACCTTCATCAAATGTATCGAACAGAATATCGAATTTAGCAAAGCCTACGTGATGTTGGGAGAGGGTTCACGATATGTTTTTCAATAGAAAGTACTAACTCAATGGGTGGCAATGCATGTCATTTCTCTTTTCATTTAAAAAAAAAAAAACTGCAACAAGTCTATTAGATGGAATGATCATAATCACTCATGACCTCTTCAAAAAAGTACGAACATCAAGTGTACTATTGGTGCAAGATTACTATTTAAAAGGGATAAACTACGAGAAACATTATTTGGACAACTTCTATACAAGTTGAACTGATATATTACTTAGGCTCCTAGAATGACTATGTGCAATTAGTAATGAATGGAAACCATATGTGCAATGAAAGTAATAAACCAAAAATTTATATGGTCATAAAGAGTTTCAGGACATTTGTATCCTTATATGATCATATTTCAGAAGAAAAACTTAGATTCTAATATACCAGAAGAATTTAATAGGTTATAGAAAGCATGTCGTGGTTAAGGCATTCTGGCGTATGTGTTCCAAAGTCATTTTCCCACAGTTGTGCATCCTGGAATCAAACAAGCAGCACTCTATTCCATGCTTTGGTAGTAAAAGATGTTGAAAGCAAGAACCAATTGGTTCTTGTATTTCTTCCAAAAAATAAATAAAATAAATAAAAATAAAAAAATTGCAATAACCAATTAAAAAGTTCTGAGAGAGGATTAAATAAAAAGCCAAACCTCTGTGGTGACCCTTATATTAGCCAATCATCCATAACAGTATTAGACCCCTTTGGAACATGGTTTACATGGGCTACATGGATAGTTACATGGGGTTTAGACCAATCACATAGGGGAAGGGTCCTGTAATCTATTACCTAATGTAATTGTGATGAGCATAAAGAGATAACTCTGGCAATGATATCAGTAAGCCAAGGGAGATTCATTAGGGTAAAACAAACAGTAGACAGGGCACAAGTTCAACACAATCTCCTGAAGTCCACATACTAGAAATGTAAAGCAAATCCCCAGTAAAATGGTCAACCAATGATACCCCCATATCAACTCACAAAAGTACCTCACAAGTTCATTTAAAGCTTCTTCAAAAAGAAAATCTATTACATTTGAAGTAATCACCTGGAGGAGCCATAATGAAGGCAAAAATATAAAATACAGAAGTTGTTGTTGACAAACATACTTAAGTCTTATTACTACAACCATTTAAGAACTATGAAAGACATGTAGTGCTCCAAGTGGTTATGGGAGCAAACTGATAGTCTCTTATACCGATTGACAGAACTGCCTGATCCGAAGAATCAATTAGGTTGACTTTTATCACAAACTTGGTAGTCGAAACTCCAAACTCACCACTTTGTTCCCTCACATTGATGAATAGATTATGTTCCTCGCATGCATTCTTACTTTGAAACCTAAAGGACTGGGAATTTTACAACACTAGATTCATTCTACTCAGATCCCCTTCATTCCAATGATAATTCAATTGAAGAAAGAAATGGAATAAAAGGGCCCGTCAAAATGTAAACCGAAGCATAGGTTCATTTTGCTTTCTTTTTTAACATATACTTTATAAATGCACTGGTGCAACTTGGCGCACACATTAATGCAAGTCAGTTATTAAAGGAACAATAAAAAAGAGAATCACAAAAGCTAGCTTAAGTTCATCACCTTTTGCTTCCTCTCACGAGACCTAGAAGACTGCGAATGCACAAATGGGGTTATAAGAAATCCCCCAAACCTAGAGTCTTAAAGACCAACTGCTTAAGTGTCCCAAAAGGATTCTTCAGCCTGTAGCATCATCCATTAAGAACTTCATCTTAATCACCAGGCTTCAGTTTCAAGACCAGACACACTTCTTATAGAAACAGTTCAATATAACACACATAAACATCAAATCTCTTCATTTACTGGGAGAACATAGTCAAGGCTTTTAACAATAGCTTCCATGAGGGAACCCCACACAGCTTTCTCAAGATTTTCTTCAATCTTCCTGGCATTAATGATTCATTAGAAGAAAGTTGGTCAATAGTTTTACACTCAACTGTAATCTAAGCTGATCACGTAGTATCTCTTAGGCTTCACCAGTCATGGGTCACTATAAAAACAAGAATTTTGCTTTTTTTTTCTTACATTTAAAGGGAAACAAAAGGGGCAACTGGGTTTTTAGCACTAAGGATTTTAATAACTATTCAACAAGTACATCTCCTCATGGGATGCTTTATTCAGATATACTTGACGAAATCAATCAAAACACCTGAGCAAACACACTATAAAGGAAGCAAATGTAAGTGCAAAGTCAAAAGACAAAACACCCAAGAATCAACCACCTCTTCTTCACATACAGCAAAGTTTTTACTTTTCAAGCTTCCCTAACCTACTACTTCTAAAACCCATATGAAACTCAAAGGCAAAGATTGCCTAAGATGCATATGCAGGGCACAATTCTCGTACCCAACCAAATGAATCAAACAGTCCTTTCACTTACATTCAGGAAAACCCATTAGTGTATATGTATTTTGGTTGCTCAGATTCTCAAGGTATCATTTGTAAGTACAGGAGGGAGATAGATAGGCAAACAGAGAGAGAGAGAGAGGAACCTGGGTTAGAGAGAGCGGCGTCTGAGAGTGGAGAGGTGGAGAGGCGTTTCCAAGTCGTTGAAGCAGCAGCTAAGGGAAAAGGAGCAGGCGCCGAAGCGAAAGACTTCAAAAGTCGGCCCACTCTCACTCCAGACTACAGAACCACCAGGGAATCTGTGGAACTTTGGGGAGGAAATCTATCCATAAGTCATGGCCCAAAACTTGTCAAAAGTGTTCATGTCGAAAGTTGTTCATGTACTGGGAATCTTTTATTTTTTAATCGGAAAAAGTTTATATAAAGTTACAGCATTAAAATGTAGGATTACATATGCACCTTCAAAAACTATTTTAACGTTGAAAAACCCCACTAACCGATCATCTCGACATTGAGATGCAAAACCATGCACCTTAAAAAACTATTTTAACGTTCAAAAACCTTTTAATTGATTATCTCGACATTGCGATGCAAAACGATGCACTTTAAAAAACTATTTTAACGTTCAAAAACCCTTTAATTGATTATCTTGACATTAAGATGCAAAACCTTCTAATTGATCATCTCGATATTGAGATGCACGAATATGACACAAAGAAAAAAGTTTTTGAATCACATAAATGGTGCACCTTGCATCACATTATCTAGATTTTCATATGTTTATAGATCTACTTGATTTTAACTATTTTTCATTTAAACTTTCTTAATTAGATATGAAAATAGAGTTTAAGATAATCTTGAGAATTTTTTACGATAAAATTACATGTTATGATAAAATTTGGCGGTGCCTCTTAATTTGATTGTTTAAAGTTACAACCTTATAGAAACCACATCCATAATAAAATTTAAACCTGTTAACACTTGAAAATTAACCGTCCAGAAAATGAATTATATGATATACTATTTCTAAGACTTTAAATTTTGAGGTCGAGATGATCGATTTGAGGATTTTTGGGCATCGAAACGATCTTTTTAGTAAATTTTTGAAGTGCACTTTACAACCTCACCCTTCGTTTTCCTTGCACCCCTATTTTGTATATCTTTGTCATCTCGGGAATGAGCCCAAAAACCCTCGTTTTTTTTTAGAAAGAGATAGGATTTTTTTATTTTTCTTATTTTCTTAAAGACAAATTATTCAGGATCAAAAGAAAGACGGCTACTACTCAAGATACGAAAACGAAAACTTATCGCCATTGATTATATATTTTGAGGGGCCGAGAATGATTTTTATTTTTCTTATTTTCTTAAAGACAAATTATTCAGGATCAAAAGAAAGACGGCTACTACTCAAGATACGAAAACGGAAACTTATCGCCATTGATTATATATTTTGAGGGGCCGAGAATGACTTGGAATTCAATAGTTGAATAGTGTTTTTCTTCTAATATGGCAGAATCATCATATTTGGGTTGAAGTTCGAAAATATTTTTCAAAGTAGAATTATTGAGAAATGAGGGTCGCTGAGGAATATAGATTCCTAATTCTTTTGAATTTCTCTAGTTTCATATTTCAAGTCCTTTCTTAACTTTTGAACTCATACACAGAGATTTTTATTCTTTTAGGAAGATTGGCAGCTTAAAATTGGTATGCTATAATTCATTTTCACATAGAAATTATCATTAAGTAATACTACCTTGCATATATCTACACATTTTGGAGAGTGATTTCATGCAACAGTTGTGCAGTAATATAATAAAAAAATCTTCAAAAGTCAATGTTAGGGCCTTTTGTTTAACCCATATTTTAAAATATACACTATTTTCAACTCATACACAAATATTTTTATTCTTTTAGGAAGATTACCAGCTTAAAATCGGTATGCTATAATTCATTTTCACATAGAAATTATCATTAAGTAATACTCCCTTGCATATATCTACACATTTTGGAGAGTGATTTTATGCAACAGTTGTGCAGTAATATAATGAAAAAATCTTCAAAAGTTAATGTTAGGCCCTTTTGTTTAACCTATATTTTAAAATATACACTATTTTCATTCTATCGAACAATCACAAAAAAATAAAAATAAAAATAAAAAATAAATAAAAATAATAATTTGAAAACACGATCTACAAAGTGTTTTTTAGCCCCATTAACATAGATTGTTTATTTTGGTAAGATACTTAGAGCGAGGCTTTAGGATATGATCTTTTTTCTTTCCAAAATTTTTAGATAGCTTTATTATCATTAGATTAACAACGTTAAAAAAAAAAAAAATTGATTTTGAATTCATAAAGGCCTAGATCTTGAAATTCACCAAATGGATGGTTTAGATTCATTGGTGGAAGGGACTCATTTTGTCCAGATATATAGGGTGCAAAATATATATTTTATTTTTTTGAGGTTGATTATTGAGATGAAGAGAATATGTGTGCAAAAGTTTGGATCATACAAATATCAAAAACATAATTTTCTACAGTGTGGTTTTATTATATTATATTAACATGGTGACATGATACCATTTCTCATTTTATATAGGCTTTCTTACTTGTTATTTTCAATAAAAAACCAATGTGATATGCCTCTTTTTCTTCCTTTTTTTCCCCATAATTGCCAAATTAAGGTCTTTATAACCATCAATTATGCCAATTTTAAAAATGAAAGGAGAATAAATTATACTTGATTTCAATTTAAAATAAAATATTTTTCCATACTTTATATGTAAGCTTTGACCATTTTACTTATTTAAAATTTGCACAAATTTTATGTCCAAGGAAAATAATGTGTTATTCTTCTCTTTCCGGTAAGGTGTATAAAAGTACAAGTCTCTAGCAAGTATAATATGTTTGATAATTTCAGCATACAGGTGATGATGTCCATCGCATTGACAGGAAACTTTTTAGTTCTATCAAGTGTTTTAATCGGTTCCAGGATAATATTGGTCTCGACTTATTTCTTCATTATGCAAGGAAAATATAATAACCAGAATAACAAATATAAATATGATAGGGGTCGGCAGATAATACCCTCTTTTTGGGTCTGCCGTAGACTTGAGTCTGCAAAGGAGTTCGCTGCAAAGATCTTTTCATAATAGCCAATTTTTTTACTCAATTCCGGTAATCTTCATTTTATAAAGAAGGGACATCTTTCATTTAAATACACTTATAAAATAAAATAAATAAAATTGAAAAGTTTCTATACCTTCCCTACAATGTTGGAAGATATATACTTCCCACTCCATCAAGCCGTCCAATTTAAATTGAGTGAGCCACTAACCATTTGATCTAGATCTAACGCCTCAAAGTGTTTTTTTACAAATTGTATGAAAATGAAATTTGATATGTGCCATCTTCTCAATGAGGTGCACCTAAAAGAAATATTAAAAATATTTTTTTGATAAAGTATATAACCAAAATACCCCTTGAAACTTTTAGGAGTATTTTGGTTATTTTATTTTATTGGGATATTTTTTAAAATATTTTTTGTAAATGTGAGTTCTAAGAGAGGAGTGGAGTCCCAAAATTAGGTGTCAAAATAAGTTTTGAAAACAAATTTAAAATAAAATAGTATAGAGACATGACATTGTGATTGTGGCCATATTAGCCTTCCATTCGAAATGAAAGGTTTTATATGAAAAGTATATAAGTTTTATGCACTAAGGGAAACGTAAAAAGCTTGTCCTAAACAAAAACCTACACCAAAATAACGTTTTATCTCTCTATTCTCTACATACCACTTTTTCAACCCACCCTTATCTCTATCAAACTTCACATTAAAGAAAGCTTGATATATTTTATTGCTCTATTTATCGCTATCCAACTTCACATTAAAGAAAGCTTGATATGTTTTGCTGCTCTATTTTTATATACTCATTAAAATCTATTCTATTCAATTTTTATAGATAATTTATTACTCTATCATTTAAATCTCTACAACTCGAAACAATATTAACTCTAAAAAAAACAAAAAATTCAAATAATACATTTTCAAAAATTTTAAAATTAAAAAATAAAAAACCCTAATTTTTATTTGTATCACCTCCTTAAAAACCCATTTTTTTTTTATATATATTTTGTTTCTTTTTTTGAGTCCCTTCTAAATATCCACATCATAAATCCTTATTTTAATTTTAATTTTTCACTAAATTTTTTAATATTTTTGGATCATTCGGACTCAATCGTCAATCCAATGATCCGACAAAAACCCCTTCTATATATATTTTTATTTTTCTTAAGATTATCTAATTTATCTTTGAGTCCTCTCTAAATATCCACATCATAAATCCCTATTTTAATTTTAATTTTTTTCTTTTTTTTTTATATTTTTTTATCACCAATTTGGACTCAATTGTCAATCCAACGATTCAACATGGATTTGTGGGCGAACTATCCACCCCACATATCTAAGTTTTGAAACATTGGTTCTGTCAGTTTATTCTTACTTTTTTTTGTGATTTAAAAACACATTAAATTAAGGACGGGGTTTCTATGTGGCCAACCTAAAAACGCGGGCCTCTTAATAAATCTATTTTTGAGTTAGATTTTAAGACAATTTTTAAGGACATGCAACTTCTAACATGGAGATCATGAATATGAAAAAATAGATGAATTTTTTTGAGTAAGTAAAATAAATAATTTTAAAAAATTAAAAATAATAATTATAGTAAAAAAACATTTTGGATAGTTACTTTGCATTATTTTTAGATGGAAACGCCTGGTTGCATCTGCTTTACACTTTCTGGACCGCATATGTAGAAATGCGCGCGTATGTAGAAATGCGGTACGTCCCGCACGAAACAATTTTCCTTAAATCAAAGCAATACGACTGGTATTCATATAACTATCAAGCTTTCTTTCAACGAAGGGCTTCTCTGCTTCCTTCAAAAACGGATTTGCAGAGCTGAGTTTCTTATTTCCTGTTAAAACCCTCAGGGCTTCTCTACTTCCTCCAACGAAGGATTTGCAGAGGTGAGTTTCTTATTTCATGTTAAAGCCCTAATCTTCTTTGATTATTGTTTGCCCTAGTTCCTTTGATGGTTTATTCTCTTAATCTTTCTTTTTTTTTAATTTTGACACCTGTACTACTGTTTTTCCGGTTCTTTTATTGAAACCATTTTTCTTTTATTGTTTGCCCTAGTTCCTTTAATGGTTTATTCGCTTAATATTTATTTTATTTTTTTAATTTTGATACCTTTACTACTGTTTTTCCGGTTCTTTTATTGAAACCATTTTTCTTTCTTTCTTTCTTCCTTCCTTCTATTTGTTTTCTGGTTCAAGAAACAGTTATCTTTTCCAAAAGTTGGGAGAACCATTGTTAGGGTAAATTCGTTCTGCGAATTGAAGTTTGTTCAGCTTATAATTTGAGATTAACAATAAAAACAACCATCTTAATTGAGAGCTAATTTGGAAACCCACCGAATAGATATGGAATCGTTTTTGTTACTTTATTGAGAATCAATAATAAGAAAAGTATAGGGAATTGGCATTTAGCAAAGAAGTCATATAATATGACATCCAAGCCTCAATGTATTTTGCGACGTGGTTGGCGTACTGGACTATTAAAACAGAGGTATTAAACGCCGGACCTCTCTCAGATTTAGGGCAACGTTTACATAGCTAAAATATTCAGGGTACATTTGGTTCGTTCGCAAATATTTATACAGGTGATTCGTGCCTGCGAAAATATTTAGTCTAAATTGTTTGGGAAACTGCTTGGGTTTGGTGATTCGTGCTAAAATATTTAGCCCTATGAAGATCCTGGTTTGGTGATTCGTGCTAAAATATTTAGCCCTATGAAGATCCTGGTTTGGTGATTCGTGCTTAAATATTTAAATAGCTAAAATATTTAAATATTTAGCCCCCTGAAATCCAAATAAAATTGGAGTATTTATTTTTTTATTTTTAATTGGGGATAGGTAAATATAGCTAAAAATATTTAGCCCTATGAGATCCAAATAAATTAGAGTTTACTTATTTTATTTTTTAAAAATTAAGGATAGGAAGAGATAAATTAAGAGGACCCAATTTTATTTTTTTAACATTAAGGATAGGTAGAGATAAATTAAGAGGGCCTGATATCTTGGATCTTATTTATTTAGGGGTAATTGGAGTTTATTTATTTAGGGATAGGAAGAGTTAAATTAAGAGGGTCTGGGTGGATAATTTGTTTTAGGAGGTCTATCTTTTTAGTTTAGGGAATAATATATAGATAACGTAAAGATATTTTGGTTTAAGAAATAATAAGTTGTAGTTATCTTTTACTACTAGAAAGGCTAATGTAGAAGTTAGATGAACGTTTATCTTATTTGTTTAGGGAATAACATATAGATAAGGTAAAGATCTTTTGGTTTAGGAAATAATCAATGGTAGTTAGAAAAAATAGGGATGACACGTGAGAGAGAGAAAATAAGGAAGAGAGGTAAAATAGGGGAAAGTACATAGTTTATTTAAAGGAAGATGGCCTAAAAAGTTTATTTAAAGGAAGATAACCTAAAAAAGTAGTGACTGATAATTGATAAGATTGAGAATCGAGTATAAGATTGAGAATTGAGTAAAGTTGATCTTGTGATAAAATTGAGAATCTGAGTAAAGTTGATCTTTTTATCCTTAGACTTTATTATAAGATCGAGAATTGAGTAAAGTTGAGAGGTGGAAGATCTCTCGGGGTGGAGGTTGATATTGTGACAAGATCGAGAATTGAGTAAAGTTTGTTGAGAGGTGGAAGATCTCTCGGGGTGGAGGTTGATGTTGTGGCAAGATCGAGAATTGAGTAAAGTTGAGGGGTGGAAGACCGTGAGAATACTATCTATCGGGGTGGAAGACCGTGAGAACACCAAGTTGAGGGGTGGAAGATCTCTTTGGGTGTAATTTGATCTTGTCACAAGTTTGAGAATTTAGTAAAGTTGAGGGGTGGTAGACCGTGAGAATACCATCTCTAATATCGTTTTTTAGTCAGACCATGAGAATACCATCTTTCGTTGAGAGAGGGTATAATTTTTTACTATTTATTTTATTTTTTATTATAATTATTTTTTCTCCCTATATCAAGATCTCTGGACTAGCCAAGTATCCAAGTACAATTTGGGTATATTAAAAAAATAGAAAAATTCATAAAAATAAGTAAACTTGTAGGATTGATGTATAAAAACTATACATGCAATTTAGACGTGTTTTACATTGATGTGAGAGTTTTTATTCTTAGATTTCCTTTTTTGGGGGATTTTTCCTGAAATTTCTCCAACTGGATCGCAATTTTTCCTAAATCCATGTGTCTTATATTTCTTTGTGTTCCTTGTGTTGATTTTTAGTTTTGTTCACTTTTTAAAGTTTTATTTTAATGTTTCTTATTTTTTGTATTTATTTATTTATTTATTTATGGAATGTTTGCCTTTGAATGTTATTTGGCCTAGGCCAGTGCGATATTGGCTTAAGACCCATATCTCATTTGAAGGGGCAGTTGTTATCGCGACTAGGTTGAAAACTTACAAATGTAGGAAAATTTTTAAGTCAAAATTTTGAAATTGAGGATTGTGAGTAGTGTTTTTAAATGCACTATGCCACAAAATAATGTCAAGGAAGTGTCGTTATTCACATGTATCATATTATAGGGTTATAATCCAAGTTAAAGATCTTGATACCACTTATATATGTTAGGAATTTCAAGTTTGTTGTAGCCAAAATAATCTTTTTTAGTGAATTTTTGAGGTGCGCCTTAATTTGATTGCCCTATTTTTGAGGTGCGCCTTAATTTGATTGCCCTATTTTTGAGGTGCATCTTAATTTGATTGCCCTGTTTTGTGTCTCTGTAGTCCTGGTAATGAGTCTAGGGTTTCTTCTTAGAAAGACTAAAGATTTTTTGTTCTTCTTATGTCATTGAAAGACAAACTATTCAGGGTCAAAGAAGGATGGCTACTACTCGAGATTCGGAAACGAAAAATTATCGGCTTTGATTATATATTTTGAGGGGTCGAGAATAACTTAGAATTCATGCAGTTGAATTGTGCTTTTCTTCTAATCTTGCAGAATTATCATTTTTTTGTGTTTAAGTTGGATAGTTTTTTTCACAGTAGAATTATTGAGAAATAAAGTTCGTAGCATGCAGAGGAATATAGAGTCCTAATTCTTTTGAATTTCTTTAGTTTATAAAAGTGAGGGACGTGGTCCTTTCTTAACTTTTGAACTCGTATCTAGATATTTTTATTCTTTTAGGAAGATTGCCATCTTAAAATTGCTATGATATAATTCATTTTCACATACAAATTACCATCAAGTAATGCTTCCTTTTATATATATATATATATATATATATATATATATATATAAAGATAACTTCTCAGTAATTTTAGGTTTTTTCACATGTTATTTTCAAGAAAAAAAATGTGATATGCTTCTTTTTCTTATCTTTTTTTTTCCTCATAGTTGCTAAATTAGAATGTTTATATTTTATAACTATCGATTATACCAATTTTTTAGAAGAAGTGAGAATAAATTATAGTTGATTCCAATTTAAAATAAAGTACTTGAAAAGATCTTTCTAGATTTTATATATAAGCTTTGACCAATTTACTTGTTTAAAGTTTGCACAAATTTTATGTCCAAGGAAAATAATGTGTTTTTATTCTCTTTCCAGTAAGGTGTCTCGAGCAAGTATAATGTGGTTGATAATTTCTGCATGCAGGTGATAAACTTTCAGTTCTATCAAGTGTTTTAATCGATTTTAATCGATTCTTCCTCCTTAAAACTTTTTTTATATTAAGTTTATCTAATATTTCTTTCAGTCCTCTCTAAATCTCCACTTCATAAATCCCTATTTTTATTTTTATTTTTTAACAATGTTTTAGGCATTTTTGGATCACCAATTCGGACCCAATTTGGATCACCGATTTAATAATGATATGACACGATTATCTATCTTTGTTTTGAAACAATAGTTTTGTCAATTTATTGAAGAGAAAAGTTTATATAGAGCCGAGGCTCGAAACAATCAAATGAGAGCCTACCTCAAGTATTTCACTAGAAGAGGTTGTTTTGATTCCCAAATATCCTCAAATTGATCATCTTGACATCAAGATGGATGGACATGAGAAAAGTATTTCACTAGAAGAGGTTGTTTTGATTCCCAAATATCCTCAAATTGATCATCTTGACATCAAGATGCATGGACATGAAAAAACAATGGATTTCAAGTTGTGAAAATAGTGTATTTTGTAACGCATTTTTGGACCGTCAATTTTCAAGATTTTCAAGTTTTAATAGATTTTGTTGATTTGCACAAAATATATTTTAAGGCTGTTGCAAAGATTTTCAGTATTAAAACCACATTTCTCGATACTTTTAAAGGTAGGCTCTAATTTGATTGTTTAGAGCCTAGGCTCTATGCAAACCGCACCCTTTATTGAATGTGCTTTTGTTGTGGTTTAAAAACACATTAAATTGGAGAGTAGAATAAATATTCCATAAGAATTTATTGGCATTTAATGCTATTGGAGAGTAGAATAAATATTCTATAAAAATTTATTGGTATTTAATGCTTTCTATGTAGGGGATATCACATTTTCTATTAATAATGCTATTCTTTCTAGAGTGATTTTCTATTTGGCTTTTGAATAATTACTTAAAATACCCTAGACAAAATTAATAGAATAAGAGTATTAAATATAAAAAAATATTGAGTACATTAAAAACTCGAGCACCCTCATATAACCCCATGACTTGAAAATATAATAAAAAAAGTTACTTTTTCTACCGTGATTTGAAAATATAATAAAAATTTGGATGAGGGTAAGAAGTCAAAATAATTTTTCTACGAAAAAATTTGGATGAGGGTAAAGAAGTCAAAATAATTTTTCTACGAAAAAAATTCCGCATGAGAAAGTGCTCAATCGCAACCGTTCGATTCTTCGAGATTTGTAATCAATGATCAGTTATACTTTCTTTACTCTTTAGAATCCTAGTCCCAGTCGACTTGTAACTTTGTAAGTCGCCATAGGGAAAGATATTTCTTCCACTTCGATTTTGTTTTGGAGTCCCTTGCCCTGGTATTTTCTAGGGCTTCTCTCCTTCCTTCAGCGAAGGATTTGCAGAGGTGAGTTTATACTTTCATGCTAAAACCCTAATTGTTCTTGATGAGTTTTGTCTTTCTTGTTAGCACTAGTTCTTTTGGTTATTCTCTTAATCTTTCCTTGTTCCTGAATATTGATACCTGTACCCATTGTTTTTCCGGTTACTTAGGTGTGAATTCTTCATTCTTTTTTCTTTGTTTTTTCTATTGAAACCATTTTTTTTTCCCTTCTTCCTTGTATTTGTTTTTCTTTCTTCTAGTAGCCATTGTTAGGGTAACTTCATGCTGCGAATTGAAGTCTGTGAATTAGAGTTTTTTTCTACAAAATCAGCATCTGTGAATTGGGTTTTATTTATTTATTCTACAAAAGCAGCGCCTTAATTGGTAGAGAGATCTCTAGAGAACAAGCCTTAAAGAGAATAAGAATAGAAAATAAGAATAGAAAAAAAAAAGAGAAAATATTACAAACTAAGAGGAATCCACCTCCCAATACGAAACGTTCTTGGCAAAATAACTAGTTACATAACTCATAACCTAAAATATCAGCCTCCCAAACACCAAACGTTCGTGGCAAAATAACTAGTTAAATAAAATGTAGCCTGAAATATCCACCTCCCAACACCAAATGTTCTTGGCAAAATAACTAGTTAAATAACTCATAACCTAAAATAACCTGACGTTCATGGCAAAATAACTAGTTAAATAACTCAACCTAAAATAAATGAGTAAACTTCCCTAAAGAAATAAAGAAGTAACAATTAAAATAAACCCAAATAATCCTCTTATTACATCATTGCCTCTTTCTTTCCTTCTTGGGTCCTACAACCCTTCTTGGCCTAGCCACGAAATATCGACTGGGCATGGCTGCATCATTCCCCCAGTTGAAAGGAACTCGACTCCGGCGGCTATCAATTGGGCATGGCTGTATCATTCTCCCTAGTTGAAAGGCTATCGATTCCCCCAGTTGAAAGGCTATCGATTCCCCCAGTTGAAAGGCTATCGACTGGGCATAGTTGCATCATTCCGGGGCATGGTTACATCATTCCCCTTGGCTGAAAGGAACTCAACTCGACTCCGACGAGTTGGCATGACTGCATCATTCCCCCCAGTTGAAAGGAACTCGACTTCGGCGAGTTGGCTTTAATATAGATGCGATAATAAGTCTGGATCCACCCTTTTGAGCTTTTGCTCAGAAATCTACGTGCTATCAGAGTATGGCTTGACTTTCTATTTGACTACATATTGGCGATAACCCTTTTGAGTCGGTCTTCAAAACTTGCTCAATTTCCTCACATTTCTTTCTCAGTAATTACTTCATCATATCAATTACTTCTTCGACTTCTAGAGGGTCCCTATGAAACTCAAATAAGTCAGTAACATTAACTATCGGGGAGATATCCAATGCCTTTGGTAATTCCACCTTATATGCATTGTTCCCATATTGCTTCAAAATGCGGCAAGGGCTTACCTTTTTGGACTTGAGTTTATTATAGGTTCCCAATGAAAATCTCTTCTTTCGCAAATACACCATTACTAACTCACCATCGTTGAAAATATTCTCTCTTTTATGCTCATTTGAGGCTTTTCGATACTTTGCATTGTTTTCTTCAATTTGCTTTTTGATTTGAGCTTGCAAATCTTGAATATGTTAAGCAAAAGCATTAGCGTCATCACTTATCTTACTTGGCATGTAATGGCACTAGGTCCAGTACATGATTAGGAGTCCGCCCATTAACAATCTCAAATGGTGATTTTCCTGTAGACTGATTCATTGAACTATTGTAAGCAAACTCACATTGGGGCAAAGCGAGGTCCCACTGAGATATGCTATTTCCAACAATACTCCTCAAGAGGTTACTAAGGTTCCTATTCACTATTTCGGTATGCCCATCTGTTCGAGGATGATAAGCGCTAGAAAATTGAAGTTTAGTTCCCATGCGCTTCCACAAAGTGCGTCAAAAATGACTTAAGAATTTTGTATCCTGATAAGATGTAATAGACTTAGGAACACCATGTAACCTTACAATATCTTTGAAAAAGAGATTGCCAATATGTGTCGCAACCATAGTTTTCTTACAAGGAATAAAATGTGCCATTTTGGAAAATTGATCAACAACAACAAAAATAGAGTCCATATCTCGTGTGACACGTGGAAGTCCAAGTACAAACTCCATAGAGATATCAACCCATGGGGCATCTGGAACAGAAAGAGGAGTATAGAGACCTGTATTTTGTGTGTGACCTTTAGATACTTGACAAGTTCGACATCGGGTCACAAATCGATCAACATACCTTCGTATACGTGGCCAAAAATATTTTTCTTCAACCATAGCCATAGTTTTGTCCTTCTCAAAGTGCCCACCTAAGCCTCCACCATAAAGCTCCATGATTATCTTCGCCCTTAAGGAGCAATCAGGTATACATAATCGCACACCTTTAAATAAACAACCATCATGCATGAGATACTCACCCATAGGGTCTCGCCTTCAAGGACCTTGCTGAAAATTGGGTCAACTTTATATTGGTTTTTTATCACTTCAAACCTCAATACTTCCATAGACAAAGTACTAAGCAACACTACCCTTCTACTTAAAGCATCAACTGCCCTATTTTGGGTTCCAGCCTTGTGCTTTAATAAGAAGATGCATTCTTGAAGGAAGGCCCTTCATCTTGAAATCTCCTTGCGGCACATATCTAATAAGATAGTATTCATTTGTATTGGTCGAATCCTTGTTCATATGGTAGGCTGATAGTATGCTTTTTTCTTTCCCAAAAAGCATTGGGGTGTTCACTGCATATAGAAGTTTCTATATGGTGTTGTATTGATTGGATTTTTTGTTGTATTGAAGGAGTATGTATTTGTTCTTCAATAGATTTATATTTGATTTCTTGTTTTAAGGTGCAAAGAAATCTTTCTTTATTTTGTAATTGACTTTTGACATTATTCAACTCTTTTAATTTTGGTTTATGGATAAAATTAAAATGTATTGGTATATTTTGAATAGTTGAAGATATTCCTGTTTGATCTATGATCAAAGGATATAGTAAAGTAAGGAATGGGGCTCCAAGTATTACTGCTTGGCTTAATCCTTTTACCATGATAAATGGTGTATCAAGGCATTGATGATTATTACAAACAGAAGCATTAGATAATTTATACTTGATAAATATTCTACTTCCATCTGCTGTATTTAATATTTGAGTAGTTTTATCAAAATATTTGGAAGGTACTAACCCTTCATTGATACAATTCAAGTCAGCGCCTGAGTCTATTAAGGCTGATGTTTCAAAACTATAATCTTTTGCAACTATAATTTTGACTTGGACAAACCATTTTTGAACTACTATTTTGTCTATTAGATTGACAGAGGGAATGGTTATTATATGTGGTTTGGCTTCTGAAGTTTCTGGAATATCTGATGGTGGATCTGGTTCATATGTCATAAGTTGATCGAATTCTATTTCATTAGTATCAGTATCTTGTTGAGATAGTTGTTGTAATTCTAAAGATTTAATCCTATTTTTTAATTGGAGTACTTCATTTTTTATTTCTTTAATTTCTCTTTTGAGATCTGAAATTGTAGGCTCTTTTTGAGAAGTATGTTGTTCACTTACTCTCTTCATTATTGAAGCAAAATTATATTCATCAGGAGATCTATTGATGGGAGGTGTTTTTGCTTTATTTATTGTTATAGAAATAAACTGAGTAATGACAGATCTTTTTTCATTTGGATCAATAATTTTGTCAATAATGTCCAAGATGAAATTATCTTCTTGGGTAAGTGTGTGTACATTATGTGTAGGTATTGGACAACTACAATCATTATCTTTGATTGAACTGGATGATTATGTATCAGAAGTATTGGAAGAATCAGAGGATTCTGTCCAGATAAGATCATCATCCTGAATTTGGTCTATATGGGAATCAGTAGAGGTAGAAGAAGTTGAATCATAATTGATGATATTATATAATTTTGATTTTATTGTTTCATCTAAATGTAATGAATCTATCTTCTTTTTTAATTTACATTGATGTTTGTAATGTCCTACTTTACCACACTTATAACATACTGGTAGTTTTCTCTTTCTTTTTGTATTGGGAGAAAATTTATTGATTAGTTTTCATTTAGACTTTTTATAATATTTTTTCTTATCTTTATTTTTGGATTTATATTTTTCCTTTTTATATTTTTTCTTTTTCTTGTATAATTGTTCAGGCATATTTTTTCTATCAAGATAATATCCAAACTGTTCACAAAAGTTACCAAGTTCTTTACTCTTAGTGATTTTTTGTTTATGTAATTGCCTTTTGAGTTTCATATCTGTGCATAAGGCTAATCCCTCAGCACATATTTCTGCTGATAATTCTCCAAGTGTATATGATGAATATATTATGATTCCATTATGTTTCTTTCGCAGTCTTTCTTTGACTTTTTCTGCGAATAAATATGGTAAACCAGCTATAAATTTTTGTTTCCAGTGGTCTAACTGGCAATCTTCTCGTATTAATAATCTTGAGAAAAATACGTCTTTATACCATTTATAATGAGATAGCGTAGGACAGCGGAGATTAGATAGCAAATCTTCCGATCTTGCTGCTAGTAGTGCTGTACTTCCTATGAAGTGTAAAGTAATGGTATATATTAAGGTATTTACTGCATCACTTTCAGTATATATAATTTCTTGGTTTTGTTCATTTTTGGCGATCCATTGTCTAGTATTTGTGAGGATTCTATTCTTGGTTTCATCATCTACATAGAAATCCCACCATCCTCTTAACCAGCCAGTAAATCCATTAACTATTGCCTTTGCAACCTCTTGATCAGGGTTGCCTTCCATTTTATTTGCAGAGGCAAACATTGTCATGTGTCTCATGACATCTAATATTTTCAATTCAGATAATCCATCTATTGTCCAGTTTACTATTGATCTTCCTGAATATGATACTACTTGTTGTATAGCATCTTCTTCCATTTGAATATCAATCGGTGTAGGTCTTTTATGATATGGTAAAGCTGTTATTGGTTTCCAATTTTTTCCATAGGCTATTCTATTTATAGTTTCAGTAATAGGAGTGGTATCCATAAATGCATTTTCTTGATTTTGGATAGTATCTTCTATTATTGGTTCTTCTTCCTGGAGCATCATTGTTTCATGCTCAGGTAACTTTGCCGTTCCTTTATCAGAAGATTCAGGGAATGAACTGGTAATAGTGGGTGCAGGAATATTTATTTTGGGAGAAGGTATCCCTTTGATTTCTAATTGGGATAACTTTGCTATTAATTGATCCATCAAGGATTTATTGTTATCTCCAATATGAAATTTATTTTTATTTAATTCTGGAGGTGGTTTGAACAGAATTGCTTTAGGTATAGGTGTAGCAGAAGGTTGTTCCTTTGAAACAAGTCTTTCTATTCGTTCTGCCTGTTTACCTAAAGATTGCATATACAAATTTGTATAATTATTTTGTTCCACAATGTGAGGAATCAATTCCTGTTTCTTACCAAGTTCTTTTGGTAAGACTTTATAAGGAGTAGCTATTATATCATATATTGATTGTGGCTGTGGTGGTTCATCCTTAAATGGGATGACTGCTTTGAGTATTATACTTTTTTCAGGAGGGTGTATACTAGCAGTGGTAGTACCATCCGTACTGATATATATTTTTTCTTCTATTGTTTGAATGTTGTCAAATGAGGGTATAGTAATATTATATTGACTACATATTTCTTTTAACCATATAAAAAACCCTTTGGTTATTCTTTCTTTTTTAAGAAATTTATTATAGTTTATATGCATTAATTCTATTAACCTAGGTTGAAA
>NW_006499897.1:5803377-5816256 GCF_000471905.2 Amborella trichopoda | reverse complement strand
ATATATGGGTGCGGTTTGGGTAGTAGAGCATAGGCTCTCAACAATCAAATTAGAGACTACCTTCGAATAGTGTCGAGAAATATGGTTTCAATACTAAAAATCTTTGTGATAGACTTAAAATATGTTTTCATATTTATTTATAAAGTTTAAAGCTTCAAAAATAGTGTAATATTAATAAGGATAATTTGACTCCTTTAATGATTTTTTTAAGGGTCTAATACTAATATTTTCCTGTTTTTAAAACATTGTAATGAAAAATCAATTTAATTTTCAAGTCCCATTTAATCCCCAGCTTTTATTTACTCTCAGGCAGTAATATACTTTTGGAAAATTGTTTCATGTGGGCTGGACCTCATTTCTACATAGGTGGTCTAGAAAGCGTAAAGCATATATCTTAAAGATGGATGCAAGTAGGTGCTCCATCTAAAAACAACGGAAACTAATGGTCCAAATGTTTTCTTACTAGAATTATTATTTTTAGCTTTTTAAAATTTATTTATTTATTCATATTCATGGTCTCCATGTTAGAGATTACATGTCCTTAAAAATCAAGTCTTAAAATCCATCTCAAAAATAGATTTATTGAGAGGTCCGCATTTCTACATATGTAGGCTTGGCCACATAAAAACCGGGTCCTGTACTTTTTAATACAGGAAAAAGTTTATACAATGATGCAATTTTAAAAGGTAGAATTACAGATGCGCATCAAAATCTACCAGAAAAGGTTGTTTTAATGTTAAAAAACCCTCTAACCGATCATCTCCACATCGCAACGTATGAATATGAAAAAAAAAAAAAGATTTTGAGTCTCAAAAATAGTGCATCTGCAGCACATTATTTAGACAGTTCGTTTTCAAAATTTTTATATGTTTATAGATCTACTTGATTTTAATCATTTTTAGAGTTTCAAATTTTACAAGTAAAGATGAAAATAGATTGTAAGATAATCCTAAAAAAAAAATTACATCAAATTTACATGTCATGACACCTTAATTGGCATGTCATGGTAAAATTTGGAGGTGCACCTTAATTGGATTGTTTAAGGTGGCAACCTTATAGAAACCACACTCGTAGTTCTATACCATACTAAAACCCTTGGCCTATGTTAAGTTCAACTGAGCTTAAACCCTCGCTGTTTTCGCCTCCTTAAGCTCTCCCACCTTTACTCACAACAAAAATTCCTTCGAAAACCAGAGAACTTAGAAAACAAACTTCGTATTTGAAGGTCGCCCGATAAAACTGTCACCCTAAAAAAATTTCTTCACCCCTCTGTTCTCCGCTCAGCCGCTCCAGCCTCTCGCCTGCAACTCAACCAGCCTCTCTTCTTCCTTCCTTGCCATTTTCACCAGGTACTTCACTCCTCTCTCTCTCTTTCTCTATTTCTAGAAAATGGTATTCTTCCCATCTCTCTCTCTCTGTATTGAGAAGAAAGATTGCTCAGTGTCTCTCTCTAGGGTTTCACCAACTTCCATTTATTTGTTTAAAGGGACAGCCATTCAGGTTTATCTGTCTAGGCCATATTTAGAAAATGGTTTATCTCACTGGTTTAAAGGGACAAGCATTAGGGTTTACCTCTCTAGATCATTTCTAGAAAATGTTTTATCCCACTGGACATGCATTCGGGTTTATCTGCTCCTAAAGTTTTTGTTTTTTGTGAGGTTTGTTACCCTAGCCCAAATCATTCCACTCAATTTTGTTATGAAGTGAATAGTTTCTTTCAGCATGACTTCGTTTTCACCTATTGATAGGTGCAAGGGATAGTATCTTATATGTTCAATTCTTGAGCGGCATCATTATTGTCTACATATGGTATCGAAAAATGGCAGTTCACAGGACCACCATATTCTTGAACTTCAATATCTCCTCTTTTATGTTTGATACAACTACTAGTTATTGGCAAAAAGTCAGAAACCATACTTGCTTACTCTACCTCGTTTATCACCTGTCTATACCAACAAGGGAAATATATCTATTGCAAGAAAAAAGCTTGTGCAAATTTTTTTTTTTTTTCACTAAGACAAAATTCAGCTAGGTTGGGATATGTTCTTTGGCATGGTAGAAAATTTACGAGATTATGCAAATTTTTATGGCTAATCCCTTCCTCTGCAAATTTAGGGTTTGTCCACAATGGATTCTGCTTATCAAGTATGGTATCTATGTATCTCAGTTTCGATTAAGTGTTGTGTGTGATGCTTCTTTACCGCATATATTGGACCAAATTTAGATCTTTTCATGCCATGCTTTGATGATTTAGAATTTTCGGTGGATTTTCTAGACTTACCATGTTGATTTGGGGTTTTATAAGATGGGGTATTGTGTTTCACCTATGTGAGGAATTCAGGTCTATTTGGTATATTTGTAAAGGGTATGTGGTTCTCTGATTGATGCATTTGCTGGATCTTTTTTCTTTTGATTTTGATTAACTGGTTTTCTTTTACAATATGAATTTCATCAAGATTTACTTGATTATGTTTTTTATTAGCAGTATAGATTTGGAGTTCTGATGGTGATAGTTGTTCTGTATGGAGATTGTATGCATATTGCTAGGTCATAGTACTATCCTCTCTATGACTTTGTTTAAATAACCTATCTTATTGTTCTAGTGTTTGTAATCTGTTTTTAAGTAAATTCAGTTGCTTGTTACCAATGTTTCCACTATCAAATCCCATTAAAAAATTAATATTTTCTAGGTCTCAACCTTAAGATTTGACATCTTACCTATAACTTCTACAACTAATCAAACACAGATCCAGAACTTCCTAATCTTCCAGCACGTTATCATACACAGATACTTAGAACTTCTTTAACATTTCAGCAGGTTATCAAATACAGAAACTTTGAACTTCTTACAGTTCTTTCTTCCCAGCAAAGAAGAACTTCCAATTTCCAGAAAACATTTACCTTCCAATTATCAAATAGGCCGTGTAACAACACGGAACTTGAAAAGGGAACCTCGCTGAAGGGTAAAAGTAAGTTACCCATCCCCGACTGCCCTAGCGAAGAAGAGGGTATTTGCTTGCCCCCGACTGCCCTAACCACAGAGCAGAGACGAGCCTACGAGCCTCCTCACAAAGGTACATCTCAGTTTTTTCTCTCTTTGGTTTTTCTCTCTCTCT
Organism: Amborella trichopoda; assembly: GCF_000471905.2. Next base: position 5,813,140 of record NW_006499897.1, on the reverse strand, counting down.
CTAGTTTTTTCTCTATCCCATAGTTTGTTTGGTCTCTTTGATTTTTTCTCTAGGTTCCAAACGTGGTGAAAATGAATCTAGGGTTTTCTCTAAATATTGTTTTGTGGTAAATTGTTCTCTGTAGTGAAAAAATAATTTGGCTGTTTTTTTTGGTAAACAGTTCTATGTAGAAACCTTGCCCCTCATCCCTCCCTTTCAAACCCTCCTCTCTCCATTCCAGCTAAATTTCACAGTTCTCTCATTTTCTAATTCTTGTTTTCATCTAGTTTCTTCACCTACACAGGTGACAATCATAACCATTTGGTGTCCCCTTTTTTTTTTTCTTTTTTATGATTGCTATCATCTGAAAATGAGATAATCAATGAGATTGCTTAAATTTGATTCATGGTTAGCTTTTTTGTTTTTTTCTTGATTGATAGTTCTTTTGTTGGTCGTGAAGAAATGAAAGAAAAAAAATTGCAATATTGCTTTCTTTTTTGCCATAGGTTTAGATTAAGCTTACTTTTTATTTTTCAATATCAAGCATAGGGAATGTAGTTATAGAATCAGCGAACAAGAAAAAAAACAACTTGTTATAGATTGATTGGAATTTTTTGTAAATAACAACATTTCTCAAGGAAATCAGCAGGAAATTTGTTGAGTTTGTTGTGGAATTTTACTTCAGGAAATGGTTAAAGAATCCAATATTCAATTTAATTAATCCTGACTATTTGATGTATAGAATAGTTTTTCTAGGAAAAACATAAAAAATCATTGCCATGAAGTTTGAATGAGAGAAAATTGATTGTCTTTGATGATTGAGGTGAATTTTAGTTATGATTGTGATTGGGGTAATTGTCAAATGTTTAAAGGTTTATTGCTTCTAAAGTTTGTATAACTCTTTCATATGACTGAACTATCCCAAAAAGAATGGCATTCCAAGATCCAATGGATTGAACCTGCATTCTTTCAAACTCAACTCTTGCTTCCTTAATAGGCATACACTTCGCATGAAAGGTTATAATAGAAGACTGCAGAATCCCATCAAAATCCAAACCAATTTTCAAAATAAATCCATGAATTGCCATACCCAAATTAACAAATTTTATACCTGCACAAGCATTGAAAGCACTAATAACCATAGGTTTAATGGCTCTGAAATCTTTTATACAAGCCATCATACCAACAAATAGTGTTAGTCCCCTTTCATATCGCCCATCATTAACAAAACCGGATATCATAACAGCCCATGTAACTTAATTTCGCTTGGCCATGGAACTAAACAATCTATATGCTTCATTAATTTTCTTCATCTCAACATACCCATTAATCATAGAAGTCCATGACAACATTTTTTAATGGCATGTGATCAAAGACCCATCGAGCTTCACTGATCCGAAAGTTTGATGCAAACCTAGAAAGAAGAGCATTCCACGAGGCCAAATTACATTGAGTTATACCATTAAAAATCTCCATTAAAGAACCTGGATCTCTGCACTTAGAATCAATGGTTTAAAAAGCGGATCGGGGACCCGGATCGGGCACCTCAAAAACCGATCCGAATCGGGAATCGGGTGAATCAGTCAGATTAAAGCTTCAAAAAAATTCAAAAAAATTATTAAAATTCATTATAAATATTGTTTTTTAGGAATTCAATAAAAAATGAGGGTACTTCATTAAGAATTTTCATTTCTTTTCATGAATATGCGAATATTGATATGTTCTTTCTTTGCATGAACTACTGTTTACCATTTAATTTACGTCACACAAATGGATAAACATAGAATTATCATGGGATAAGTGTATCAACATACATGGACTACAATAAAGCATACAATTAGTAACATATGATCTAAAAATAAAATGACAGACAACGTCGTTTTTCTTCTTGGTCACGTTGGTGCCATTCATTGAATGTGTTTGACAATTCATTGATTCGATCTAAAAACAAATCATCGATATTAGCAGGCGTCTGACTATATCCACATCCCTGAGTGTTAGTGTTCAGTTGTGTTTCCAATCCGTAATCCCCGTAGCTTGTCCATCTTTCATGCTCACCTACAATGTCGTGTTCATCCCTACCCTGTTGTTGTTGGGACTCGATATATAAATAATATGGCTGAGATAGGGTGGTCTCGGAATCATTATCTCTCTCATTTTCCCTTAGACCCCCTTCCTATTATCCCTCATTAGGTGCAATATCATCGACATCTTCGACGATTTGTGGATATGTTGGCTGACTGCTTCCTCTTTCATGTTGCTCATCACTTTCTTCAAGATCTTTCTCATCGATAGCCTCAAGGAACGTTCTTTTGTGCAACACTGACGCCTCCTCTTCTACTACCCATTGCTCTACTGTGTCTGTGACAAATATTGTGTTTAAGTCTATCGACCTATAGTCTTCAAACTTCCTTATTATTTGTCGCTCTCGGAGGTTTAAGTTGTAATGAACGTAGATTAGTTTATGAAGTTTCTCCGTAGCAAGTCGATTTCTCCTAGTAGTGTGCAACCATTGGAACGTACTCCAGTTGTGCTCACAGCCAGTAGCAGAACATGTCTGGGAGAGCACCTTGATTGCTATCCTCTTTAGGTGAGGTGCATCAGTACCATATATCTGCCACCATTCAGTTGTGTTAAAATGTAAAAAGCATTGTAAGGGTAAGAACAATTCATAAGATTAAATATATGAATGAACAAAATATTAGCTAGGGGATAACCTGGATCCATCTTAGTTTGAGAGTTCCTGGCAAGTCTAGTTCCGAAGGATCCTATAGCATCCCTATACATAGTGAGCTAAAACAAATATATTTCGTTTTAATGCATTATTCCTCAAAAATATAACTCAATAAAGTTCTTACCCAAACATTAAATAATACCTCTTGTATTGCTGCTACTTGGTTTCGCTGGCTTCTCTCCAACCTTGCAATAATGTATCTGACCCCTTCCATAATCTTGTAGGGATGTTCAGGTGTCAAATAAAATTTTTTTGGGTTGAAGTAGTAACATATAAAATATATAGATAGAAAATGTCATTTACAATTTCATAAAAAAATGATTTAAATTGAAACATTCTAGTGAGATAAATATATATTTAACAGCATAATGAATTGGACGTCCAAATTGGTGTTCCACTTCCGTTCTATAATCTCGATCACTTTGTTAACAAAACTACACTTCTCCCCAATAGCTGATTTTGCTCTTTCGATACCTTCATAAAGGATTTCCATGGTAGCTTTCTTGTCAGTATCCATCATTCTTAACACCGTGACCAAAGAGGCAGTGGCTTCTACGACATTGAAATATCGAGACCAGAACCTCTTATTTGAGACTATGCTGTCCACTTTTATACCGGTACTAGACTTCGATAGGCAGTCATTTAACCACTCTTCACAGGTAAACAATCTCTTTATGGCGCCTTTAGATTGCAGAATGGAGTCCATAGCTAAGTAATCGATCGCAAAGTGGGTTATGGCAGCCTGATTATCTCTTTTTTCTTAGAGTGTTCTTTAAACAGAAATAATATTTTAGAGTGGTTGTATATAAATCTTGACACCAACTTTGCTTCCTCTAGAGTTTCCTTCACAATTTTGATCTCACCGATCTCTTCTAACATAAGATCGATGCTGTGTGCAGCATATGGGGCCCATACTAGATGCTTCCTCTTCTCCATCAACTTGCGGCCCGCAGAAACACATGCACGCGCATTGTTCGTAATAAACTAGACTACATGCTTATCTCCTACCTCCTCCACTATCTGATCATATAGCCGTATATAGAAGTTTGCATCTTTCTTCGTTCCTGATACGTCTTTGCTAGACAAAAAAGCTGTACCTTTTGGGGAATAGGTCATGAAGTTTAAAAACTCATTTTTGCTAACTTTATTCAACCAACTATCACTCATGAGAGTAATGCCTGTCTTTGGCCAACTCTGTTTTTATTCTTCAATCCACTTTTTAACTTCCTCCACCTCTTCATCTAATATTGGCCCATTGCGCTCATATGTCGTCTGGGGTTTTATCACGGGCCCGACTCTTTGGATTGCATTGACCATAGATGGAAAATACGGGCTATTGGCTGCATCAAAGGGAATCCTTTTATCGTAGAACCATTTACCAACATATCTTCCCAACATGTTTCTTGTACCTTTAATCGTTGAGAAAAACACAGTAATTTAGAGATTCGATCATGGATTATATAAAAAAAAAAAAACAATTTGATCATGGATTTCAAAAAATTCGATCATGGATTACAAAAAAAATTCGATCATGGATTACAAAATAAATTGGATCATGGATTACAAAAAAAAAAAAAAAAAAAAAAAAATTTAAGTTCTTCACAGAGCCACCTTACATCAGCCATTTTAACTCAAAAATCCACCTCCAAGCGAATAAATTACATCCAATTGAGTACAGTTTTTGATAAACAACAATATAAGGAATTAAAACCCTAAATTATGAACACATTATCATCAATAAATCAAATCAAATCGATTAAATTGAGCAAAAAAAAAAAGCAGTTCTTCACAGACAACAGACATTGAATCTAAAAAATGAAGCTCAAATTGAATAATCAGATCAAATTGAATACATCTAATTATAAACAAGACTATAACGATTAAAAACCCTAGAAATCTAACACATTATTTGTAATATATCGTGAACAAAAAATCGAAAGGCGGAAAAAAAAAACAAAGACAGTAGAAATGTTTTTTCACAAACATCACTGTGTTCATCTAAAAAATTAGGTTGTTAAATAAAATTGAATATGTTAAATGATAAAAAGACACAATAAAGATTAAAAACCCTACAAATGTAACTCATTATTTTCAAACTATGCAGTGAAATTGATCATATGGACGGAAAAAAAAAAAAAAAAAACCCAAAGTTCTTACTTGGTTTCGTGAACCTGAGCCTTCAATGTCTAAATTACTCCGTTTTTCTCAACGATTATCACAAATTCGTAACAAAATTTTTTGATGAACAACTTTACGATTCAAAATGCCTACAAATTTTCACAGATTCATGCCCTATTTGGCATAAAACACAAGGAAATGTGAAAACCCTAAAACGCAACTTTCATGATCCAAAAACACGAAATTTCTCCACCATTTAATCCATAAAAAAGCTGAAAAAAACTGCATAAAGCCTGCATATTCGATCACATGGCAAAAAAAACAAGAAAAATGATAAAAAAATGATAAATTTTGAAGAATCCCCGTGAAGAACACTGTGCAGCCCGTGTTCTTCACGGGACTCGCCCATTCCGTACAGTGAATCGGCGAGTCACTGTACAGAATCGCCCAGTTCTCTTTGGAACCGGGCGATTTCATGTAATTTGCCCCAGTGTTTAAAAAAATGCCGAGTCGAGCCCGGTTCGACTCGGGAATCGTCCGGTTCTAGAGAGAATCGGACGATTCCGCACAGTGACTCCCCGATTCGCCTTACGAAATCGGCGAGTCCTGTGAAGAACACGGGTTGCAAAGTGTTCTTCACGGGATTCTCAAAATTTGTCATTTTTTTGATCTATTTTTTTGTTTTTTTTTGGCATGTGATCTAATTTGCAGGTTGTAAACAGCTTTATTCAGCTTTTACACGGTTTAAATGGTTGAAAATTTTGATGTTTTTGGATCACGAAACTTGCATTTTTAGGGTTTTCGCCTTTTCTTGTGTTTCATGTCAAATAGGGCATGAATCTTTCAAAATTTGTAGGCATTTTGATCGTAAAGTTGTGCATCAAAACCTTTTGTTACTAATTTGTGATAATCGTTGAGAGAAACAGAGTTTTTTGGAGATTGAAGCCTCCGGTTCACAAAATCTGGTAAGAAGTTTGGGTTTTTTTTTTTTTTCCGTCATATGATTAATTTCACTCCATATTTTGAAGATAATGAGTTCAATTTGTAGGGTTTTTAATCTTTATTGTGTCTATTATGATTTAAAATTTTCAATTTTATGTAATTTGGTCAATTACAGCATGAAATTTTAGAGATGAACACATAAATGTCCGCGGAACCAAAATTCCGTTGTTTTTTTTTTTTTTTTTGGCCTTTTGATTTTTTTTTCATGATATATTAGAAATAATGTGTTAAAAATTTAGGGTTTTGATTCCTTATATTGTTGTTTATCAGAAAATGTACTCAATTGGATGTAATTTACTAACTTAGAGATAGATTTTTGAGTTAAAATGGCTTATGTAAGATAGCTCTATGAAGAACATAAATTTTTTTTTTATTTTTTTATTTTTTTTTATTTTTTGTTTTTTGTAATCTATGATCGAATTTTTTGTAATACTTGATCGATTTTGTTGTAATCCATGATTGAATTTGTTTTTTTTTTTTTTTGTAATCCATGATCGAATTTTTTGTAATCCATGATCGAATTGTTTGTTTTTTTTCTTGTAATCCATGATCGAATTTTTTGTTTTATTTTTTATTTTTTGTAACCCATGATAGAATTTTTTGTAATCCATGATCGAATGTTTTGTAATCCATGATCGAAGTGTTTGTTTTTTTTTGTAATTTATCATGAGGTATTAAACCATATTTTAAATTTTTATTGTTAAAGTTTTTGTTGAAAAAATTGTATGTTGATAGATTATTTATGCAAAAAAATGCATGTTATTATATTTTTAATGCCAAACTGTATTTTTTTTATCTGTTGTTCATGGATTTTTTAGTTGGAATGACTGATGTTAGCTGGCTCTATGAAGAATTGTTTTTATTATTAATTTTTTAATGCAAAAAATGTATGTTCTTGATAATTGAGTTATAGCCATGTTTGGAGCTTGCATTTTGTATTATATTATCCTGAATGTTTGTAATTGATATGTACGAAAATATTATTGTCAATAAAGGTATTTTGCAATAACAAATAACAACAAATATGACTACATGAACTATCGCAACATATTATCACTACACATGGTGATTGTTTTTCTTTTTGAACTGTCAGGTTAATCTTATACTTTTTACATCTTAAAACAGTTGAATCATGTCAAGATCTGCAGAAGACCCTGCATGACAACATGAGGTCAGACTTGATCCCAACAAAAAAGACAAATTTATTTGTAATTATTGTCAAAGAGTGATAAGTAGTGGGGTACATAGGTTCAAGCAACACTTGGCAGGGGTTAAGGGAGAAGTTTCTGCATGCACTAGTGTTCCTAGTAATGTAAAAAAACAGATGGCGGCAATTCTTAATGCTAACAAAGGTAAAAAAATTGCCAAACATAGGATGAATGAGGAGATAGCTAGTTTATATACACCATCAAGCAGGAATGATACAGAAGAACAATAAAATAATAACCTAGAAGAGCAATATAATAATGAACTGGACATGGCCACAAGATTGACTTTACATGAACAATATCAGAGGGAACGTGGGTTTAGAATGCCCAGTGGGTCTAGCTCAGACATGTATGGTGGGCCTAGCTCAGATATGCATGGTGGGCCTAGCTCAGATATGCATAGAGGGCCCAGCTCGAGCATGTATGGCGGGCCCAGCTTAAATATGTATGGAGGGGTTGGTGGCAATATGTATCAAGGAGAATCAGATATTGAAGAAATTGTTTCTAGGTTACCTAGGAGTGCCAGTATTGCAGGTCATGGTCGTAAAGACCCATTTCTCTCAAAGCCTAAATCACAACAGATGACCCTGAAAGGCATGGTTAAAGGTACAAGAAACATGTTAAGAAGATATGTTGGTAAATGGTTCTACGATAAAGGATTCCCTTTGATGCAGCCCATGGCCCATATTTTTCACCTACGGTCAATGCAATCCAGATAGTCGGGCCCCGGGTAAAACCCCCGACGATATATGAGCTCAGTGAGCCAATATTAGATGAAGAGGTGGAGGAAGTTAAAAAGTGGATTGAAGAATATAAACAGAGTTGGCCAAGGACAGGCATTACTCTCATGAGTGATGGTTGGTTGAATAAAGTTAGTAAAAAGGAGTTTTTAAACTTCTTAGTCTATTCCCCAAAAGGTACAGCTTTTTTGTCTAGCAAAGATGTATCAGAGACGAAGAAGGATGCAAACTTCTACGTACGACTATATGATCAGATAGTGGAGGAGGTGGGAGATAAGCATGTAGTCCAGTTTATTACGGACAATGCGCATGCATGTGTTTCTGCGGGCAGTAAGTTGATGGATAAGAGGAAGCATCTAGTATGGACCCCGTGTGCTGCACACTGCATCGATCTTATGTTAAAGGAGATCGGTGAGATCAAAATTGTGAAGGAGACTCTAGAGGAAGCAAGGTTGGTGTCGAGATTTATATACAACCACTCTAAAATTTTATTTATGTTTAGAGAACACTCTAAGAAAAAAGAGATAATCAGGCCTGCCATAACCCGCTTTGCGACCGATTACTTAGCTGTGAACTCCATTCGAGAATCTGAAGGTGCATTAAAGAGATTGTTTACCTGTGAAGAGTGGTTAAATGAGCGCCTCTCGAAGTCCAGTATCGGTATAAAAGTGGACAACATAGTCTCAAATAGGTGGTTCTGGTCTCAATGTTCTAGTGTTGTAGAGGCCACTGCCCCTTTGGTCACGGTGTTAAGAATGGTGGATGCTGACAAGAAAGCTACCATGAGCATCCTTTATGAAAGTATCGAAAGAGCGAAATCAGCTATTGGGGAGAAGTGTAGTTTTGCTAACAAAGTGATCGAGATTATAAAACGGAGGTGGAACACCAAATTTGGACGTTCAATTCATTATGCTGGTAAATATATATTTATATCATTACAATGTTTCAGTTTAAATCATTTTTTTATGAAATTGTAAATGATATTTTTCTATTTATATATTTTTTAGGTTACTACTTCAACCCAAAATTTTTCTATTTGACACCTGAACAACCCCACAAGATTAGGGAAGGGGTCAGATAGATTATTGCAAGGTTGGAGAGAAGCCATCGAAACCAAGTAGCAGCAATACAAGAGGTATTATTTAATGTTTGGGCAAAAACTTCATTGAGTTGTTATATTTGTGAGGAATAATGCACTAAAACGTAATATATTTGTTTTAGCTTGCTATGTATAGGGATGCTATAGGATCCTTCGGAACTAGATTTGCCAGGAATTCTCGAACTATGATGGATCCAAGTTATTCCCTCGCTAATATTTTGTTCATTCATATATTTAATCTTATGAATTGTTCTTGCCCTTACAATGCTTTTTGCATTTTAATCCAGCTGAATGGTGGGAGATATATGGTACTGATGCACCTCATCTAAAGAGGATAGCAATCAAGGTGCTCTCCCAGACATGTTCTGCTACTGGCTGTGAGTGCATCCGGAGTACGTTCCAATGGTTGTATACTACTAGGAGGAATCGACTCGCTTCTGAGAAGCTTCATAAACTAGTCTACGTTCATTATAATTTAAACCTCAGAGAGCGACAAATAAGAAGGAAGCTTGAAGACTATGGGCCGATAGACTTAGACACAATATTTGTCACAGACACAGCAGACCAATGGGTAGTAGAAGAGGAGGAGCCAGTGTTGCACAAGAGAGCGTTATTTGAGGCTATCGGTGATGAAGATCTTGAAAAAAGTGATGAGCAGTATGAAACAGGAAGCAGCCAGCCAACGTATCCACAATTCGTCGGAGATGTCGGTGATATTGCACCTAATGAGGGAGGGGAAGGGGGTCTAAGAGAAAATGAGATAGATGATGATTCTGAGGCACCCTATCCCAGCCATATTATTCACATATCGAGTCCCAACAGCAACAGTGTAGGGATGAGCACGACAGTGCTGGTGAGCATGAAGGATAGACAAGCTTCGGGG
>NW_006499897.1:5780760-5801734 GCF_000471905.2 Amborella trichopoda | reverse complement strand
ACTATTCGCATATTCATTCAAAAACATGAAAATTCTTAATGGAGTACCCTCATTTTTTATTGAATTCCTAAAAAACAATATTTATAATGAATTTTAATAATTTTTTCGGATTTTTTTGAAGCTTTATTATGACCGATTCACCCGATTCCCGATCCGGATCGTCGATTCGCCGATCCGGATCGGTTTTTTGGGTGCCCGATCCGAGTCACCGATCCGTTTTTTAAACCATTGATTTGCCCGAATCGGCACGTCAAATGTCGATTCCCGAGTCGAACCGGGAGAGTTCGGTTCGACTCGGCATTTTTTAAATCACTGCTTAGAATAAAAGGTGATCAGAGAAGTACCCACATAAACATATCCACAAAAACCAGTCTTTATCAGTAGCCCATGAATTTGCTTACCCTGGGTTAGAGCTCTTGTCTCTGCACAACTTGATAATGCAACTGAGAAAGTTCTTTCATTGGGTCTTAAGTTCTCACTTAAGAATCTAGAAAAAAGTCTCAGAGCTTCTTCATAGTAGCCATTTCGCGAATAACCAGGTATCAAGAAATTCCGCGACACTGTGTCTCTTTGAGTCATTTTATCAAACACATTGCGTGCTGAGAATAGATCACCAGCCATGGCCAATTCTGTTACAGTTGAATTACATGAATAGATTTTTACAAAGGCTTCATCACCATTGGAACTGAGATTTTGAGGAATTATAGTGAGTTCTTGGGTCGCTGAGACAGTATATACAAGATTAGCTTTGAAAATCGACTGGAGATTGTTTTCTTTGAAAGGACTAAATCATTTAAAGATTTTTCAGAAATCGGTTGTTCTCATCATGTTTGGGTTCTTGGAATTTTATGATAATTGCAAGAAAAATAGGAGAATTTTCAGTGTTCGGGTGCGATTAATCGTGCCAAAATTTCTGGGGTTTTCAGCATATTATAGCACTAAAACTTCATTCTACATCTAGGAAATGACCATTTTAGAGCAGTTTCCAGAGACTCCCCAGCCAGGGAAGAGGTCCCTGGCTGAGTCCTCATGACTCGACTGAGTCATGCTGATGAAAATCCCTGAATAAATTGAAAAAAAAAAAAGTACTAAAAATCAAAATAAAAAAAAAATCTTTAGGAGTTTGAATGAGCTAAAAAGAATTATTAGAAAAATGGAATAGAAAGACCATATCTATAGTTGGGGATATTTTAAAACATTTTTTTAAAAAAAAATATAAAAATAGGGATTTATGGTAAAAAAAACAATCACCAATCTTTGCTAAATACATCTAAATTATGTAAGAAAAAACTTGTATAATGCAACTTAATTTTTTAAACAATTTTTGTTCATTTTTTTTAGTTATATTTTTTAAATACCCAAAATTGTCATCAGGTACTCGGCCTGGCCATATATCTCAGATCGGCCGAGTCCCGATACAGTGTTTAAGAGTTAAAAACTTACACTAAAATCAGGTGCAAGATGATTAAAAGGATCGTTATCAATTGATTAATGATTACATAGTGACAATTCTACTATGGTTTGCATGGTCAAGTGGATTAAGTATACGCATTTTATTTTAAGCCATTAGATTTCACCTCTAATGGCTAAGAATGACTATGACTTCCTTGTACCGAAACTTAATAGTTTGTACATGCCCCTTTTTTTTGCTTGGAATTTTCTTCTAGCCCATGACTATTTCTGTTTTGTAATTTCTACAGTATTAAAAATTCTTATAATTCGTCCGGTATTTTAAAAATTTTTAAGATACATGTAACATGCTTTCCGAGGCAGTTCTCAATCGAAGACATTTCAGCTAGTAGTTTCAAGGTACTCGCACAGTTAAGAAATCCAGGAAAGTCCAGGAAAGACTCGTGTTAAAAAATAAAAATAAAAATAAATAAAAGAAAATCATCGATTAAAAAACTAAAAACTACTTATTGGTTAAGGGGTATTTAGTGGACCAGTGATAAAAAACTTGGCCAAGTTCGCTTGGACTTGGCTAATAGAAACTTGGCCTCTTATCGAGCCGGGTAGTTGGAAATTCGAGGTAACTAGAAAATACAATATTATAAAAAGAAAAGTTTACGCACGACGGGTATGATGCACCTAAAAAAATTACTAGAAAAGGTTATTTTTATGCTGGAAAACCCTCAAATCGATCATCTCGGCCTCAAGATTCATTGACATGAAAATAGGGGATTTTTAGTCCAAAAAATAGTTCATCTTCTAACACATTATTTGGATCGTCCATTTTCATGATTTTCAAGTGTTTATAGATTTCTTGATTGTTACGATTTATGAAACTTTAAATTTCATAATTGGGAGAAACAATTGATTTTCATATCATCGCAAGGCTTTGCGACATTGAAATTGCATTTTCGGCATAGTTTTGAGGTGTGCCTTACTTCAATATTATCAGGTTGATACCTTATGCAAACCTCACAAAATATAAAAATATATTGAATTGTGAGTCAATGTATAAATATATTTTATTGTAAGGGAAAAGTTTATATAGAGCTGAGGCTCTAAACAATCAAATTAGAGCCAACATCAAAAATTTCACTAGAAGATGTTGTTTTGATGCCCAAATATTCTCAAATTGATCATCTCGACATCAAGATGCATGGACATGCGAAAAAAATGGATTTCAAGTTTTAAAAATAGTGTATTTTGCAACGTATGTTTGGACCGTCAATTTTCAAGATTTCATAAATCTATCAATCTGCACTATTTATTTTTGAAGCTTTAAACTTTATAAATAAAGATAAAAATATATTTGAAGGCCATCACAAAGATGTCATGTATTGGTACCACATTTTTCGACACCATTTGAAGGTAGACTCTAATTTCATTGTTTAGTTGGACTTGTTACGTGGCTTTTAGTTTATTTTTATTCTTATTTTTTATTTATTTTTAACAAATATTTTGAATTTATTTTATGTTTTTTACACTGCTCAGGCAAGCCAACCCAGACTTGCTTGAGTTGCTCACCATGGGCAAGGCCCGAGTCCGAAGCACATGACAAGTTTGTGAACATTGGATGAGATTGTGAGTAGGGTTGGCAATGGGCCAGGCGACCTGTTCCCACCCCAAAACACTAGGGCTTGAGCCACAAATGGCCCCAAGGTCGAGCCACCATGGCCCAAGAGTAGGGACGCGCCTCATCCAAGCCCAACTTGGTTCTGCCCAACCCAACCCAGCCCAGCCCTTTTTTCTTCAATTTTTTCTTTGTTTCCCTTTGATTCCATCTAGGCCTAGGCTAAGGCCTCTTTGGCCCAGTCCTGGCCTACTCCTACTGGGACCCGGGCTAGCCCAGCCCTATGCTAACCCTAAGGACTATGAGCTGTGACACCAATAATCCATTAATGTGGCATATCAACCATTCATTTCCAAACTCGATGGTTGCCATTAATAACATTTGGCATCTTCAAAATTCATTGAAGGAAAATGGTTTTATAGGGCTACAACCTTAAACCCTCATATCACAACTCGTAGAAAATTGCAATTCAAGGATTGGAAAAGCTTTACATCGATCGTTTTGGCTTCAACATTATAGTTGTGAAAAACAATTAGGATTTCAAGCTCTAAAAATAGTGTATAATGTAACAAATTATCTACGTTGTCTATTTCGCCATAAAAATCAAATGTTTCATAGTTACACAAGATTTATATCATTTTTTGAGTTTGAAAATTTATTGTTGGTGTTGGAAATTGATTTTAGAGCTGTCATAGAGATTTTGGTTGCCAAAAGTACTTTTGGGACGAGGATTTGAGGTGATGCTTTATTTTGTTTTCCTAAAACCTATGCCTTATAGAAACTTCATCCATGTTTTAGTCTACCTTTCGAGCATGTACATTATGCTCCTATAGGAGCATATTATGAGCATACTATACACCTCATTGTTAGAAAAACCGGGTGATCTAACCGCTAACCACGCAGTTAGATTGGAGTGGCTGATTCCAGTTTTAGGTGGTTTTGGTGATCAACCGGTATTTAAAAAAAAATCAAAAAATTGTAAATCAATTGTCCAAAAAAAAGGAATTTGGTTTGTAATGGCATTTTTTAATATTCTTTAAATTATGGTACAAATTAAAATGTATTTTTTTCATTAATAGTCACTTTAATTCAAAAATCGATTTGTTAAAATCTATTTTTTTTATTAATTTTTAACTTCATTTGAATGCATTTTGTTATTCGTTATATGCTTTTCATATTTGAGTAGACTTTTTTTTGTATCTTTTTTATTTTTGCAACACTTTTTTTAATCATTCGGAACTTACCCGATTAGAACGGTTGAATTGGCCAATTTATCGATTAGGCCGGTTAAACCGCTTCCGGGCGCATGTCCGGTTAACCGTTCTGGTTCGATTTTGCATACACTGATACACCTACTCCCTTTGGCAAATGGCTTGGTTGCAAATGACTTAGTTGGGAGAATTTTTCAACCTGAAATTTTGGAAACTATCTAAGAATCAATAGATGACTATTTCAAAAAAGAAAATTTGAATTTTAAGTTTTCTATCATCTCACCCTCAAAAAATCGGACAATCTCCTTTTTCATGTTGAGACATAAATATTCAGGTGCACGGAGAGTGTAATTTGGAGTTTTTTTTCCTTTTTTTAGCAGGGTATGTCTATGGGCTTACATACCCAAATCGAAGCATGAAATCTTTTGGCTTTCCCTTCTAAAACTGGGGATTATTTTTTTATCACTTATTTGGTAAATTAATTTGGGAATTAGAATCTGGAACTGGGGTTGAGATAAATAGCTTTGTAAGGATAAGGCATTACAAATCAATCTCATTTTAGTAAAGATGCAACCGCTTTCACAATTTTGAGCTCTTAAATTGTAGTTCTTGTCGAGAGTCATAGCTGCCATCCGACAAATCGACGGTCTCCGAAGAGTCCGTAAATTTGTCTATAGACAAACTTTCTTGACAATTAGAGAGGCAACAAGCCGGGCTTGGACTGGCCAGGGCCCTAGCCCTGGCCCGGCCCTTATCCAATAAGGTGGATAAGGGCCTAGCCAGGCCAGGCTGGGCAACAATCAAATGAAGACAAAAAAAAGAAAAAAGTAGGCCAGGTTGGGACAAAACAAGTTGGCACCAGCACTACCTTTTTTGGGCTGGGCCGCTGCACTGGGCAGAGACGCCCGGCCCATTGCCAGCCCTACCATTCAGAAATTTCAATTCTTCTCAATGCAAATTTTTACAATTGTTTGGCCTTTCGTGGTTTTGCATTTCTTCATGGTTTTGATTAACAAAATACTCTTTGATTAGCATATTGCCTTCAATAATAGTTACATGTTCAAAACATACTTTCATAGGTACATGCATGCTCATGCATGCATGCATCATTTCATCATCATCATCAAAAACTTTTTTCAAACGAATCGTCATCATCATCATCAAAAACTTTTTTCAAACGAATCGACTACACATGTACATGCATGTATGTGTAATCAAAGGCAACAAAATATTCAGGCATAAAATGAAAGAGCCATACTAGTCAAAATTGATTGCATATAGGGAAGGAGAAGTGTTTTTGACTCACAAACGTCCATCTTTAAGATGAACCTCCATAACTAAAGATTTCTATCCAATAGATACGAAAATATATATATATATTGTTCAAATTTTTTACTTTTTATTTATATTCATGATCATCATTGATCATGAATCTCTACAAATGCGGATCCAAGATCTATATAACGAATGGCTGTTAGAGGGAGCCTGCACAAACGTAGTACGAGTCGGGGGACTAAAAAAAGGCGGATCCTATAGGGAAAGGGGTGTGGGGTAACAAAAAACCGGATCCTATTGGGAAAGATGGCGTGGAGTTCTCTATCCGCAAAGAGAAATCCGTATTTTTTTTCTTTCACAGCGACGAGTTTGAGAAGGTAACCCATATGTCATATTAATGTGTGAAAAAATCACAAAAGAAATGAAAAGAAAAGATACAGATAGTTCGAAGTCAGAGCATGCTGAGACCCAATATTCCCATCACCTATTCTCACAAGAATATATAGAGATTGCAAATGAATAAAGATAGATCTTAAAATAGAGAACACTGAAAATTTCAAGGGGCGTCGAGCCAAAACAGAACCTAAAACACAAAAAATTGTAAAAGATCTCTTACCCCATAAGCTGTTTCTTTTCTTTTTAAATTTGTCACAAACTTCCGGTGAACAAGATAAGTAATAGGAAAATTGAAAGAGACCCTCAATCTCCACCACACAACAATGATGCATATTTGAAGGTAAGTTGAAATGATTGCCCTCCGTCAAAGAAAAAAATGGGAATTTCCATTGTCGAACCCGCTTTTTTTTAAGTAGTTCAGCAGAGAAAGGTCCTTTACCTGTGGTAGAAATGGAATCTAGATGTCCCATTGTGGCACCCGCTTTCCGGACCGCCTATACCTTTAACCCATTCGTGGTGCAACTCACTTTTCTTCCGCCTCTTCGGTCTTAGAGTCATAATGCATCTTGGAACTTTGCAATTTGGCCCACACTTTGAGCCATCTGACGCCTTGCCCTGAAGTGGTAGACTTTACCAGTGTTATGTATCTTGGTCATCATAACTTGGATCAACCTCAACACTGTGTCATATATGAAATCCTTTGCATCTGTGGATGCAAGCCTTTCCTCATCTCACCACCAAAGATAATATCCACAATTTTGATAATTTCACTTGACAAGAGAACTTGCCCTGGTTTTGAGAGAGAGAAAGAGAGCGGTCAGCATGCTGTATAATTAGTCAGAATCTGATGCAAAATTTAAATAAGAACAGTGGAATACTCACCCAGATGGAGATTACAAAAAAAAAAAAAAGATTCAATTTGTTACTAGCCTTTCTTTTAGAAGATTGATGAGCAATGAAAGGTCAAAAGGCTCATGGACAATTTCAATAAAGTCGATGTATAGGTAAATATAAGCATGGGGATAGGCTTCCCAGTAAAGTTGAAGCCTTTCTTGCTTAGCTTGCAACTAACATTGAGAAAAGAACCACAAAGATAGTGTTTTGATCTAGAACCTGAACAAACTCAGGCAACGAAATTGATGTTCAAATACTTGTGACTTTGTTCCCAAGGTTTGTAGATTTAAGGATCCAACAATTTGTTCATTGATCCATACTCGTGTCCAACAATTCTTCTCCACATATGGTCACCCCCTTTCCGTAATGGTTATACCACTTTGTTTCCAGTTGCTATATTAACATCATGAGCCTCCTTATGTCGAGCCCTGCCCTTGGCCAACTTACCGACACCTACCTTAACATATGAAAATTATGCTTGAAGGAGAACCTTCTCCATAGGAATTTTCTTTGCAATCTTTCAACCTTATGAACAACTGCAACGGGCATCTTAAGTAGTGATATAGAATAGACCAGCAAGTTTAAGTGAGTGGTCTTTATCAATGTAATACGACCTCCAAGCGATTGGAGATTACTTTTCCATGTATATAGGATTGTTCTATCGTAGTGTCGCACACCTGACGAAGATCAACAAAATATCTACTAGTTGTTCATTAGATTCACAGAAGATCAAGATGTTAACAAAATAATGTAGATGGAATATCACCAGCCCGCCTGCCCCTGCAAGAAAGCCCCACAGGATTCCACATCCGTGGACCCTCTCGATCTTCTGACTGAGCATTTGCTATAAAATGACAGAGGAAGAGTGATAATGAATCCACTTGCCTTATAGCTTTAATTCTAGGAAAAAAAATCCACATGAGTTTCCACCGAGTATAATTAAGAATGAAACTAAGGCAATGCAGCCTGAATCCACCCTTGCCATTTCTCTCCAAAGCCAATCATCTCTTTAATTTTGTCAAGATGTTTCATTGCACATTATCATAAGCCTTCTAGAGATCAAGCTTACAAATTAGCTCGATTTCTTTGCCCTGTGACTCGCATTAACGAATTCATTCGAAAATCATCAATCTATAGCATCTTTGATTGAGATACATTTAAGATAGGAATATAATGTCAGTTACGACCTCTCTCAGCCATGTTGTTAAAATCTTTGCATTGATTTTCCCCTTTACATCTCATGCTCAAGCCAAACTTTAGGGTAATGAAGCTGGCATTTGCACCCAGTTGGATGATAGAATTTTCATGAAACTCATTGACCATAGCCATGATTTAGTCACTTACCAAGTCTCGGGTCCTAAAGGTGCCATGGTGAGTCCCTCTGGACCGGGAATACCATATTTGAATCATTTTCAGTCAAATTATGGAAGCTCCTCATCAACACCCACTTAGACACCAAGGCTACAATCCCAAGAAGTAAGATAGAGAAAAAGATATGCGTGCCTCACTGAATCGCTATGGACGAATACCCCCAAGGGAAGCAGGGGAAAGGTAAACATTCATCAATAATAAACCACAATTATCTTCCACCAAGAATCATAAAGTGTTCATACCTAAAAGAACAAAACAATCCAGACTCCCCCAAATTGCATCGCACTACCTTTAGGTCAAATCAGGCATGTGCCCTGCATTTCTCAGCTGCCAAACCAAAAGCTCCAACACAGAATAAACCTCCTCAGCTCTCCCATTCATCACCCCATCAGCTGAGTAAAACTCCACAACCTCCCCATCCATCTCTATCCAACTACAACCAGATGTCTTCTCCATGGGGCCATCTCTTGCCAACCTCCCCACCTCCTCCCACTTCCCCTTCTCCCCATAGAAGTTTGCTAGTTGCACCATATATGAGCCATTACCTGGGTCGAGCTCCACAGTCGATGGACTGCACTCTCAGCTAATCCCACATTACCATGCATTCTACATGCGTTTAAGAGCGTGCCCCATATCACATCGTCGGGTTCTTGCTTCATCCCTTCAATCACCTCTATCGCCTCCTCGAGACAACCTGCTCGACCCAAGAGATCGACTACGCACCCATAGTGCCCAATTCGAGGCTCTAAGCCATAGTCCTTTTTCATTGAGAGAAAGTAAGAGCAGCCCTCATCGATGAGGCCACCATGTGTGCAAGCATTTAAAACTCCAACAACTGTCACCTCGTCGGGCCTCACTTTCTCTACCTGCGTCTTATTGAAGATTTCAATAGCCTCACGTGTGTGCCCATGCAGTGCAAGGCCATTAGTCATGGAGTTCCAAGCTGTGATGCTACGCTCTCGCATTCGATCGAAGAATTTGCATGCCTCTTTCAAGCAGCCACACTTTGCATACATATCGATAAGTGCGTTACCGACAAAGGGGGAGGCCCCAGAGCCACACTTGTATGCATGAGCGTGAAGCGGACCACCGACCCCCAGTGTGCCGAGATGTGCACAAGCTGAAAGCACGCACACTAGAGTCATATGATTTGGCTGGTGGCTCTCTGCAAGCATACGGTTGAAAAGAGACAATGCCTCAACGAACAGACCATTTTGCGCACACCCTGCTATTGCCGCATTCCATGCGGGTACATCTCGCTCTCTCATCTCCTCAAAAAGAACAAATGCGTCGCCCATCTTTCCAAATTTCGCAAAACCAGTCAACAATGCAGTGAAGGACGCCACATTTGGCTCATGCATCTCCCCAAGAGCACGGCGTGCTGCCTCGAGGACTCCACACTTTGCATAAGCATCGACGAGGGCAGTCCTCACAACGGCCCATGCGCCAAAGCCGGACTTGGCAATGTGGGCATGGGTCTGTGCAGTCTCCAGAAGCGCGAAGATTTGCGCAGAGGCCTTGAGGATGTAGGGGAAGGTGAATTGGTTGGGGGCAACAGAATTGAAGTGCATTTGCTTGTAGAGATAGAGAGCAGTTTTGCAGGCAGGTGGCCCTTTGCTGAACGTAGGCGGTGATGATGGCGGTCCAGTGGTAGACACTGGGGGCGGGCTTGTGGTCGAAAATGAGGCGAGCGTGGTCGATGTGGGCGCCGCCCAAAGTGGTGGTGCAAAAACGGAGGAGTTTGAAAGAGAGGAGGGGAAGGTGGGCTTGGCCAAGGGTAATGAGAAAGGCATGGAGTTGGTTGAGGTGAGAGAGGTGGGTGCACTCTCTAGTAAAGCTGAGACATGGTGGCTTAGCTCTCCAGCTTGGGAGAAGAGGCTCATGAGGCTCTCCCACTTTGAATCTACTCAACTTGCCCCAAGTTTCTTAATCTTTCTTGAATCATCATCATCTTCTAAAATATCTGATACTGTAATCTCAACGGGTATCAATGCAAAAGAGACTTGGATTATATATTCAAAATTGAAGCTGAAAAGCGTCCTGGCATAAAATTGAAGTAAACAATTTTTTATCTGGAACTCAAAATACAAGAATCAGACTGCCATTTCTGTGAGACTGCTGAAAGTAAACAATGTTCTTCAATTTTCTGCTACTTTTGCACTCTTTGCTCCATGGGCTGATTACTAAGAATGTAGTATGTTGTCAAACCGGCCGAACAGGACTGGCTTTAGAAATTAAATGATTCCTAAGAATGCTAAAATAAAGAAAAATTCAAAAATATAGAAAATCGTGCAAAACCAGTTTCCACAATAATTTTTGGGAATAAAAAAGAAAAAGAGAGAAAATCATTAGATAATTCAAAAAAAAGAATTTTATTTTCTGTTACGTTTTTACTGGTATACTCTTTTCTTTTTTTTTCATCTGTCTAATTTTTTTTTTTTATCATGAAGAGAGATTAATATCCAAATGCCCAATAAACCCGTCAGGCACATTTATCCATCCAAAGCTCATAAAGGTTTTTCTCTCCTTTGTGCTAAAATGATATTTGTCAGTACCCCGCTCCCTACCGTCTTTGTTGGATCCACATAGGTCTAAGCTTGAGTCCGGCGGGGGCGGTAGGGAGCCCGGTCGTGACTTGATCCCTCAAACTGCCACGTGACTATCCCATCAGCCGTTAGCTTGATAAGAGAGATCTTCTACAAAAACAAATTGCACAAAAAAAAATTTCATTTTTGATTTTCAGATTTACCTATTCAGGGATTTTTACAAATTTCAGTGGTAAAAGCCTTACAATTAAAACCATATATATGTAAAATAAATAAATAAAAATCAAATAATAGGCTTTTATTTGTTTTTATATTATTGAGCAATATTTTGAGGGGCTTTTACAAATGGCAAAATCCCTTCAAAGTAACCCAAAAAAATGCAATCACAAATTCGAAAACACATTCTAAAATATACAATCTCCAACTTCGTAATCACATTCAGGCAGATACCTACATTTTCATTTAGTTTTAAATCTTCTACAATAAACTAATAAATAAATATTGAAGTACATAAAAAAAAACCAAACAAAACAAAACCTTACCTGTTCTAGTAGCTTCGCCGGAAATCTGCTGGAAACAGGCTAGAAATAGCTTCGATGAGGGAGGCTCGTTTTGAACGTGTCGAATGCCAAAAGCCTTCGTCTGAAAGTAAAAAGTTCAAGGGAGCATAACATTTTTGTTTCCTTCTTTTGTCCTTTAATATAACCAAGCCTTTAAACAATCAAAGTAAAGCACCTTTAAATAATGTCGAAAAATGTGGTTTCGATATTGGAAATCTTTATGATCGCCTTAAAATATATTTTCATCTCTAATTATAAAATTTAAAGCTTAAAAAATAATGTAGATCGAGGAGATCCATAAACACTTGAAAATCTTAAAAATTGATGATCCAAAATGCATTACAAGATGCACTATTTCCAAAACTTGAAATCCAATTTTTTCTCATATCCATGCACCATGATGTCGAGATGATCAATTTGAAGATATTTGGACATCAAAACAACCTCGTGAAATTTTTGAGGTGGGCTAAAATTTATATACTTCTATTCCTCCAGCAGATGAACTTCTTAGGAGGATTTATCCAATCTGAAATTTTGGTGACCACCTTAGAATCATTTGATGATTATTCTAAAAAAAACATTTGAAATTTGAGTTTTCTAACACATAGATTTTATCCTCTAAAAATTAGACAGTTTCTATTCAATCTTGAATTTTATTTATTTTTCAAGTGCTTAGAGGGTGCAATTATGAAAATTTTATTGAGGTTAATATATGTATTGAATAGATTATATCCCCAAAATTTGGAGCCTTAAAACTAAACTTAGGTGGGGTTTTACTTGCAGGAGTAAAAGGATCTTGTAGGTTTCTCTTTCTATTTTTTTTTAAAAAACGGGGCAGAAAACTTCTTTTCTTCCCCACATTTGGATGGTCTGGTTCAATAATGAACCGGGGAACTACCAATCCAACATGGATTTGGCAGTTCATTGGTTCATGGCCGATTCAATATGAAATCCCGTTCTTGCACTAGATTGGACCAAAAAAATTGTCGGTTCCACAATATCTAGTTCGAACTGATTGGCCCCATCCAGTTCTTACAACATTATGTACCAATGCTTGAAATCCCATATGAGCGAGACAAATCAACCAATTCAAAAAACCGGTCCAGATTGGTGGATCGGCCATTTGAATCGGTGGATAGGATGGAATGATCTGATCCAACCTTAAAAATTTCAAAAAATTATTAAATATTGTTTGTTTCTAAACAAATGAGGTAGTGGATTATGGGCTTTCATTATTTTGTAAAAATACGTGAATATTGAGATTTTATTTTCTATTTGAGTATCTATTAATGTTGATTTTTCATAATAATTTTGCTAAAATATTTTCACAAAAAAATTGATACTAATTTTGCGATTTTTAGTGCAAAAATTAGGGATAAATATTAAGAATGGATGGATTTTATATACAAATTGAGCGATTCAA
This sequence comes from Amborella trichopoda, assembly GCF_000471905.2. The sequence goes on along the minus strand of NW_006499897.1, from coordinate 5,789,039 downwards.
TGAACTTAGGTCAGTCCCCGACTAGTCGCGAGCCCACTCCGGCCACCCAGAATCAGCCCAATGACTTTTTTAAACACGGTCCAAATAGAAAATGATACGATTTTGGTGAGTCACCTATTACCATGCGATCCTTGTCTATCTAGTGTCCATCTCTAAGATGGATGTCAGAAAATGTTACCCTTGTCTATCTAGTGTCCATCTCTAAGATGGATGTCAGAAAATGTTACATCCATTAAAAGTTAAAATGGATAGTGAAGAAACAGAAAATGTTACATCCATTAAAAGTTAAAATGGATAGTGAAGAAAGGAATTAAAAAAATAACATTTATATTTTTTCAGAAGGAAAAATTCTAATTTTAGATCATTGCCATGGTTGAGATTATTGAACTCTAGCTGTATTTGGCCTAGTGAAGCCCAGCCCAACCTTGATAAGGCCAGGGCCTCTTAGCTAAAGCCTGGCCGGACTCAAAGAGACCTTATGGGGACTAAGGCCGGCCTAGAGCCAATATTAGCCCAGCCCGAATCCAGCCTATTGCTTGCCATAGCGGGCCTGTCCCATTTCAAGCACAAATTCTAAGAGAGGGAAACAGGCAATCTCTTGCACCGAGGGAGAGAGGGAACGAGAGCATCATAGCATGTGACATTTTTTATAGAAAGGGCATTATTTTGCCATATTAGACCTTGGCCATTGTATTAAAATAAAGGCAATAAGTAAAATGGACCTCAAATATCCACTCGGAAAAGTTGCCCTGGTGTCAATAACTCTACAATTGATTGCCTTTGTCTCAAGATGTATAGATATGAACAAAAAAGAATTTAGGTTTAAAAATAGTGCATCATGTAAGACATTATTTAAAACATTTATTTTAACAAAAATTAATTCTTTATAGATTTACTCAATCTACACCATTTTGAAGTTTTAAATTTCAAAATTAGGGGTCAGCATAGATTTAAGAAAATCTCAAAGTTTTTCGGATTAAGAACTATATTTTTTTAATGAGATTTAGAGTTGTGCCTTACTTTGATCATTTAAAATTGACAGCTTATACAAAAGGCACCATTCCATGAAGAAATGTACACAATGAAACCATTTGCTTTTGATGCAAATAGGTCACAATCATTATTGATAGTAGGATGTAAAATCGGGTAGTTGAGAATGTGTCATTGATTAGATACAAAGTCCAAAATAAATTTTCTCGAATATAGTGACACAGCTTATTCTATTGAATTTTATATCCAATAGCTCAAAATAATTACGACTTCCCTATACCAAAAGTAAATAATTTAATAGCATACAACCCTTAATTACTATTTCATAAGAGGACAATTTTAGGCACTCCATTGTTGGGAGAAAGTTTTCATGGCAACTAAGAAATGTGTTGCATATTAAGCTATTGAATAGGGCATCTCATAAAAAAATACTCATTATTATTTTTTTGGGTAAATATGTGAGACCCAGTTTTCATTAATAAAAAGATCTAAAAAGTTACATCGTACTATTTTACAACTCTACAATAGGGTAATTGTGTCACATCATGATAGATATAGAACTTCAAATGGTGGCATCCGCAAAAATTGTAGCCTTTTTGACAAAAATATCAGTTATCAAATTAGCCTCACAATAAACATAATAAATAGACCATAAATGATTTAATATATTCAGATTAAATGAACCATGAACATCGGCCGCCATAAAAAAATACCCATTAGGGATGAAGTATTTAATATATTTATATTTGCAACTAGTTTAATTCACATAGCATGTGGTTCTCCAAAATAAATGAAATAACACAAACAAAGTATTAAATTCTTAGTCTGTCATAAATAATTTGAAAAATTTCCCTTCTCCAGTTTTGGAAATTTTGTTTTCTCAAGGAGTATATCCCATTTTATTCCTTGGACAGAGATGCGAGGGTGTCATTGTGACATGAAATATGAGCACAAAAATATATTTTATGACCATGGAAATTTAGTTACTTGGTAAAATGCTGGCCCAATAACAGGATAGTGTTAAATGATGGGTCCACGCAACTTATCGCATCAAACTTTTTGGCTCTTTGTGGGTGGAATCAATCACTATTAATGAGCAGCTAAAAAATAGACTATGTTCACAATAAAAAAATGAAAATCGTGTTATACATGATTTTAAAAGGTTTTAAATGCAAGGCAAATTTCATTATTAAGAGCATGTTTGAACCTAACTTTCATAGAAGTGACAAACAATTGTAATAAATAGTATTTAAGGTAACTAGGGAACAAGACCATCATTTTCTTACGAGGCAAAAGAAACTTCTAGTCCCATAAAATTAGGAATTTATACTACTCGCACAAGAGAGAGATATATATCTATGGGTACGGTTTGTATAGAGCCTAGACTCTAAGCAATCAAATTAGAGCCTACCTTCAAATAATATTGAGAAATATGGTTTTAATATTGAAAATCTTTGTGATAGCTTTAAAATATTTTTTTATATTTATTTATAACGTTTAAAGCTTCAAAAATAGTATAGATCGACAGATCTATGAAAACTTGAAAATCTTGAAAATTGATAGTCTAAAAATGTGTTACAAAATACACTAATTTCAAAACTTGAAATCTAGTTTTTTCTCATGTACATGCTTCTTGATGTCGAGATGATTAATTTGAAGATATTTGAACGTCAAAACAACCTCTTCTACTGAAATTTTTGATATAGCTTCAAATTTGATTGTTTAGAGCCTCGGCTCTATATAAACTTTTCCCTATATATAATTAGTGCCAATCTCTTTTGACTCAATGGTCGTTATATTGCTTTTTCAAAACAATATTTGTATTTTACAGATGGGAATTACTATGCATGTAAGTTTCTGCGGGCAAATTTGTCTTTGGGGTATATGGGGAGTAGAAGATGGGATTGTCTACCAAGATACTATTTATATTTTGTACATGTATGTTACAATCATTCACACTCATTAGATGTCAAATTGGATGGTTTGGGATGAGTCATGAGGTCCGAATTTTATTTTTTTTAGAACTCTGTGTCTATTGAATGACACCCTAACAACTATCCATTTATAAAATTTAAGGAACAAGAATGATTGTGACCTTCATATACAAAAGGTAAATGGTCTCTTTGTAAACAATCTTACAGAAGATTGGTGAACTATCTTGCCAATACAAATGTACAAATACGGTGAGATTGGGATAATTCATCATAAGCAATGGAGAGAATCATAATGCATGAGGTTTCCATAAGGCCGAGGCTTTATGAAAATGAAATAAAGCATCACGTTAAATCCTTGTCCAGAAAGCATTTTCGGCAACAAAAAACTCCATGATGACTCTAAAATCAATTTCCAACACCGACAATAAAATTTGAAACTAAAAAAATAGTATAGATCATGTGGAACTATTAATGCTTATTTTTAGGGCGAAAGGGATGATTTAGATAATTTGTTACAATATACGCCACTTTTAGAGCTTGTAATCCTATTTTTCTTCACAACCATAATGTTCAAACCAAGATGATTGATATAAAGTTTTTTAATGCTTGAATTACAATTTTCGATGAGTTATGAGGCGAGTCTTTACTTATTTGTTAGTTTTGTAGCCCAATCAAACCATTTTAGATAAAGAAAATTGTTTCATGCGGGATGGACTGCATTTCTACATTATGCGGCCTAGAGGTATAAAGCATCTATCTTAAAGATGGATGCAAATAGGTGGACCATCTAAAAAAATTGTAACTAATGGTCCAAATGTTTTTTTAATATAATTATTATTTTTAGTTCTTAATTTTGTTTTTGTTTTCATATTCATGATCTCCATGTTAAATATTATATATTTTTTAAAAATTAAGATCAAATTATATTTAAAAAATATATTTATTGTAGCCCACATTTCTACAATATGCGAGTATGCCACATAAAAACCGTGTCCCTTAGACAAACAATGGTAGGGAGAGAATCTATCATAAGCAATGAGTATAGTGAAAAAGTATTTCACTCACATCCAAATTTCCAATCAAACACTCTATGGAGATATTTTCTTGTGGTCGTTGTCTGTGTGTGAGTGTGTGAGAGAGAGACGGAGTGATTGATTGAGGGGTGAGTTTGTGACACTAGTTCTATTCCATTCTTCAAAAAAATGTAAAAAAATAAGTTCATTGATAAATGTTGCTCATTCATGATAGAACGAAAGATAATTAATCTTGCTTATCCGTTAATAAATCTTGCCTATTCATGATAAATCATTGCCATTTTGAATGGAGAGAGAGACCCCAAATTGATTGGTGCAAGTGCCAAATCTCCCATTATTATTATTATTATTATTATTATTATTTTATTTTATTTTTTATTTTTTTTGACATATTAACAATGAGTATGGAGCATGGGAAGTCATGTCGAAGCATAAGCTCCCCTATCAATTATTTGCCCCAACCCCGTTTTGCCACTTACCAAACCTTTTTTTTTTTTAACAAATGTTATCCATTTTATTGATGGGAGTGAACCCAGTTAGCAAACTTCTTAAACACACTCATTGTTCTTGCTTTTGATCTCTTTTTGGTGAATTTCTAAAGAAAAGATTTTTATGGAAAAAATGTACTAAAAGATTATTTTCTTTCAAGCTGGATTGCTTGATTTAGAGAACCAATTTAAATAGAGATTGTCTATAAAGAGACCATTTATCTTTTGTACATGGAGGTTATAATAACTATTAGTCATTAGATGTCAAATTAGAAGGCTTGGGGTGAGTAATGGAGTCGGATAATTTTTTTTGGAACTTTGTGTCTGTTCAATGACACTCTTATAACTACCCATTTTTAAATTTAAAGGACAATCATTCTTGTGACCTCCATGTACAAAAGATAAATGGACTGATAAATGGACTCTTTATATACCATCCGAGCAATGATCCAATACAACAGTTGTATCATAGTATCATGCAACGACACTTCTAGAAAACCATGTTCGTAGTATTTGTACGATCCCAAATTTTATACACACACTTTTCATCTCAATAATCAACCCCCCTCCAAAAAAAAAAGTTCAATTTGAACCCTATATATGGTCAAAATGAGTCCCCTCCAAAAACGAATGTAAACCATTCATTTTGTGAATTTCAAGATCTTAGCCTTTATAAACTTGAAATTATTTTTATTTTTATTTTTTAACATTGGTCATCTAATGATAATAAAGCCATCCAAGAAAATTGGAAATGAAAAAATCCTTCTATGGCCTAGATCTAAGCATCTCACCAAAATGAACGGCTTATGTTAATTGGGCTAAAAAAATACTTTCTAGGTTGTGTTTTCAATTTTTTTCTTTTTTTGTGATTGTTCATTATAATGAAAAGAGTGCATGTTTCAAACTTTGGATCAAACAAATGGCCATAAGATGGGTTTTTAAGGTTGTTTTATCATGTTACTATACAACTGTTGCATGAAATCATTGCTCGACAATCCCATTAAAACAATTCTAAAATTTAAATATTAACTGTATAGGGTGTCAACCTTAAACAATCTAAGTAATTGCACCTCCAAAACTCCTTGAAAGATACAATTTTGGTTCGAAAGTTTCAATGATTACTACTACTTCACATCTAATAATAAAATTTAAAACTCAAACAATGGTATAGATCTACGAACATATAAGCTTGAGAATAGATGGTCTCTATAATGTATTACAAGATATACTATTTTTAAAATTTTTTATTTTTTTCGCATCTCTACATCTTGAGGTTGAGATGATTAATTAAAAGGTGGGAACAACATTTTTTGATGGATTTTTGAAGTGTGCCTTTGTCTTACAGTATAAAGTTGAAATGTGCCTTTGTCCTACAGTATGAGGTTCCATCCTTGTACGGACTTTTTCCAAACTTATAACATATCTTAAAATACTAAACTCTCTTTTCCAAACTTGTTAACCTTATATTATACTTATAATGCGAACTTCTAAATTTTTTGCTAGAAGATATAGTCCTGGTGTTAGAAACCTTACAATGGTTTGAAAATCCATATTCAACTTTAATTATAGAATTTAAATTTCTAAAAAATGGTGTAGATCATGAAGATCTGTTAACAATTGAAAATCTTAAAAATAGATGGTCTAGATAATGTGTTACAAGATGCATCGTTTTTTAGAATTGAAATTATTTCTTTATATCCATACATCTTGAGGTCAGGATAATCAATTAAAAGTCTTTCTAACTTCAGAACACTCTTTTCTACTGATTTTTTAGGCGATGAAGAAAACTTCACAGAGAGAAATGAACTTTTTCTGAAAAATAATTATGCCCACACACCCAATTGTGGTAGTACTTTCATTGTATATATAATGGTAATAAAATAGTGTAATCTACACTTTTCTATCTTGATATATTCTCTTCTCAAAAGAAAAGAGCAATATACATTTTTCTATCTTGTTACTATTTTCTAGAGTAATATACACTTTCCTTTCTTGTTACAATTCTATTGCTCCCCCTCAAACTCGGCTAGGGAGGTATCTGTAGCTCGAGTGTGAAGCAAAGATCTCGAAAAATATCTCATAGCAAAATATTGGTGAAGATATCACCTCCTTGATTGTGAGAGGAAACAAAACAAGCGATTGGTAATCCAAGAGCAATATTTTCACACACAAAATGATAGTCTAACTCAATGTGCTTTGTCCATGTATGAAAACAAAATTAACTTTCATGTAAATAGCACTAATATTGTCACAAAAAATTGTTGGTGGCTGAAGAAGTGGTAACCCTATTTCCGAAGAATAAAAGAAAACCATATCAATTATGCAGCAGTGGATGTCATAAATCGATATTCCGCTTCAGCACTGGAATGAGCCACAATCGATTGTTTTTTAGCACACTAAGATATGCAGTTGGAACCAAGATAGGTACAGAAACCAGTGGTGAAACGATAAGTGGTAGGACATCCAACCCAGTCTGCATCAGAGAATGCATAAAATTCAAAGGAACTAGCAGATAAGATTTTTATACTAGATGATTGTGTAACTTGAAATAACGAAGAATCTGCTTAATTGCCTGAAAATGTGCAATAATAGGGGCATACATAAATTGACATATTGTATTAATACTATGGGAAAAGTCTGACCGTGTTATGATAATGTATTGGAGTGCACCAACAATGCTCCAATAAACAGATGAATAAGGAAATGGATAAGAATTCCCATGTATATTATTTTTCATTGCAATTGCTATTGAAATAGGTTTGACACCATGCACTTGAGCAAGATCAAGATGGTCCCAAGTATATTTTTTTTGTGGTAGAAAAATCCCACCTAAAAAATAATATATCTCTATGTCAAGAAAGTAGTGAAGAGGTCCAAAATCTTTTAGATATTTTTTTGAATTTTTATTTTTAAAATACCAGCCAATCACCAAAATCGCCTAAAACTGGAACCGGCAAAAGGCCGGTTCCGATCTAACCGGGTGGTTACTAGTTAGATCGGGCGGTTTTTCAAACAATGACCAATGCAAATCTTTTTGGAGAGTTTCTTTAGGCAGTGGATACTATCACTGATGTGCAAAATAACAGATCACAACCACAACAATCTGTTGCTGCTAATAGCAACGAGCGATGCGTGAGAGAACCCTTCTAGAGAGAGAAACTTGGCGTATTTCATAGAAGAAATTTGTTTTTGAAGATGGATCAATACTCTAATATTCATGTTAAAAAAATTTAAGAAGAAGAGGCAAGAAGATAAGAATAAAGAAATACATTGATTTTAGGTGAGGTTCGGTCTCTTGGATCTACATCCACAGAAGGGTTGTTCGGTCATGCCATTATTTAATTTATCTAGTAATAAATAGAACTTATAAGATATCAAGAAAATGAAAACTGATTCCCCAAATATCTCTTGAATATATCACCAACTTTTACTTGCCCAAAAATATGAGATATAAATAACCGCATCATCCGTATACCATATCGAGTATTATTTCAACACTTAGCAAACCTTTTTAGCTAAACAATAGTAGGATGGTAGGGAGAGAATCCATCATAAGCAATGAGTTTTATTGTTTGGCACAATAGTGAATAAATTGTGGTGGTTGGTTGTGTGTGAGAGAGAAACAATGATTGATTGAAGGGTGAGTGTAAAGAGTTATCATTAATAAATCTTGTTCATTGGTGATAACACTAAACATGATAAATCTTGCTCATCCGTTAGTACATCTTGCCTATTCATGATAAAGCATTTCCATTTTGAATGCAGAGAGAACCTTAAGGTTGATGAGTACAAGTGCCATGTGCAACATACTTCCTTTTTTTTTTTTTTGACAT
>NW_006499897.1:5750300-5777800 GCF_000471905.2 Amborella trichopoda | reverse complement strand
GAGGATTTTTCATTCTAAATTTTGTGAGGGCTAAAGGAGATAAATTTGGCATTTTGATTTGGTTCTAAAAGGCCAATGAAAGTATAACTTTTGCTGAAATGTGTGTGTGTTGGGTTCACAATTCACCAAAATTCAACTGACCGACGTTTGGATCCACCGATCGGTTGGACCCTTGAGTCATGACTTTCACGTAGTTTGTTACAATTTATGAAAATACACATCAATGGCATGGATCATCCACCTCACTTCAATTTAGATAGTTCTAAGTCAGTTCGAATCGGAGAACTTCAGTGTGTTAGATTGACAAAAGGTTTTTAAAAAAAAAACTGATCAGTCATCTGGATCAGCCACCTTAAAAATGGTGTCGAATTGGTGGATCGATGATCTAGATTGTAGAATTGGTCGGTTTCCACCTAAAGAAATTTTAAAAAAATATACTATAATTTATCAAAAATCTAGTTTTTTTAAAATAGTGGCACTTGCATTATGGTTTTTTATTTTTGTGTAAAAAATATGTAAATACTTAGGACATATCTCATGTTAAATGTTTGTTGTCTATTAAATTTATTTTATAATCAAAATAAAATTTAAAATGCAACATGACAATAAAATGAATCTCTTTAACTCAATTTATTTATTTTATTATTATATTAACTTAAAAATTTTGATTTTTGAAAGAAGCTATATAGAACAAATTTAATGGAAGAGGTCGTTAATAAAGAGAGAGAGAATTTTAATAGAATTATTTGTTTGCAGTACTTAATAGAGACAAAGAGAGAGGAAAAGATAGAATTTTAATGGAATTGATTTTTATAGAATTATTAATAAAACAAACTTTGCAGAGAGAGATAGTGGGGTGGGGTAGGGTAGGGTGGGGTGGGGTGGGGTGGGAAGAGAGTTATAAAAAAGTAAAGGCTCTCTTGATATTTAAGATTGAAAAAAAGTGAGTGTGCACATAAATGATTAAAAATATGAGTCTTTAAATTAAAATATACAAGATATATTAGCCAACCTAAGTAAAATTTAGTTTTGGAAGTACTAATAATGCAGCTAGGGGTTGATAAACCTATTCTAAAACCCAAGGAGAGAGATTTAATTGAAAAAGCATGGTCTTTGTTGTTTTAAATACTCCATAATTACTTACCTAGGCTCCATCAATAATACTTTTACTCTTTTGTTTTGCTTATATTAATAGATGTCAAGAGATTTTATGTTATAAATTCATTCATTTCGTTGGGTAAAAATTCCTATCAAAGAAAGTTTTTAGGATTCTAAACCTTTGAGAAAGTAGCCTCATCCACCCACAGTAGGTCAACTACAAAATTAAATAAAATAGAATAAAATTTTAAATTATTTATATTTTTATTTCTAAATAAATTATGGACTAAGATACCATCTCATTTTTGTAGAGACAAATCCAAATAAATCAAAGTCCATGTTTTTTTAAAAATTATTCTAGTATTTTTTAAGATCTAAAAGGTATGTACAAAGGGAATAAGTGTACAATATGCGCTTTATTTTTACTAGTGTTTTAGAACGTGGATCGATAAGACAAATCATTTACCCATATATATGTGTCGGATCATTGGATCAATAATCTAGATCAGTTTTGGATGAGTCCAAATTGGTAATTCAAAAAATCTAAAAAAATAAATATTAAAGTAGAGATTTATGGTGTTGGACTTTTATTATGCCTAAATATACATGAGACAAGTTTAAAAGTCAAAAAAATAAGGGTTTTTTAGGGGGAATTGAATTGGGACCTATATAATCCCATAACCAATTCAATCATAATTGACTCCCATCCGAATCGGCAATCGAAGTAAAGAATCATGAAGTTTTAAATACTAGTATATAAATGAATAAGTTCAAAGCATAAGCAGTCAAGGTGAAGGGTGTGATGTTTTGAGTTTCATTCCTACTATAAATAAAAAATTATGTATCAAAATTTTTTAAAAAAATTTAATATACAATAATAAGAATAATGATCCTATGAAACCATCCCACACCATGTACGTATAAAATTAAAATAATTTATAAATCTTTTTGAAACACTATACCCATGTGTGTACAAAATTAAAGTAATTTATAAATCTTCTTGAGACACTATATAAGTGACACGTGTTGAATCAACCTAGGACCGTGATTTGAAGTAGGTGGGACATTTTAATTGTTTGAGTTTACAAAGCTGCGGCCCTACAAAATAGATTTTTTTAAATAAAAAATCTTAAAACTATAAGAATTTTAGAAGCATGTGCACCAAGTTATCATTAAGAAAATGGCACTAAAAAAATGCCAAAATCTAGTTACACTTTCCTATTATTTTAGAGTGCAGATTGTACATAGACAAGGCTCTAAACAATCAAAGTAAGACATACTTTTAAATAGTATTGAAAAATACGATATCAATATTGTAAATTTTTGTGATAGCCTTAAAATATATTTTTATCTCTAATTATAAAATTTAACGTTTTTTTTTTAAAAAAAAATAGATCAAGTATATCTATAAAAACTTGAAGATCATGAAAATTGATGATCCAAAAATGCATTACAACATGCACTATTTTCAAAACTTGAAATTCATTTTTTTTTCTCATGTCCATGCATCTTGATATCGAGATGATCAATTTGAAGTTTTTTGGGTATCAAAACAACTTCTTTTAATAAAAATTTTGAGGTGGGCTCTAATTTGATTGTTTAGAGCCTCGGCTCTATATGAACTTTTTCCTTATTTTTAATACAATCTCCAATACATTATAAAAAATGTAAATTATGATAATGGAATGGGCATAAATCATTAAAAAAAACAAGTTATCGTGGAGGTCTCCCATTGGTCCATGTGCAAGTTATAACTAAGAAAATGGGCCAAATCCGACTAAGAAAATGCCAAAATCTAGCTACAATTTTCTATTATTTTAATACACTCTCCAATACATTATAAAAATGTAAATCGTGATAATGAATGACATAAAATGATTAAAAAAAAAGCAAGTTATAATGGAGGTTTCCCATTGGTCCATGTGCCTATGAATGGATAAAGCACCAAATGAAGACGGGAATACCAATTTCACATCCAACAATGATATTCCCAATTTCACATCCAATAATGAAAACTTATTGAGATCACTTTGTATTAAATATAAATAAATTTTTTTATATAAATATAAATAATATTTTTCGATAAAAATATGGAAAGCTGTTTTGTAGGGACGTAATTTTATATACTCACACCTCAAATCTTGTCTACAAAAATTATATTTTGGTACCAAATACATGTGATTTGAGACTAACTCTATGGATTTTTAATTTTATTTTTTTAAAAACGTGCATTTAAAGCCATAAAATTAGCAAAAAATAGTTTATATTGTAGCCGGTATATGAACTACTTATTTTAGGTTCCCAGATCTACGAAATCATACACTTTTAAATCTTTAATTTGCGTAATCAAAAGTACTTAAATCACTTTTAGAGCTTCAAATCACATCAAGAGTAAAAAATAGACTTGCATGCTATCCCTAGGGCTTTTTATTACAATGAAAATTACCACACATGTTTCGTTTTCCCGAATGGTTAATCCGCCCCTTTACTAGAACATTTGTAAAAAGGATTTTGCCTTACACTCGATGTGTGATGAACTTAGAGATAGAGCCATGCAGGGATTCTTAATCCAATTTAGTTAACTTAGATTTCATGAACTCTCAACATCAAGTACATGACCATACAGCTTGTGGGTGAGCTATTTTTAATAAAACAGGTGCATTCCATACACATATGCTATTTTTAGGTATAAGATTGAGGTATTCATGGTTAGAGAGGTTGATGCTTCAATATAATGACCCACCCTCCATTTCCACAATCAATAAATATATATATATATATATATATATATATATATAGGTAAAAAGTTTAATTATAAGATTGAAACCTTCAAATGTAAAATTACAGATGCATCTCAAAAATCCATCGAAAAAGATTACTTTAATGTTGAAAAACCCTCTAATTGTGAATCTCGATATCGAGATATATATGAATTTGAAAAAAAAAAAAGATTTTACGTCCCATTAAAGCAAGAACTCGAAACCATTCTTTAATTTAAGGTAAAAAAAAAAGGAATTTATATAAGAGAAGAGAATTTTGCGATGTCGAAAGATTTCATGCTCCCGAAGGGGCGTATTGTCCAATTACTCCCTTAGGCAAAACCCAATATAAGGACCCAAAGTTTAGGAATGCAACCTTTCACATAGGCCATCTCAATTTTAAAAAAGAAAAGTTTCAAATTGCATTCTCTAGGAGCTTGAAAAAATTAATGCATTAAGATTGAATAGAAACCGCGCACGTTTTGAAAGGCGAGATCTAAGTATTACAAAACTCACAAGTCATTGTTTTTTCTTTTGAATATAGTGATTTTTAGGTTGTTCCCAAAATTTTGGATTTAAAAAATCTTCCCAAGTTAAATCTTCTATCCCAGGGAGTAAATATACAATATCCTCCTACGAGAGCAAGCCATACACTTTCACGGGGAAGAACTAGAAGATATCCACAAATCTGTGTATTTGGTTCAGCCTTTATCTTCGTTCTTTCTTTACAATTTAGGTCCTACAGTGATCTTTGCAGTGGATGCTTCCGCCATTGATAGAGCACTTGCGTTGAGCAGTGGTGAACCCCCTATTTCTGAAGTAGGTGATATTTTTTAGTAGACTTGTTCTAGTGGTGAAAATCTAGACTGCCGGGATAGAAGGACAGATTTCAAGGGTAACTCAAATGACTTTCAAACCAAAAGCAAAGCTAATGGCGACTGTCATATCTTAGGTGAAGTCGAAGAAGAAACTTAAGGTGAAGTCGATGAAGAAACTCAAGGGTAAGCTCGTGTTTCAGATAAAGTTCATCAGTTTTATAGCAGACATGCAAGCTAGATTGAATGACTTTAGTTTTTATGCAACTCATTTTCAAAATTCATTTTGTAATGTAGTAAAAAGAAATCAACTTAAATAAAGTTTTAATGAGCTCGGGTTTCAAACCATGAATAACTAAGATTATTCTTCCTGCGCGGTTAACAAGGATGATTAATTGAATCTGTTTTCTTGTTTATTAGTGAATTATCAATCTTTTAAATTCAAAATTTCCTGCCTGGAATAGTTAGAAAGGCCAAAATGCCATTTGGCAGTTTTTTTCCCATAGTAAATGAACAATGAGTTTCAGGTTTACAAAATTTTTATCGAAGAGGTGAAACTCTGCCCTTCAACTTTTCAACATGATTGTACGATAACTGCAATTCTCTCCATCAGATCTCAACCATTTCTTGAGAAACTTGTTTATCTCTAATTTTCGACTTTAGCCGTATTAATTTCAATCCGAAGGCAAACTAGTTTATGGACCTGGTAAGCACTAAGGTCAATGCAAGGTTCACAATTATTACCAGGACATCTTAGTAGGGTTCCTATTCAAAAGACTACATGATTGAAAAATGCAGTTCAAGTAGTATCATTCTTACCAATGAGTGAGATATGGAAATGAAAGGTAAAGGTGGAGGTCTATCTTGGGCAACTAACACAACATCAAAATATCAATAAGAATACAAATAATGAATTGTAACAACTACATTATTTGTAAAGCTACTAAAAGGTAGTAACCTTCCCATCAATTGATCTTACATGCCTCCTTGCGTTGTTTGACCTTTGAGCAGATCCCTTAGGAGCCCCTGTTCTTCTTGATCTTTTATGGATGCTCCTTTATAAGTTGAAGGAGGTCTACCAACTTCAAGCCTCTTGGCAAACGAAGCACGTTTTGTTGTCCTAGCTTTCCCTTTTTCCGAAGTTCTTGTTTCATTATGAGCTAAACCACCATTGAAGCTAATTCGGTTCTCATCCTCTTCGTCCATGGAGTCAGAATCAGAGCATTCTTCTTCTTCTTCTTCAGTAAAATCATCAGACCCATCTTCCTCTTCTGTAATATCATCAGACCCTTCTTCCTCTTCAATAATCTTACCAGACCCATCTTCACAATTCACCTTTTCTTCCGAGTCCTGAACTATTTTTAAAGTTTCAAGGCTCTCTTTAGTGACTTCTCTCTTTTTATGCATCAAATGAATGTACTGGTACCTAAACCCCATCAATGGATGCTTCTCCACCAGCAAATCTCTTTTATAAGCCTCTCTTAATATCACAGTGCAAGTCTTGATCTTGTTTGATGCATAAAATATACCAGGATGGTGAGCAAACACTCTGGTAAACCTTGGCCTGAAACCCAAATGTTCACCAAGACTCTGCACATTTTGTTTCTCTGCCATCTTAGCAACAAAGAGATGGAATAGTTCGTGGAGAACACCAAGCATCCATTTTTCATACTGATCACTCCTCGAATCTAAATAAAAAGCATCCTCATATGGAGAAATATATGGAAGCTTCTGCGAATTCTCAACCCACTTGACCACCTCTTTCTTGATATCATACCCCCTTGAAAATCTCATAGGAAAAGCAAGAGCCATGCCTTTTTTGTATTCTTTCCCTTCTTTCATAACCTTCTTCTCCATTACTGATACAGCGAGCTCATCGCTCCAGCATACGAGGTCCAATCAGAGAGAATTCCGACTTGAATTAGGGTTAGGGCTAGTAGAATTAAGTTTAGGATTAGGCTTAAATGGGTCCGACCAAAGGGGCTTGAAGACAGAATTAGGGCTAGGATTAGGCTCAGGGTTTGGAATGATTTGAAAGTAATCAGGGAGGATGGTTCTCACATAATCGTCTGGTAACCCTAAATCCCATTTGAGCTGATCAATTAGGGTTAATGGCAACCTTTTATGCCTTGTCAACATGAGGAGCTTGAGGAGACGGTCTGCAATATTATGGCGAAGAGATTCAAAAGCTTGATTCTCCTCAGAATCGATTCGAAGAACTTCAGGCGTGAGCTTCACATAGGGGCGAGGAGTATGAGAGAAAAAGTGGGTCTCAAAGACATTTGGATAGTAAGCAATGAAATTGAAAGCTTGAGTCGGTAGGCCAAGCTTGTCTTTGAGCTCTGCAACTGCAGATACAGGTATGGAACCACCCGGTTCGGTCTTGAGGAGGTTTTTCAGGGCGATTACAGGCTTGAGGTGCTTCTCTTTCTCTACTGCACGGTCAAGGCCTCGGTCCTTGACCCATGTCATCTTGACATCTACGAAGAAGCATCGTTGCAGGTAAAGGTGCGGGAGAGAGAATGGGGTTTTAGTTTGAGAGCAGGGGTTTCTAGAGAGAGAGAGGAAGGTTTTGGAGAGAATGGTGAAGGTTGGAGAGGGAGAGATGAAAGCCTGAGAGAAAGAGGCAGAGGTTTCAGAGAAACAGGAGGAGATTGAAGAGAGAGAAATGGGTGTTTTAGAGAGAGAAAGGATTAAGGAGCGAATGAGGGGCTTCTGGAGAAGCATGGTTCTAGAGAGAGAAGAAGAAGGAGGCAGAGAGTGATGACAGTGGTAGTGTGGCGCCCATGTCTGCGGTTCCGCGGCTTCCTTTTAAGGGCGGGTTTGATAACCGGAAGGTAAATGTTCCTTGGAAATTGGAATTTCTTTTTTGCTAAAAAAGAAAAAGTTACTGTATAACCTGCTGGAATGTTAAAGAAGTTTTGGGTAACGTTAAAGAAGTTATGGGTATCTGTCTTGGACAATCTGGTGGAATATAAAGAAGTTTTAAGTTACATAACAGGCCTTACACTGTAGTCTACACAGACAAAATAACGATGTAATCTACACAAACAAAATACTCTTTAATCAGTAACATAACAGGCCTTACTCTGTAGTCTACACACACAGACAGAATAACCATATTATTATTATTATGTGTTTATCAAACATCATTAGAAAAGACCAAAAGAGAGTATCAAACATCTAAAGCTATGTTAATATCGATATATTCATTGTGAGGATATGAAGGGCCAGTTTTCAACTGATAACATACTATAAACTGTATAATCGTCAGCAGCATTGACATTATAATGGTGAGCAACATTGACATTCTTTTTTGGATAGTTCAGTCATATGAAAGAGTTATACAAACTTTAGAAGCAATAAACCTTTAAATATTTAACAATTACCCCAGTCACAATCATAACTAAAATTCACCTCAATCATCAAAGATAATCAATTTTCTCTCATTCAAACTTCATGGCAATGATTTTTTATGTTTTTCCTAGAAAAACTATTCTATACATCAAATAGTCAGTATTAATTAAATTGAATATTGGATTCTTTAACCATTTCCTGCACTAAAATTCCACAACAAACTCAAAAAATTTCCTGCTGATTTCCTTGAGAAATGTTGTTATTTGCAAAAAATTCCAGTCAATCTATAACAAGTTGTTTTTTTTTTGGTTCGCTGATTCTATAACTACATTCCCTATGCTTGATATTGAAAAATAAAAAGTAAGCTTAATCTAAACCTATGGCAAAAAGGAAAGCAATATTGCAATTTTTTTTCTTTCTTTTCTTCACGACCAACAAAAGAACTATCAATGAAGAAAAAAAAAAAAGCTAACCATGAATCAAATTTAAGCAATCTCATTGATTATCTCATTTTCAGATGATAGCAATCATAAAAAAGAAAAAAAGAAAAAGGGGACACCAAATGGTTATGATTGTCACCTGTGTAGTAGAAGAAACTAGATGAAAAGAAGAATTAGAAAATGAGATAACTGTGAAATTTAGCTGGAGTGGAGAGAGGAGGGCTTGAAGGGAGGGTTGTGGGGCAAGGTTTCTACATAGAACTGTTTACCAAAAAAAACAGCCAAATTATTTTTTCACTACAAAGAACAATTTACCACAAAACAATATTAGAGAAAACCCTAGATTCATTTTCACCATGTTCGGAACCTAGAGAAGAAATCAGAGAGACCAAGCAAACTATGGGATAGAGAAAAAACTAGAGAGAGAGAAAAAAACCAGAGAGAGAAAAAACTGAGATGTACCTTTGTGAGGAGGCTCGTAGGCTTGTCTCTGCTCTGTGGTTAGGGCAGTCGGGGGCAAGCAAATACCCTCTTCTTCGCTAGGGCAGTCGGGGGTGGGTAACTTACTTTTACCCTTCAGCGAGGTTCCCTTTTCAAGTTCCGTGTTGTTACATGGCCTATTTGATAACTGGAAGGTAAATGTTTTCTGGAAATTGGAAGTTCTTCTTTGCTGGAAAGAAAGAAGTTACTGTAAGAAGTTCAGGGTTTCTATATTTGATAACTTGCTGAAATGTTAAAGAAGTTCTAAGTATATGTGTTTGATAACGTGCTGGAAGATTAGGAAGTTTTGGATCTGTGTTTGATTAGTTGTAGAAGTTATAGGTAAGATGTCAAATCTTAAGGTTGAGACCTAGAAAATATTAATTTTTTAATGGGATTTGATAGTGGAAACATTGGTAACAAGCAACTGAATTTACTTAAAAACAGATTACAAACACTAGAACAATAAGATAGGTTATTTAAACAACGTAATAGAGAGGATAGTACTATGACCTAGCAATATGCATACAATCTCCATACAGAACAACTATCACCATCAGAACTCCAAATCTATACTGCTAATACAAACATAATCAAGTAAATCTCGATGAAATTCATATTGTAAAAGAAAACCAGTTAATCAAAATCGAAAGAAAAAAGATCCAGCAAATGCATCAATCAGAGAACCACATACCCTTTACAAATATACCAAATAGACCTGAATTCCTCACATAGGTGAAACACAATACCCCATCTTATAAAACTCCAAATCAACATGGTAAGTCTAGAAAATCCACCGAAAATTCTAAATCATCAAAGCATGGCCTGAAAAGATCTAAATTTGGTCCGATATATGCGGTAAAGAAGCATCACGCATAACACTTAATCGAAACTGAGATACATAGATACCATACTTGATAAGCAGAATCCATTGTGGACAAACCCTAATTTGCAGAGGAAGGGATTAGCCATAAAAATTTGCATAATCTCGTAAATTTTCTACCATGCCAAAGAACATATCCCCAACTAGCTGAATTTTGTCTTAGTGAAGAAGAAAAAAATTTGCACAGGCTCTTTTCTTGCAATAGATATATTTCCCTTGTTGGTATAGACAGGTGATAAACGAGGTAGAGTAAGCAAGTATAGTTTCTGACTTTTTGCCAATAACTAGTAGTTGTATCAAACATAAAAGAGGAGATATTGAAGATCAAGAATATGGTGATCCTGTGAACTGCCATATTTCAATACCATACGTAGACAATAATGATGCCGCTCAAGAATTGAACAAATAAGATACTATCCCTTGCACCTATCAATAGGTGAAAAAGAAGTCATGCTGGAATAAACTATTCACTGCATAACAAAACTGAGTGGAATGATTTGGGCTAGGGTAACAAACCTCATAAAAAAAAACAAAACTTTAGGACCAGATAATTCCAAATGCATGTCCAGTGGGATAAAACATTTTTTAGAAATGATCTAGAGAGGTAAACCCAAATGCTTGTACCTTTAAACCAGTGAGACAAACCATTTTCTAGAAATCGCCTAGACAGATAAACCTGAATGGCTGTCCCTTTAAACAACTAGATGGAAGTTGGTGAAACTCTAGAAAGAGAGACTGAGCGATCTTTCTTCTCAATACAGAGAGAGAGATGGGAAGAATACCATTTTCTAGAAATGGAGAAAGACAGAGAGAGAGGAGTGAAGTACCTGGTGAAAATGGCGAGGAAGGAAGAAGAGAGGCTGGTTGAGTTGCAGGCGAGAGGCTCTGGCGCGGCTGAGCTGCGAACAGAGGGGTGAAGAAATTTTTTTGGGGTGACAGTTTTATCGGGCGACCTTCAAATACGAAGTTTGTTTTCTAAGTTCCCTGGTTTTCCAAGGAAATTTTGTGAGTAAAGGTGGGAGAGCTTAAGGAGGCGAAAACAGCGAGGGTTTAAGCCCAGTTGAACTTAACATAGGCCAAGGGTTTTAGTATGGTATAGAATTATGGGTGTGGTTTCAAGGTTGCAACCTTAAACAATCCAATTAAGGTGCACTTTCAAATTTTATCATGAAATGACAATTAAGGTGCACCTCCAAATTTTATCATGACATGTAATTTTGATATAATTTTTTTTTAGGATTATCTTAAAATCTATTTTCCTCTCTACTTGTAAAATTTGAAACTCTAACAATGATTAAAATCAAGTAGATCTATAAATATATGAAAATTTTGAAAATGAACTGTCCAGATAATGTGTTGCAGATGTACTATTTTTGGGACTCAAAATCTTTTTTTTTTTTTATATTCATACATCTCGATGTGGAGATGATCGATTTGAGGGTTTTTAACATTAAAACAACCTTTTCTGATAGATTTTTGGGGTGCACCTGTAATTCTACATTTTAAAATTGCAACATTGTATAAACTTTTTCCTGTATTAAAAAGTATAGGACCCGGTTTTTATGTGGCCAAGCCCGCATATGTAGAATTGCGGACCTCTCAATAAAGCTATTTTGAGATGGATTTTAAGACCTGATTTTTATTACTAAAATTGATTTTATTTTTGGCCATTGGACTACTTGTTTTCCCAGTTCCCCCTTTGATTGATCTCGAAATTCAAAACTAAAAAGTAGTGTAACTAGATAATCACATAGATGTCAAGCACTCAAATTTACAAAATTCTCCCATATCAATTAAAAAATAAAAAAAGATTTAACAGTCTACTGGAAAAAGGAAAAAAAAAAAAGAACAAAGAAAATATATAACAACAGACGTGGATGCACGTATATATAGACAGTTCAGAAGTTGGCATCTGAAGAATTTTCATCTTTGAACAAAAGATGATGGATAGC
This sequence comes from Amborella trichopoda, assembly GCF_000471905.2. Next base: position 5,766,016 of record NW_006499897.1, on the reverse strand, counting down.
TGAAGATATATCATTTCTATGCAAGTTCTAGTCATTTTCTTGGTATTTCAAGATTATGGCAAAGCTTCTATAAGAAATAAAGCAAGTGAAACAAAGTGGTCATACCCTTCAGTATAATCAGCCTGTAGAAGGTCCAGATATGTATCCCATTTATTACCAATCACCTGCAAAAGCCAACCAGATCAAAACCATCAAACTACAATAATAAATAAATAAAATAAAATAAAACAAAACAAAACTGATTAGTTGATGAAAACAAGGAATGATGACCTTCTAGTGATTACATGGAACCAATCCTAAAACCATATAGTAAAAGTAAAGTTCACATTGGCCCAGAAGTTATTGTAATTACTATTGCAGGAAAAATCAAAACGTAAGCCAATAGCAAGCAAAAGAAAAACTTCTCCCCAAACCCTAAGGTAAACCAATAGCAAGCAAAATTAAGAGATCCTTATTATAATACATGAGACGGCCCTCTGCAAATAAATCCCACATAGGAAAAGAATCCAATGAAACTAGAGAGAAAAAGAGAGAGATTCTGGCAGGGGAAGCAACTAATACCATGAATTCGAAAAAAACCAATGTAGAGAGATAGAGAGAAAGAGAAACCTTGCCGCAGGTGAAGCAGCGCACAGGGATGATCATTTTGATGCCCTAATTGCAGCACCTCTCCACCTTGAGACACTGATTTCTACAAAATACAAATGGGCAAGCTTTCTATGCTTCCCCTACGTCTTTCTCTACCTCTAAATTTCCTATCTCTGTCGAGCCTTTATATATACTCGGTTCTTAAGCTCTGCTCCTTATTCCTACTATTTCCTCCACTCTTGAACCCTCTCAAATTTCTCTCCTCTGTCTCTCTAAATAATCTCTCTCTCTCTCTCTCTCTCTCTCTCTCTCTAGATTCTGTGATTATCTGTGCATTTAGGAAGAGATGGCTTTGAAGCTTTCCCTTCCTTTACAATCTTCTTTCCCAAGTCTAGCGTTTCGACGTGAACCTTCTTTCATGTCCTTCTAATTGTTCTGAACTTTTTTTTGTTGCCGTAAGTGAGAGGGGTATAGGCCCCTGCCCGTTTTTCATTAACTAAAAAGAAAATGGTTTGATTCATCTTATAACTCATGAAAAATTGTATTTCAAGTATCATAAAACTTTAATGGTTGTAAAAAAAATTTAGGATTTCGAGCTTTAAAAATTATTCTATATTATAACAAATTATCTTAGACCGTCCTCTCCGCTTGAACGTTATGGTTGTGAAAAAATTTAAGATTTCAAACTCTAAAAATAGTGCATATATAACAAATTATTTAGACAATCCATTTTGCCCTAAAAAAAATATTCACAGATCCGCAAGATCTGAACCATTTTTTTTAGCTTCAAATTTTATTGTCAGTATTGAAAGTAAAATTTAAAGTCATGACACCTCCAAATTTTATCATAACTAAATTTTTGGTGTAAAAAAATCTTTGGATTATTTAAAAATCTATTTTCATATCTAATTATATAAGTGATTAACATATGGGCCTTAAAATCTTTTCTAAAATATGAAATGCTCTGTTTATAGGAAAAAATTACAAATAAGGTCAGTCAACCAATCTTCCTTTTTTTTCTAAAATTACCCTTTGGTCTGAGGATAAAATCCTCAGTCCGAATATTTTTTTTCTTTTTTTGTTTTTTCGGTGGTTGGCCAATGCCCCAAGCTTTAGGGTAGTGCCCTACTAATGAGAAAACAAAGAAAAAAGTAAAGAAAAATTGTTTCATGTGGGATGGACCACATTTCTACAATATATAGTCCCAAGGTATAAAGCATTTGCATCTTAAAGATGGATGCAAATAGGTGATCTATCTAAAAACAATTTTAACTAATGGTCCAAATGTTTTTTTAATATAATTATTAGTTCTAATTTTCAAAACTCATTTATTTTTCATATTCATAATCTCCATGTTAGAGACTTCATGTCCTTAAAAATTAAGTTAAAAAATCCATCACAAAAATAGATTTTTAAGAGGTGACTCATTTATACATAGACTCATAGAACTGCGTCCAAATTAAAATGGGAAAAGTTTATATAGAGCCGAGGCTCTAAACAATCAAATTTGAGCTTATGTCAAAAAGTTAACTAGAAGAGGTTGTTTTGATGCTCAAATATCTTCAAATTGATCATCTCGGCATCAAGATGCATGAACATGAGAAAAAAATGGATTTCAAGTTTTTGAAATAATGTATTTTGTAACTCATTGTTAGACCGTCAATTTTTAAGATTTCAAGTTTTCATAGATCTGTTGATCTACACTATTTTTTAAGCTTTGAACTTTATAAATAAATATGAAAATATATTTTAAGGCTATCAAAAAGATTTCCAATAGTAAAACCACATTTCTCGACACTATTTGAAGGTAGGCTTTGATTTGATTGTTTAAAGCCTAAGCTCTATACAAACCGCACCCAATTAAAATTTGGTTCGAAATCCGAGGATGTCTGAGGACCGAGGGGTACTTTTAGAAGATTATAAATCGACATTCTTTGTACTTTTCACCTATAAATTAAGCATTTCATATTTTAAAAAAAATTTTAAGTTATGTACGTAAATCATTCTTATAAAATTTTAAACTCCAAAAATGGTTAGAATCAAGTAGATTTATAAGCATATGAAAATTTGGAAAATAGACGGTTTAGATAATATGGTGTAATATGCATTATTTTTAAGATTCAAAAAAAAGAAAAATTAAATTAAATTAAAAAGTTTTTCAATGTTTTTTAATAAATTTATAGATACCCCAAAACAAACTTTATAACATTATCCGCAATATTTTTTGTACCACATATCACCCCGATATGTTTGTTATTGTATTTAGCCCCTCAATAAAAAATAAAAAAAAAACCAATAAATTTAGAACTAAAATGCCCTTACCCTCTTTCCCAACCCTCGTTCTCTATTTCTCCCCATCTCTATCCGGCAGAAAATGAGCTTTTTGTTTTTTTTTTTCTCTGCCCATCATCTCTCTCTACTCACCATCTCTCTCTACCAACCCCCTCTCTCTCCTCTCTCTCTCTTTCTCTCTATACCTGCACTCTCCACAGTATTCCCACTAAAATATTATCTCTCTTCAGGTTGAGGGGACCTAAATCGTAAGTTTTGAGGCAAATAATCAAGATCTTCATAAGCTGCTTTTTTTGCAGCAATTTTGCAAACTACCCTTTGTGCAAACTCTGGTTTTTAATGGGTTGAGAGAGGTTTCTTCCCTTTTTCATTTCATGGGTTTTCATCACCATTGATCCACAAGCTAAAGCTGTAAAATGGCAGAGTGACTACTAGTTTTGATTATAGATTTTTGTTTAGATTGGTTTTCTAATGTCTTTGCTCTCTCAGAGAGTAGAAGAGGAAGAAGGTGGCGAAGAAGTGTCAGTTAAGCTCAGCTGGGGTGCTGCAACCATTGTTTTAATGTTTCAAACCTTCTGCTTCTCTCACACCTCTTTCTTCTCTCTATTCTTGTGCTGTTGAGCTTCTGGTGAAGCTCCTATTGGATTATTGGTGTTGGGTTTAGAGTGTCATACAAAAAAATATATCGGAGGTTAGGATGCCTACAAAGTGGATTTTGGGTATCTATAATTTCCTCAAAGAAAAAGTTTATATATAGCCGAGACTCTAAACAATCGAACTAGTGCCCACCTCAAAAATTTTGAGGTTGTTTTGATGTTCAAATATCTACAAATTGATCATCTCGACATCAGGATGCACGTAGAAGAGAAAAAAATGGATTTCAAAATTAGAAATAGTGCATATTGTAACGATTTTCAATATTTTTAAGTTTTTGCTCCAACGACACCATTTTCTAAGCTTTAAATTTTGCAATTAAATATAAAAATATATTTTAAGTCTCTCTCGCAGTAGATGCGGGAATTGCTCGCCGATAGTTTGTGACGGCAGTTGGCTGCTACCCTGTGAAATGCCCACGGAGTCCTGCAGCGCCCTTGAATAGCATTTACAAGGAAGGACGAATCGCTTTCAATTTGGAGAGAAAAACATTTGAGTTCAAGGGCCAGATCAATGCCCATAAAATTACTTTTTGCATCTTGTTTATTGGTAGCTTGAAAAGGAAACCTTATTGGAGCTTTGGGTTTTTGTTTTTCTCGCTCGTAACCTTTTCTGGTTGTTTCTCTGAGATTTTGGTTTATGGGTTATCTGAGCTTTAATGGGGTTCTCCCATTTCTTTTCTTCCATCTGTTGGAATTCTGATTTACTTATTGGGGAAGTTTTGAGTTGGAATCAATGTGTAGAATGCCTTCGTGTTTTTTATCGTTTTTTCTGATTATTTTGCAGAGTGAGTAGTTGATCCATTGATGGATTGGAGATTAATTTGCTCATTGTTAATATTGTTCCTCATCATGCTGATGCGAGGATTTCTCTCTCAAATCTGTACAATTTCGATCAGATGTTGATTTTATGGAAGGATTTGTGATGGGGATCATTTTTTATTTCTAGATTTTCCCATGCATGCATTTGATAGTTGTGGTTTTAAATCTTTGAGTATGTCTAGACAATCTCTCTCTAGCCCTCTGAGAAGTATTGGTGTATAGGTAATATTTGTTGGGACTCAATATTGTGTTCAATTATTTTTGGATTTTTCTTTTTTGGGGAAGTGATGCTCCAAATTTGTATTGTCATAATTTGAGGAAGTATGGGTTTTGTTTTTCTTTGTATTTCTCTTTTGAGAAACTAAGGCATGCAAATTGTTTTTGGTGGTTTTTCATGTAAGATTTTGAGGAACTTTTTCTCCTGGTGTGCTTTTGGTACTTAATGCTTTAATCTATTTTATTGCGAAGAGCGATGTTATATGGACTGAGGGGAATATAGTCTACTGAGAAAGCATAACTTGTTCATTTAGTCTCCTTCAAATGTTTTTCCCTTCAAAATGATGGTTTATGATTTATATTTAAACCTCGAATTTATATGAGAATATGTTGAGGTTTACGTTTTCCGATAATTGATTATGTGCAGTTTAATTTTATTTTACGTTTTTTACTGTGAATTTCTGATCCACATAATTTGTAATTGGATGTGAGAATATGCAAAACCGGTGTTTTTGGTATTTATTTATAATCTTCTATGAGATAATTATTATTTTCAAGAACATATGGAGTAGAAACCATTTAAGTAATTATTTTTGTTTGAAAAAAAATGGAATTCGATCTGGATTTTTGATTGATAACGATCTGGTTTGTTTTTCAGGGATATTGGTATTTGTTTTGTTCATCATTCTTTTTGAAGTGTTTATAGTTCATGGATAATATATAGACGAATCAAATAAAATCTCTTTCTTCTAAAAAATTTTGTGTCGGCCATTTGAGCTGTGTTTGATGATAATATGAGCTTCTTTTTTGTGCAGGGAGATTGACAATCTTAAGAAGTATGTCAATCCTCGAGAAGTGCATGTTCAAGTGACCCATTCGATGCCTCCCCAAAAAGTTGAGATCTTTAAATCCTTGGAGGATTGGGCAGGTCACAATATCTTGGTCCACCTGAAAGCTGTAGAGAAGTCATGGCAGCCTCAGGATTTCTTGCCTGACCCATCTTCTGAGGGTTTTCTCGATGAAGTGAGGGACCTAAGGAAGCAGGCTGAGGAAATGCCAGATGATCACTTTGTTTGCTTGGTTGGAGAAATGATCACTGAGGAAGCTTTGCCCACCTATCAGACAATGCTTAATACCCTCGATGGTGTTCGTGATGATACTGGGGCAAGCCCAACTTCTTGGGCACTTTGGAACAGGGCCTGGACTGCTGAAGAGAACAGGCATGGTGACCTTCTAAACAAGTACTTCTACTTATGTGGGAGAGTGGAAATGAGGCATATCGAAAAGACGGCTCAGTATCTTATTGGGTAAGGAATGGTGAGCTTCAAAGTCATTGCTGCATACATTAAGATTTTGTTTTGCCTTGTCATAACTGTAAAAACAAAAAGCAATTCACGAAAATTAGAAAGAATAAATAAACGAGACAACCAACCACAACGCAATGATATACGTGGTTCGGCAATATGCCTATATCTACGGGAGATGAGAACTTCTTTACTGGCAATGGAGAATAGGGTTACAAAAAGCTCTCTTCTTCATGCGTCTCTGATTACATAGCAATCTGCGTTTTTCCCTTAACCCTAGATAAACCCCCAATCGCATCGAGTTTCAAATAAATGATATAAATTACTGAAATACCTTTGTACGGAGCAATGACTTTGAAGCTCATGTACGGATATATGTGGTTTTGCCTTGTCATTACTCGACGGATTTGGCCCATGTACGGATATATCCAAATTTTTCTTCAGGGGCTGCCGCCCCAAACCCCACATGGGCCAAATCCGTCGAGTCAATCTATCAGAACGATTCCTTCGAGCCTCAAGCCCTACGGGTCTTCAGCTCTCCGGAGTCGTCTTTTTTACTCCACCTTAGCAAATCTATTTCTTCAGAATACAAGACATCAATCATCAACAATTATTGCATTTAAGATTTTATTTTGCTTTTCTTTTGGTTTTGTTGATTGCTTGAGGTATGGGTTTGGATTTCATTAGCTCACCGTTGATACCTAAGAGCTCAAAACTGCAATTCAGTAGTTGTTTCTCAAATGGTCCTTGAAACATGGAGTAGATACTTATTATATAGAATTAGTTTGGTTTGTTTTGTTTTCTCATTCATTTTCAGAAAAATGCATGAATTGTTTATGAGCATGTGATGAAAACATTTGGTTGTTGACTTTGCAACAGCATAACTTGTCTAACAGAAATGGTTTTCTTTCATATACAAGTTTTTTGTATAACAGAAAATGGTCTCTTGGTTTTTGTATTCCCCTCTTGATTTCTAACCGATCATTTAGTTATCGGTATTCCTGTGATCATATGGACTGTAATTTGTTGAAACAGTACTTAAAAGTTGACATTTTATTATTTTTCCACCATCTGCAGGAGATATAGCCTAGAGTTTATCGAGTTAACCTTGTTCTATATCTTACGGATGTTTACCATTTTTAGTTTTAGTTTTAGTTTTATTATTTTAATTTTAAGTTTCTCCTTAATATAAGGTCCAGAGTTTAGTAGTTTGTAAATACAAGCAAATCCTCACCACGTCCAAGGAACACAACATGCATGGGAAAAAAAGCCATATTGCTCTAAGCAAATGATCCTGCTTTGTTGCTTCTATGGAAGTTAGGCGCTTTGATTTGGGTCGAATCTGTTTATTTTATTCTTTGTTAAATTTCCAAACCAATAGCTTGAAATGTTGAATGGTGGTCCCGTGGTTTTTGTCAATTCTGCTTTGGTAAATGTTTAATTGTGTTGGGTATTGCTATTTCAATCTTGTTTTGTTGAGAATTTTGGCTAATTATCGTTTTGATTGTTCTTTATGTCGTCATATCTTCAAACCAAGCTTCAGTTTTTGGATTTCATTGGTTTTCTTCCCTTTAATTTCCTTATTGATGGTAACCAGAAATTTTTATTAATTGGTTTTCTTCCTTTTCATTTTTCTTTTTTGATGGTAACCAGAAATTTTCATTAATTGGTTTTCTTCCTTTTTATTTTCCTTTCTTTTTATGGTAACCAGAAATTTTCATTAAGTGGGGTTTGGCCATGTAGCGTAGTGGTAGGGACTTGTTTTTACCTTTCCTTATTGTGCATTGAATGTATGTGTATCTGTCCAAACAAACATAATTTTGTATTATTAAGAAAAGAAAGTGTTATATTTTTGAAGTGTGAATCACTTCTATAAGCCAACAGGTTTGTAGCTACAATATGAGCTGAGCTCCAGAAATTTGCATTAATTTGTTTTCTTCCTTTCATTTTCCTTTTTTGATGGTAACCAGAAATTTTCATTCATTGGTTTTCTTCCTTTTTTATTTACCTTTTTTTATGGTAACTAGAAATTTTCATTAAGTGGGGTTTGGCCATGTAGTGTAGTGGTAGGGACTTGTTTTTACCTTTCCTTATTGTGCATTGAATGTATGTGTATCTGTCCAAACAAACATAATTTTGTATTATTAAGGAAAGAAAGTGCTATATTTTTGAAGTGCGAATCACTTCTATAAGCCAACAGGTCTGTAGCTACAGTATAAGCTGAGCTCTAGAACCTGAGAGAATTATTTGGCTGAAAATTTTCACATCTTTGGTTTTAAAAATAAAAAATTAAAAAAAAGAAAAATATTTCGAGATCTTGATGGCCTGATCCACCATTGTCAAAATGGACTGCCTATGGTCATAGAAAATAACGGACTTATTTTCTCCATTCTTGTTGTGCAAATTCATTTTTTTTTCTTTTTTAATTTTGATCGCCTAAATGCGGTCTATTTGTGTTCCAAAGACGTCCACCAGACCTCTACTTTCCGAAGTGGCTTACGTTACAATATACGCCTGTTCCTATATAACAATTTTCCTTTTGAAATTTAATTTTGTCCATGCTTCAGGTGTTAATTTGTCCATTTTGCTGAGAATTATTTGGAATAAAAGTAAAAATTATTCAGAAATTTTCATTTCAGAAGTAAACAAAAAGAGAATGAGATTCACTGTATATTTCGGGCTTACTAGGCCACGTGCACAGGCCTTAACAAGTAACCTGAACCCAACCTGAAAACAGGCCCTGCAAAAAACCAGGCCGAGGCCTATTAACAGGCCTAATAGAGAAAAGGAATGAAGAAGATGGAATAACCCAAGGTTAACATTGCTAAGCCATTAAATCATATTGGCCTAATGAGAAGATCCATATCTTAAACAAATAGTTATGAAAAAAACTGTTATCTCGATATGAAAATCTTTACTACAACCATTCATCCAGATCCAAAATTTGATGAAGTGCATAAATAAATTGTTTAGGAACAAAATTGTGAGTTTTATGTGCAAAGATGAGATGGTTTAATTGCCCCCCTGAAATTGAATCTCTGGGGTTGTATTTCAACTAACAACCACTCAAAAGCTATGGAGAATCATTGGCTCAGATAATGGTTCAACGACTAGAGAAGGATGAGAGGCTATGCAACATGTCATGGAAACCAATGCCTTCTCCACCTCCATTGATGCATTCTTGTTCAACAGGTAGACTATGTACTCCATCACAAATGACTCGCAAGGCAAAGTTAGAGGATGACACCCTGTGAGTCCAAACTCTTCTCCAGCCATCAGGAGCAACTCCCGAAAGATGCGGTGGTTAAGAAAGGCTAAGGGAATCATGAATCGGCGTCTATCTATTGTATAAATCACAAAATGACCCTCAGCAACAACTAAATCTATTTGATTACCAGTATTGCTTTTGAGGAATATTCTCCTCCTCTGACTCCTAGCTTTCTTATGCGTGCTATCTCCAAGAGCCTCTTTGAATTAATCATGGGTGAATACAAAATTTAGATGAACTTATAGAACTTGCCGTCCGTACGATTGGAAAATTTAATGGATGAGATTCTATATGGCTTGACAAAGATGCAATATACGTAGTGAATCTCCAAGGTCAATTTACAATATACAATATTCCTATTATGGTTAGGGGACCCTTTCCGGGCTGAACTACCCACAAAAAAAAAAAAGGCAAAAAAGAAAAGAAATCTTAAAGGCTAAATCACCATCAAAGTTTGTCCTTCGTAGAAAAGGCATGATGGTTCCCTATTCCATGAAAGATCATTTGCTCTCAAAATTCTAGATTGCTTGAACAACAATATGTTAGGATTGATATGTTAGGAATGGCGATGGTCAAAATCACCATACATATGTTTTCTTCAAAAGATTCAGGGTATTATGGTAAAAAAAATAGGCTTTCTTAATGAGCAAGAAAGAAGTCTCAATAGAGAGAGATGGCCTCTTAAAGAGAGATGGTATTCTCATGGGATTTTGGATTGGTTTAGTGTCTACTTCTAGAGAGAAGTCTCTTGGCTGCTCTCAAGGTGTTCTTTTCAGTAGTGGTGATGAGAAAAATGAGGATGATTGACGTGTTGCTCGATCAGGAAAGTAGATTTAGAATGGAAAATTCATGAGGTTTTTGATGATGTTTAGAGATAGATATATCTCTTTTAACCCAAAATTATACTCTTCATTGAGATAATGAATTTTTACTTGTCGAGGCCATGGCCGTAGTCCTACAGGGTGAACGGCATAAATCGTGTCATTCTAGTGTGTTTTTTGTTTTACTGTATTTTTTACACTCAATTTATGATTGTGTTCATCTATTTCGCATTTAGTCGAGTTTGTACATTATCTTGAGTGGGATGCAGATATTTAGGATTGGTAATTCCGTAAGCTAGAGATCCCAAAGATGTGACACAGCATACGTATATCACATGCAGTTACGCTCAATTTGCTATTGATTTTTGGTAGGCGCTAAGGGTTTTGTTCTTCCTTCCCCACATCCGTCTTTTAAATTGCCTCATATAAAACTAGACGATGATTTTGAAAAATGATGAAGTTTCTATAGGGCCTAGGCTTTATGAAAATAAAATAAAGCCTCACCTCAAATCCTCATCCGGAAAGCACGTTTGGCATCGAAAATTTCTATAATGACTTTAAAATCAATTTCAAACAGCGACAATAAAATTTGAAACTAAAAAAACGTACAAATCTTCTTGATTTGTGAACAGGGGCAAAATGGATGTTCTACATGATTTGTTGCAATGTACACTGTTTTTTAAAAATTTGAAATCCTTATTTTTTTCAAGTTAGAGAGTCATTACTTATTTGATAGAGTTGCAGCCCTATCAAACCATTTTCTTTTGAAGTTTGTTTCTTGAATTTTGCTGCTAAAGTTAGGGGGAAAAGTGGAAAAATAGTTAAGATGGTTTTTTACTTTATTTTGATTTAAATAATGATTTAAAAACAAGAATTTGGGCCTAATTCGCTACGGTCTGATTCTAATTATCCTGATTCCAATTGGGTAATTCTCAAGTCAGATAGTTCTACAACAACCTTTTTTTTAAAAAAATCAAACATCACAAAGATTAAGACCAAGCTGTGCACCTACCAATCCCAATCTGATTAGCATTCCAAGACCCATCTACAATTAAAACATTACCTATGTTTTGATAGTCGATTTTAAATGTGGCCTTCAAATCCCAAATCATTTTATCCTCTTTAAGAAAGATATAAGATAATGCTAGTATTTCCCTAGAAGGAAGTACGCTACAATTCGATAACCTCATAGGAATTAGGGGTGGCAATGGATCTGACCATACCCGTTAGTAGATCTAACCTCAGGTCCGGGTATGGGTCCATATTTTGGACCCGACTACTATTCAGGTCTAGGGCTGGGTCCAACAGGGCCCGAACTGTACCCGTAGTCATCGGATATATGATGGCAATCATGTATTTTTAGGAGGGCTCTAGGTTTCATATTGTCACAATAAATATTATTGGCCAAAAAATAAAAAGGAAGCTCATGGTTAAAAAAAAAAGAAACTAAAAAAGAAAAGAAAAATCTTATAGTTATAAGGTGGCAATGGATTCGACCCGACCCGGGACTTGACGGGTCTGGTATGGGTCCCAATTTTGGATTTGAATACTATTCGGATCCGAGTCCAACCGGACCCGACCCCGTTGCCACCCCTAATAGAAATCACTCCCTCTAGGGTTACCTAGAAATTCTAGTATCACTTATTCGGTGCCTCTACATGGTTTAGTGCTTAAGTGGGTGAAAGTGATGTAATTATAGTGCTTACTGGAGATTAAAACGTTTAACAAAGCACTTAGGCAGTTAAATGCAATTCACTTTACAGAAAGGAAAACTGCACTAAAGCTACCAAACCGATTTGGGAAATGAATTAAGAAAGAAAACCGCATCACATTTAACACACATTAAATGTTAAGCCCTCTGCTTAACCCATGAATAGTTTTAATACAGATTCCCTCTTCTCACTGCTCTCAACAAACAAGGTCAAGAAAGACAGAGGCTAGCAGGCCAAAGAGACATAGAAGAGAGCGAGAGGGAGAGTATTCAGCATGAGGACAGAGAATGTGTCTTGTGATAATGGTGGCCATCTGCATGCTAGGCGAGGCTGCGGCAGCACGTGTGATCAAGGCAGCAGCCCAACCAGTTGCACCACCATCGGGAGTTCCGCGAAGCTACAAGTGCTGGAATGCATACAATGAATTCGCTTATGAGATACTGGCTTACTATGATGAAGCAATTCTACCGAGCGAGAGGATTTGCAAAGCATTTGAAGCTCTCAATCCGAATTGCTTCCCTGCGATGTTTATTGACTTTGGTCTCGACTTGGGTACCGCTAAGAGACTGAAAGTCTACTGCGATGCGGGTGCCGCTCCCGCACCTCAGCCTTCTGCATGATGAGTGGCCTGGATTCGCTGTTTTGGCTAGAGAATGGATGGTTGATGTGCTTTCTTTCTTCTTCTGCTTTTTTGTGAGACATGCTCGTAGGTTTTTGCGTGGCTATGGCTGAGGCTTCTCTCTTTCTTCTTTTTGTTGGGCTTCTGTTATGGCATGTTAATGTTGCAGTAGCAATGGAATATTAATGTCGTATGACACACTTAAAAAGAGTACGCCTTATCAATATTTAAGAGAAATTTATATGCTGACTCTAAATTTTAGATAAAATACTAAATGCTCCACTTATATTCAGAAATTACAAAAACTGTAAAGAAAGTTAATCAATGTACTTTTTTTTTCTTATTTTCTAAAATTGCCGATTAACTTGAATTTAAATTTTTTTAATTTTTTTATTAGTAAGGCAGTGCCCCAAGCTTTAAAGTACTGACCTACTAACTAAAAAACTAAAAATAAATAAATACATCAAATTTCAAGCTAACCAAAGGGTAATTTTGAAAAATATAAAAAAAATGGATCGATTGAAATTCTTTGTAATTTCTACATATAAATAAAGCATTCCGTATTTTATCTAAAATTTTAAGATCCGTACATAAATCACTCATATTTCAAGGAAAGATTCTTACTTTGTTTATATTGCATTCCTAATTCTTTTACATGTTCTTCTTTTGGGGAAAACTCTATATGTTGCTGACAATCGTATAATTTCACATTTAAATTGTATCTTCGATCTGACGGCCATGGGCTAACTAAAAACTTTTGCCCCAATTCCGAAACTGTTGTTATCATTGAGTAACGCAGCAGAAAATATCACACGCACAACAAGCACCCCGTGCACATTCCAAAACATAAAAATAAAATCACGCAAACAGCAGATTTCACACGCACATCAAATCTGGAGATAGAACTTTACTACACATCAAATCTGGAGATAGAACTTTAATTCATTAATAAAATATAGGGAAAATATAGATCTTATGTATAGAGCAAGCATTGGCTTTAAAGACTTTCGTGTCTTCTCCTAAAGAGAAGAGTGACCACGGATTTGACTCTGAGCGTCTTCTCATAAAGAGAAGAGTGACCACAGATTTGACTCCAAGCAGCTTTATACTGGACAAATTGAACCGATCATGTCTCCTTGTACTTATCGTCGCCATAGATCAATTGAGGCCCGAGTGCGCTTGTCTTTCTCATTGAGTCGAGCGACAACTAAAGGAGCACAAAAGAAAGAAGAGTGACGTGAATTTAGAACCATAGCCAAAAGCCTTTCTTGCTTATTTATGAGCCGGACCTAGCTTTTACTTCAAAAAAAAAAAAACAAAACAAAAATTGAAGATATTGTTTACCTATTTTTTAAAAAAATCTATTCGACCAAACCAGCTTTGTTAACGGTTCGCCTATTTACGACCTTCCGGTTGACCGTTCCGGTTTGATTTTCCAAAGACCTGAATAGATGGAAAGAGAAGGGTTGGAAATTATACCGTGTGTTTACAAAGGGCTTTAACGTAAATGCAAGGGATGGAGTTTCAAAACCATAGGGATTTCATCGACATTTGGATTATTGAAAGGGGCATTCACATTGGCTAATATGGGCCGTGTGGGTAGGTGGGAAAAGCCGTGCGAAGCCGATGGGTTAGGTGGGAAAAGCGCTTCGAAGCCTATGGGTTAGGTGGGAAAAGCACTTCGAACCTCTCGAAGTACGTGACTATCTTCTATGTCGTAGGTGTTAAAAGTACGAAAACGATGCTAGCTCAGTCGGCGGCACAATTTCAAGTCAGTTTTCTCCCATGGCACACTCCCGCGGGATCAATCTGTAAATTGCCTTCTCGTACAAGGAGCAACATGGGAGTTTTTTTGCTTTTTTTTTAAAATTTGAGTGACTCATTTATTAATGATTTTTTCTTTTTGTAAGAATCTAATTCACGAGTACGTGCTTTTCACCCGTGATTTAAAAAAACCGATCGGTGAATAGAATTGAGCATCACAAAAATGGGTTCGGATTGACTAATCGGTGGTTCGGATTGGCGAATCGGTGGTTTGGATCGCCATTTTACTATGCGAAAAAATAATGAATCAGAGAAAAAATGCATGAAAAAACAGTAAACGTGTTTGAATCGGTGAATCGGCATTTTTATTGTAGCATGACAACCTTTTTATTGTAATAAAACGCCTTTTTAAAAAAAAACCTGAGCCTTATAGAATCTACATCTCTTTTGCCGAACTTCGAACAAAGAAATGATAAAACCAAACTTTTATTAAACAACCGAGGGAGGGGGATAGGAGTGGCACTAGGTCGCATCAATTTGTTGATTTGACACCACACAAGTCCAAATCTGAACTTGTTTATTGTAGCCACCAGGTCGGGTCCGAGTCTTAGTCTATTGTGGATCTTATCGAGCCGGGGTCGCGTTTTGATTGATCCTACCAAGTATGACCTGATATTTGTATAGAATATAAAAATATGCTATGTAATATATTTATATTGTAAATATTTATACTAAAATTTATTTTTCTTTTAACTAGAGGTGGACCTAACCCAGTGGGTTGATTCTAGGTCCAATGACTAAACCTGACACGATCCAAGTCAAGTCTGTGCCCAACTACGACCCTATAAAGTCAGGTTCACATGGACCTGACCCGACCCATTAACATCCCGATAGGTTCGCATGGACCTGACCCGACCCATTAACATCCCGATGGGGAATTGCAATAGAGGCTGACAGTGGTGCATGGTATACCATACACCACATGAGCATCCCATGCTTATTCCATTGGTGAATATCATGGTATACATGGGGCATTATACACCATGCCCCATAGATCACCCAATGCCATTCCGCTGATGAATGGCATCGTACAACCGTACAACTGCAGTGGGACAGCCCAACGGGAGGACTCTCCGTCTCCATGGTCCGTTGTTCGTGGACGGAGTACAGATGTAACCAGGTGTAACATTTACCATACACGACAGGGCTATTATATGCTATCCTCAAGAAGAGAATATTCGCTTCTCTTTTGCGTGTCACGATATTCTCGTCATTTCAATAAAAGTTAGGGCTTAAGATCACTCTCCAAAATGGCATTTAATTTTCCTTCATTTTCTCTTGAGTCGTGTGACTCTTCTCCGTCTCTCTGCAATTCTAAAGCCCTTTCTTCCTCTTTCTCCCGCTGTCTTTGCTGTACTTCTCTCTACTAAACGCTAACCCTAACCCTAACCCTAACTCTGACCAAGTACTTCTCATTGTCAGCTCTTGAAACCTCACAAGAAACTGCTCTTCTGGCGGCCTCTACAATGGCAGGATCCGCCATTTCTGCCCAAAATTCTCTTTCTTTCACTTCCTCTGAAACAGCGCTTCAGACTCTTGGAATCTCAAAGGTATATTGCTGTTTCTCTCTAGCAATGTACATATGGATTCATATTTT
>NW_006499897.1:5735094-5750187 GCF_000471905.2 Amborella trichopoda | reverse complement strand
GTCTATATGTAGTTCTATATTTTCTAAGGACGAATTATTTTTACCGTTCCTACTGGAAACTAAATTTTAGTAGTGATGTATTGTAGTATAGATTATTATATATATATATATATATATATATATATATATATCTTTTTTTTTTTTTTTTCCTGCTTTATTTATTTTTAGATATTTAGTTTATTTAAGGCCTTTCAATGTTCCTTGAACTTTGTATGATAGGAACAGGGCTGTAACTTGTTTCTCTTCAACGTTTATTCTATGGTTATTTTCTGTTTCTTTTTTAGTTTTATGGATTTTTTTTGTTGCTAATTATCTCTTGAATGGTACAGTTGTTCAAAACATGCCGTAGTTCCTTAATTTTTCGTGTGCTGTTCATGATTATGAGTTTGTTTGAATGTGGTTGTATGCAATAACTGATTGTCCTTTGCCTGATTCTCTGTGACAGGTGCCCTGTTCTGATGGTAACCATGGCTTGAGAATTTTTGGATCAATTGTTAAGCAGGGGTACACATTGCGGTTAAGTATTCTATCACTCTTCAAAGTGTGGTAGTTGTTTGGTCCCTGATGATTTGCTAATTAATTCGCACTTGGTATTATATATTTCGCTTCAATTGACTTGCTTGTCTTCATTTTGTGATTGGTGTTTATCTTATACAAAAAATTTGAATCATTTGGCTCTGATTTTTTTTAGAATTATTATATCGATTTACTTTGTCCATACTTACTCTTTTAGAGTTGTGCAGAGCACAGGGTGCTAGAAATGTACAGCACATTAAGTCCACAGCTACTGAGGCTCCTCCCACAATTCACAGTAAGGAAAATGCTATTCTAGTTCTGTAAATCTTGGATGGATGTGCAAGTGTTTCTCTTTTCCCTGTCTAATCTATTTAGAGCATTCAATTTGTGCTCTTGTCTTGAGCTTTAGTTTTTGTTTTTGCTAGGATCGTCAACTGGTCCGAGAACTAAAATTGGGATCAATGGTATGCGTTATTATTTCCTGAAATTTTGAATAGCCCATTTACTTTTACTTTTACGTGTTTATCATATTCCCTTAATTTTTAATTTGAAAGCTGAAAGTTGTCTCATGAGATTGTTGATATGTGCTAGTGCTAGTATCCTCAGAAATAAATGTCTTTTTAGAGTGAGTTGGGTTTAAACGTTCAATGATTTGCTAATGCAAAAAGAGTCTCTGTAGACTAGTATAGAGTTTACTTAAATTACTATATCTGGCAAGTCTGTGTTTATGATTAGTAAGACTATCAATGTTAATTTTGAAGTTGTAGCATTCGTGGAAATCTTGATTGTGTTTGATTTGAATTGCTTTAGTTTTCCAGTTTGATAAAATGCTAGGTAACAAGTTGGAGCACACTCTATATTGGTAGACTCCACTTTATTGGGTGCTTGCATTCTAGGTATTACATGAATTACGATTCAAACAAGACCAAGGCAAGAATGACTACATTGTTGATGCGGCCTTGCTTTTTTGTGCTGATCTTGAATGGATTTGTTAAAAATTGGTAAGAAGTGGGTAGCTGCGACCTATAGTGTGGGCTGGCTAGAGTCAGTCTAAACTGTGTTTTCTAACACGAGTTTGTCTGTTTCTATGTACCGGCTGTTCTAAAATCCACTTGGCCAATTTTATTTTATTTTTTAAGCATTCTATTGCATATTTTAGATACAAAATTTGGCTGGTATATCTCGTTCCTGCTTTCTCTTTGGACCCTATGTATTATATTTGGTTTCCTCCTCTGCCCTTTTCTCCTTCTTCTGCATTCAACTGTTGTTTTTTTCATTCGAATATTCTTCTGCCATCATGTCCATATCCTTGCATATGTACCCTTCATTCAGCAACACTAGAGAATGCAACAACACTAGAGAATGCAAGGTGTTACCCAACCTCACTCCCTTTCTTTCTCTCTCCTTTCGCCCAAGATTAGAGATTTTTGTCTGCTTAATATCCATAACATTTCCACCTTTCGCTGATGCCTGACCTCTTAAAGCCACAATCACCGCTTTCCTTGGATGCACACCCTTCAGTTCTTTGTAGAGACCTGACATTGTACCATACCATTAGTCTTGGCCATTTTTTATTTTTACCAGAGAAATTTTGGCACTTTGCAATTTGCAGAACAGTTCCCTCCACACATGACAGATCTTTGGTTCAATTCTATGTAGTTGATCCTGTGTATATGTACTATGCATATATGAAAGCACAAGTTTATGTATGTATACCTTATTCCTATAGATATACATGTAAATACTTGTGCTGTTGTGCATAAATTTGTATGCAGGCACAAACATGCTGGTATCATATTGTGCTGACATTGATGCTGGTATTGGATACTTCTAGGATACTTGTAAGTATAAAATGACATAACTATAATTAATATGCAATCTGTACACCATAGTCTTGTGCATTATTATATGATATACATGTATCAAATGTGTTGGATGTATATATTTATATATACCAAAAAATAAATGTTACTTATAGATATCTTAGATATGATATTTGTTTCAGTACGCATCCATCAATAAAGAAAAAAATAAAGAAAAAAGAAAAGATATTCGTATATATATCCATGTCCTGGATTTTGAGAAATTCAAGTTGTATCCCCTACTACCAATTTGCACCCTTATCAGTACCCCTATATGGGCATCATATACATATATATGCGCATGCCTTTATATGCCAAGATATGTTTGTATGGATATGTTTATGTTGCATGCATGTTTTTATGCATATGATTTACATATGTATGCATGAAACCGTACTCATGCCGTAGAAGATGGTTTTTAAAAGCCTAATGTCCTGTGCTTGAGTCTTAGGCTTCTCATAGAACCCCATGCCAACTAGCTTTGAGGATAACAGTGATTTATGTTCTTTCATGTAAGGAATGCTTCAATCTAATGATAAAGAAAAGAGGAATACCTCGATCTTCCTAAAGTCAGAGTACCCACATTTTAGGATTTGAGGTCTACTTATTACAAAAAATTGCCTGCTCTTTTCGAGAAAAGCTCTATTAAATATTTATAGAACCCTTGTTCTTACTGCCACTAAGAAATATTTGTAGTCTGCTAGGGGTCTGTAAAAGGCCGGGATCGAGATCCCAAAAGGTAGGGATCAAGCTCCCCAAAAGGTTGGGATCGAGATCCCTACATGGATAGGGATCTTGATCCCTAACATATAAATTGCACTGACAACAATCCCAATCATAGGGATCTGCTAGTCTTTCACGATCCCCCGCTCCTAATCCCTATCCTGCTTCTGATTCATGAGCTACAAAAGAGTGAATTTCATCCCAAAATGAGGTTTTGGCACATGCAGCTCCAGTTTATTCTGATACGGCATTTATCAACAATTCATGTGGTTGCTAACCATGCCTATACTCATTTATTGCAGTTTACTTTTTTCTTTTTTTTTTTTGAATTTGTCTGTTAGAAAGAGATTGTATTCTAATGCTATCTCCTTCAATGAGCTGAAGACATTTGCATTGTATAAACCGTACAATATGAAGTCTATGTACTCGGTTTACAGGTTTTGGTCGAATTGGAAGGCTGGTCTTACGTGTGGCTACCAAGAGGGATGATGTTGAGGTTGTGGCCGTCAATGATCCTTTCATTGATGCAAAGTACATGGTGAGTAGTATTTCTTCTCTTTGCATTACATTCACAAGCATTGCTTTGTTTACCATTGTGCATAGAAAGATCAAAAGATGAATCTTTAGGTAGACATCGTGATCTTTGTAACTTATGAGTGAGCAAGATCTTAGCTAACTGAATTCTCATCCAAATGCTGAGCCAACTCATGAACACCACCAGTCGGATTAGGTACAATGTTTTTTCTCTTTTGCAGTTGTGAAATCTGGGGCCATTTGTACTATGAAATACCTCTGTGGTTGATGTTCTCCTGTGTAAGTGTACTTCCATGGAAGTTTTCCATGAAAGAGTGTGTTCAGCAGCTTCAGCTAGCTTTCAAATCTTTAAATGACATTCCTTCAATGGAAAATTTTATGTAAATTACTACATATACCCAATCAATGGCTTGATTTGCGAGATTTAAATCCTGCTTCATGGGTTTTTCTCCTTGGAGATAGTGAAATTTCTGTCTATTTATCATGAGATATTATGTACATCCTTCTGTGCATTTTCCTTGAGATTTGCAGAGGACTGTATTCTGCTGGATTTCAAAATTTAAGCAGGTTACTTTGGTGGAAAGTTGTATATTTGACACTTCGCTTACCAGGAGGGTATCTACATTATCGATAGAGGTGTCATGCAGATAGAGTTGGTCTATGAGCTTGTTTATCTAGTTTATTGCTTATCAATGTTGTCTTACTGCCTGCTTTGGATAGTTAGTGGTTGGAGTTCTATGCTCATTTTCCTATTACCTATGTGCTCTGTGGCATAGAATGGTTAGGGCTGGTATACTTGTTTATTTCCATGGTTGTTTTGACAGGATTTGGATTTCCTCTAGAATCTTTCTGTTCCTTTCTTCATGTTTTCTGAAAGATGTAATATCATTTAATGTTTGATTATGATTCCATGATTAGGTTTCTATTCTTGCAAAGCATGGGCAATTCTTACAGGATTGTCATCCACAACTAGAATATGCCAGTACACTCCTTTGGGTGTGTGAATAATGTCAATATCGATAAATTTATCTTGATGTACCATGTAGCATAGTTGGAAGAATTCATTGCCATGTCTAACCAGCCTTCTTAGGTGTAACTTACATGTTTATACCTGCTCTACATTTAGAGCCTGCAAGGCGGCTCTCTTTAGATATACTTTTCTTAGGTGGAGGCCTGGAGGCTGGAAGTACATCTGTTGATCAAGTGGTTTTGTATTGATGGACATACGATAGTGTACCCATGATGACATTACAATTGGGGCAATTGGTGGAAACATAGGACGGTCCCTTCCCAAGGAAGTTTCCCCAAGTATAGATCTTCGGCATTTACGTTGACAGTTTACTATATTGCCATTTATTTCACATTTGATGGTGTAGAACACTTCTAATATATCCTAGAATACCATATTTTGTCTTAATGCTTGTCATGAATATCTATGATCTTTCCAGTACCTTTGGCACATCATCAAAAAATTCGGCTGGCAGCCAGGCGCGGGAACCTAGATGCAACTTGGTCAAGGGAAGGAAAATGATTATGAATTTGCCATTTCATTTGTCGCATGCTAAATTATGCTCAAGAGTTGCAATATTGTTCCAAACGGATTGGAGCCTTAGTTTTAGTTTGGGTGTGTAGTTGACTTTGGCATAACATATAAGGATCCACATACTTCAATGCAAGCTATGGATTATTGGCTGGTTTTTAGAGATGTACAATATTATATTTAATTTGTTTTTTTTATTTTTTTATCAGCAAGATACTGACTTTACTACTATGCTGTTTGAAGTATTGTAATAACATTGAGAAGAGTATACTTCTTGCCCTTTGGTCATGCCAATCGCTAAAATATGGCAGAAAATATGATGAATGCACTTGCTTCTTTTTGAGGAGAAATGTATAATCACATCACGTAGGTTTCTTCTTTTAAGCACATAAATTTATGGCAACCTTTGTATTATTTTTGTCCTCCTAACAAACTTTACTCACTCTTTCCCTTCGTATTCAAACTATATTTGATGCAGCAAACCACCAATTCATATCCACTTTGAGATTTTGCCTTGAAGTTAGTTTATTTAGTTTCCTTGATGTAGCTATAAGTTTTGATATAGCCGTATTCTTTTTATGCAGGCCTACATGTTTAAGTATGATTCAACTCATGGCGTTTTTAAGGGAACAATCAAAGTTGTGGATGACTCTACATTGGAAATCAATGGGAAAAGGATCACAGTTACATGCAAAAGGTAAAGTTGGTTAGATTTTTTGTCTTTGTTGTAAACATAATTTTTTTAGAGCCGTCCGTCTTGATTTCAGATATGATATTTGATTTTGAACCGCAAGCTGTATTCTTCTTATTTATTTTTTTGCATTTTGGATGGGCAAGTTGGGATTCAAACACGGATCATTAATGCAGCTTTCCTTATATGGCCCTTACCTCTAACGGGAAAGGCCAAACTCCTACAAGAGCATGATTGTTGTCTCGACTTTAGGGACCTCAGTATATGCTAGAATATTTGGTTGAGGCTACAAATGGAAGTTTTTGAGTTTTGCAATTACGGTTGCCGTCATGTATTTGGTCTTTTGGATGATGGTTTTAGGGAGGTAAAGGATAACTGCACTGATGTTGGTATAAGGAAGAGTAAGCCTATAATATTTATTTATTTTTGTTATTTTTAGATATGGGCAAGCTTTCTATGCTTCACCCTACAACATAAAACTCATATACTTCCCCTTATCCAACCCTCCATTCTGAATAGAGGGCTAAGATTGCCCAATCACATGTCACATCTCTATACTATTTTATTTTTAATTTTTTTTCCATAAACTATTTTGACACCAAATTTTGGACGTCCATTCCTCTATTAAACTCGCACTAGCGAAAAATATATAAAAAATATTTCCAATAAAATAAAATGACCCAAATACCCCTGAAAGATTCAAGGGGTATTTTGGTCATTATATTTTATCAAAAATTTATTTTAATAGTTTTTATAGGTGCGCCCCAATAAGAAGATGACACATACAAAATTTCATATTCATAAAATTTTATAAAAAAAACTAAAAATAAAATACTTTGAGACGTTGGATCTAAGATCAAATGGTGAGTGGCTCTCTTGATCAAAATTAGGCGGCTGGATGGTAGGGGAAGCATAGATCTTCTATGCTGTAGGGGAAGTATAGAAACCTTTTCCTTTAGATATATATATAATATTATAGAGGACAATGCGAAACGCCATGTATTTTTTCCTTCTTTTTCATGGATTATATTGCCCATTTATAGGTTCAGGATGGTCATGATGCTCATGTAGTTGTCTTTCAGTTATTGTTGAATTTGTTTTTTCTGGCTTTTGTATGTCAAGTGAATTTAAGGTATTTGAAAATTGTTTTACCCAGCAATTGATATGGGAAATTAATACGATTTTGCAGGGATCCAAAAGAGATTCCCTGGGGTGATTTTGGAGCAGAATATGTTGTTGAAGCCTCTGGGGTTTTCACCACATTGGAGAAGGCTTCCGCTCATCTTAAGGTTTTTTGTCATTCCATGCTCCCAAAATACTATATTTTTAAGTTTTTTTTTTTGGATTGCTGTTGTATTAAATTCGTTAAAATAGAAAAGTGTTCCTTTTTCTTCTTTTATATTTATTTCCTCTTTATGAGCTCTCATTATCCATTGATTCTCCTGCTGCCATAGGGTGGGGCCAAAAAGGTGGTGATATCTGCACCATCCGCCGATGCACCTATGTTTGTGCTGGGAGTAAATGAAAGAAATTACAAGCCAAGCATGGACATTGTATCAAATGCGAGCTGTACTACCAATTGTCTAGCTCCTCTTGCTAAGGTCTGGATTTTCTGCCTAGACTCGCTTATTGTATTGGCTTTTTCTTTTTTATGATTTGCTAATCATGTCATGCTGGTTAGTTTGGTGGTTTTCAGTAATTAACTTGTAAGGAAAAAATCAGGATAATTTTTCCATCATATTACAGTCATGCTTTGTTTGTGTGCTTTATGCATGCTTTGAGTTTCTTTTGGCTTCTTAACATGGACAACTCACTTCTTCCCCTACAATATCTCGCAGGTTGTGCATGAGGAGTTTCGTATCGTCGAAGGTCTAATGACTACTGTGCATGCAACCACAGGTCTCTATCTCTCTCTCTCTCTCATACACACACACACACACATACACACACACACACACAAAAAACCCACTCCATTCATGGACCGTTTGGACAAATAATTTGGTTTCTCATGCTCAGCAACCCAGAAGACTGTGGATGGTCCGTCAATGAAGGACTGGCGTGGAGGTCGGGGTGCTGGCCAGAACATCATTCCAAGCACCACAGGAGCTGCAAAGGTGCATTCTGCACTTTATATTTGAACATAACATATCATGCCCAATTGACCATCACTTTGCCACTTAGACGTGAGTGATCTTGCCTTGTTCTCTCACTTGCTTGATCTTTTAGGCTGTAGGAAAGGTTCTTCCTGAATTAAATGGAAAGCTCACTGGAATGTCATTCCGGGTCCCAACAGCAAATGTCTCGGTTGTGGACTTGACATGTCGCCTTGAGAAACCCGCTTCTTATGAGGATGTCAAAACAGCCATTAGGTATGCTTTCAACTCTTTACCAGTACTAATATCTCATGACAAAAAACAGAGAATAATTACTATCTTTTTGAGTTCAATGCTTTAAGAATTGGAAATGCAAAAACTCATTTGTTGAAGTGGGTATCCAGGATTGCATCAGAGGGGCCAATGAGAGGCATCCTGGGATACACAGATGAGGATGTTGTCTCCAGTGACTTTATCGGTGATACAAGGTAGATAATTTGGTTCTAAATCTATTATTTGGGTGCACAGCTACAATTATCTCTATATTCTATTTTTTATTTTGAAGATTTGATTAAATATAGCTATGTTTCTGAAAAATAAGATGTTTCCCTTGATAGCATATGATTTCCCTTCATTTTTCCTTCTAGTATAATTTCATGTTTTTGGAAAGATAACTTGATCCTTAAATGTAATTATTGGTTCAAAGTAAAAAAAAGGAACATAAAAAGTAAGGTTCAGTAATTTCTTTCTACATTTTTTCCAATTTCTCAAGAACTGAGTAGAAAAGACAAATAAATATCGTGTTTTTAGAGTCGGAATCGACTTACAGACTCCTGCATGGCCCAGATTGAGACAGCTTTGCGAGTCTGGCTGATTCAGCAAAAAAAGGACAAAAAATATTTTATATAAAAAATTTCAAAAAAAAGAAAAATATGATATTAGGAAATGATAGAAGTATCATGTATTAATGATGAAAAAATTGAAAATTATAGATGCCAAGAAGTTTTATGGGACAGCTGTAAGACCAGCCATGCTTTATGGGACAAAATGTTGGGTGGTCAAGAAATAGCATATTAATGAGATAAATGTAGCTGAGATGAGCATGTTGAGATAAATTGAGTGACAAAACAAAAAAAGATAGAACTCGGAATGAATACTTACGGGGGAACTTAGGGGTGGCTTCAATGGGTGATAAGACGAGGGAAAATAGATTTAGGTGGGCTGGCTATGTGCAGCATAGATCTAATATAGCACCGGTCAGGAGTAACAATTTGGTTCAAATGGAAGGCTCTAAAAAGGCAAGGGGAGGCTCAAAAGGGCATGGATGGAAGTAGTGAAAGAGGTATGGTGACTTATGGTCTGATTGAAGTTATGACCTTTGATAGAACAATATGGGGGAACATGATTCGATAAGGCTCCGATGATGATGATAGATAGATACCAAGGGTCTTATGTGGCATGGTGCTAGAGTCTAGACATTCATTCAACAGTCGCGTTTAACAATAATGAGTTTCATATGGAACATTCAAGTTTAAACATTGCAAATATATCAGTTAAATCACCCAATCAAAAGCTAATACAAGTGATGGAGAGGCTCAAATTCATCCCAACTATCTCCATAACCGTTTACGAATGACTTTGCTGGTTGGCTAACTTGGTAGTCCTTTGTAACTCAAAGTCCCTAAGGCTATTCCAAAACCCGTTCTCATGTCAACCTCGTGCTCCCTCCCAGGGGCCTTTATTTTCACCATCATTTGTATCAATTATTTTATGATTCATTGTTGTCATCATTTCCTTTGTCTACCCCTTGCCCTTACCCTTGTGCTGGGGCTCGAAAGCTTGGCTTAGTCCAACTAAGAACTGGTCGGTTCGGGTCTAGGGCCTTGTTTCCTCTGAGGTGGGAGCCTTTAGAATTGGTCAGGAGTTCTTTCCGTGCCTTGGGATTTTTGCAGCCCTGAGATTTTATTCAATGTTGTGGGATTATTTCATTTTCCTTTGCCTATACTTCCATGGTTTTTGGTGAAATAAATTATGCTTAAATGTAGGTAAGTTCACTTGAGAAGTCTCAGTCTATGAAAAGAGGAATCTATCTTTATAAAAATATAATTACCTTACTTCCTAATGTTTTGGTTCTTATTTTTTCTTAAAAATATATTTAACTTTTTTCTCTGACTTCTTGAAAGTTACATTGAAAATTCGAGATTATTTTTTTAAAAAGGGAAATTATCAAATCATACTTGAGAGATCAGCTATTTAACACGTCTCCCTCCAATAAAGTTTTTACAATTTTCAAAAAGTTGTGACCCATGATGGTGTGTCGTCCAATGAGTTATTCGGAATTTGATAATATGCTGTTTGAATTAGATAAAAGAATTTGAATGACATGTCAAAACGTTCGGGTCTTACATATGTTTTGATAAATTTCTCCAAAACAAATATTTGTCACTTACGCATTGTTGTCTTCTTTTCATATGCAGGTCGAGCATCTTCGATGCAAAGGCTGGCATTGGCTTAAGTACTTCGTTCATGAAGCTCGTTTCATGGTACGACAATGAATGGGGCTACAGGTATGCATTCTCTACTCTCGGCCATTCTCATTTTCATGTCTCCTACCGAAAAGGCTTACTCGTAATGTGCTAACAGCCACTTCATAATGAGAGGTATCTCCACTCAAGCTTCGGCTTAGTAGTATCTCCACTCAAGCTTCGGCTTAGTGCTGGAGATGTTGGTTTGGGTGACAGAGTTCATTGGTTCGAATCTTTGAACTTTGCCACAAAGCTCATACTGGCCGACCGATTATCATTTGATTACTTTAATTGTCTCTTAGGCATTGGCTTAGCGGTAGACATGTTGGATATGGTTTGTTTGGGGGGAGGGGTCCCTAAGTTTTGTACATAGAAGCTCAAGCAAGTTGACCTAGCTTCCTTATATGAGAAATTTAGAGAAAAAATTCATTACTTCGATATTTAAAATTAGTTCATAGTATTTTCACTTTTTGGCAATATTTTTTGTTCCCAAAGTTACCCCCAGCATAGACATCCATTGTCTAAAAGGTGTGGTTTGTATAGAGCCGAGGCTCTAAACAATCGAAGTAAAGTGTACCTTCAAATAATGTCGAGAAATGTAGTTTCAATACTGGAAATCTTTGTGATAGCCTTAAAATATATTTTCATCTTTAATTATAAAATTTAAAACTTCAAAAATAGTGTAGATCGAGCAGACTTATGAAAACTTAAAAATCTTGAAAATTGATGGTCCAAAAATGCATTACAATATGCACTATTTCCAAACTTGAAATCCATTTTTTTCTCGTGTCCATGCATCTTGATTGCGAGATGATCAATTTGAAGATATTTGGGCATCAAAACAACCTCTTCTAATGAGAGTTTTGAGACGGGCTCTAATGTGATTATTCAGGGCCTTGGCTCTATATAAACTTTTTCCTTGTCTAAATGTGGTTTTTTTTTTTTTAAAGTGAAAGAATCGGATATCCAATGGCTAAGCTTGTCTTTCACTCAAGGAAAAAGGAAGCAAAAGCCGGTTTGGAAATCCAATGTATGAACACGGCTACTTGGCTTTGTGTGTGTATGTGAAAGGATTAGAGAAATGTGTGAGGGTGACAGGTATCTGAACCCACTCATCCACTCATATTTATTTCTAAGTGTGGGTGGGTCGGGAAATCTATTATCTGGTTTGCTCATAAAAGTTGACTAATGGCTGGGTTGGAATGTTGAATTTCCAGACCCTGCTATTTACTTTTTTTATTTTTGAATGAAAAGGCAGGGATATCCTAACTGGCCTGATTACAACACTCTAATTCTAACATCCAATGTCTGAATTAGTCTTTCACTCGAAAAAAAGAAAAAAAAAGAAAAAAAAAAAAAATACCAGATTTAAAGATTGGATATCAGAAACAATCTAAAAAATATGAAATTTTGAAAAGTCACTTATTCTTTTAGGACAAATTACAAAAAAACCCAAAAGAGACTTTCTAGACAATCTGCCCCCAACAAAGTCTTTTTAAGCAACTTTTACCCCAAATTGAGCTTTTCTAGCAAATACCCTCGAGTCAAAGAAGTTTTTTTTTTTACGAAAATGCTCATAGTGTTAGACCTCATGCCCAAAGTGTCGGACCGCCTTTATTTTGTGTAGGACTGTGTTCTTTCCAGAAACCCAAAGTGCCGGACCGCTCTTATTTTGTGCCGGATTGAAAGCCCAAAGAGTTAAATCGTCCTTATTTTGTGCTGGACCGCATACTTTCTAGAAGCAAAGTGTTGGACCGCCCTCATTTTATGTTGGACTGCATGTTTTCTAGAGAGTATTTTGGTCTTCTTTTTGCTTTTTTTGTCTTGGGAGTGTATTTGCTAAGAAAAATTAAATTTGGGGTAAAAGTGAGAAAAAGGTTTGGTGGGGTTTAAGTTGCATAAGAAGGTATTTGTAATTTTCCCAATTTTTTATTCCAATGGAGTTAGGCCCTCCATTTGATGGTGCAAGCTAAATGACGAAACATTGCATGTTCTGGATTCTGAGCTATAACATGTGTTTTGCTAATGAATCTCTTGTTTCCGGGTTTCAAATCTGGAACTATCGAAGCATTTGTTGATATGGCCCCGACCAATTTACTAAAATACCCCTTTTGAGGATTAAAATTTTAATCAATTACATTTCTGCTCTTTTACAAAATTCTTGAGGAGGTAGTTTAAGTTGAACAGTCTATATTCATAAATTCTTTGACCAACATTGTAATGATTTAATCCTAGAGATTCCGTGGCTTAGGATTTGCCCTTCTTTAAATACTCTGAAAGTACATGCAAATGCAGAATAGTAATGATGCTTTTTTCTCGCAGCAACCGGGTGGTTGATCTGATTGAGCACATGTCATTGGTGGTTACCGCTGCACACAATTGAGAGGCGGAGATTTGCTGGTTTTTTGTTTGTTCTCTCTTCCCCATCGTGTGAGAGGGCCCTTGTGTGTGCAATCGTTGATGGGGATGTGCTGAAGAATAAGAAACGACGGAGAGAGTGAAGGTGAGAGTTGTGTTTAATCATTTACAATCTTGGACTCATAATATTTTTTATATTATATTGGACTATTTAATTAGCAGTTTGGAGATCCTACTCCAATCAATGCTTGTATGTGTCCCTGCTTGCTTTGGATTCATGGGCATTGAGTACATATGCCTTGGGAATATGAAGGACTTAGTACACCCTTGCAGCAGCTGAACCGCAGCCTCCTTTTTTGTGGAGAGAGATGCAGCCTCCTTGGTTGTGGGGTGAGAGAGGCTTTCTGGTGTGGAGAAAGTGAGAGTACTCGTGTTGGATAGATGATAATTAGGAGTCTATTGCTCTTGCTTTGTATAGAAAAGAGGGTGCGCCCATATTGCATATACATCGTCGTCAAAGCTTTTTCATAACTAATTGGGTCGGCCCTGTAACTCATGGTAGGTAAATCAGTTTCATTCTGTCTCTAATATGAATTTGGTATTGGACGAATTAGGTACATAACCGATTCTCTCTCTAACATGAATTTGGAATTGGACGAATTAGGTACATAACCGATACACTACGGACCAACGGTAACAATAGAGCAATTCGCAATATTTCTCAGAGCTTCGAGCTTCTGGTATTCGCCAAGCATGGGAAACATTGGGGAAAATGGAAAATATGGTACGAGGGGAAAAACCCAAAACGAAATCAAATGACTCACTCAAGCTTAAGCTTTCTAAAGATGCTCTGATCAAAAGAAAAACGAGGCACAAAGTGTCCAAGAACTCAATGTTTCTCTGGTTATTGCATTTCATAGGTTGATACTTATAAAGCCTCACTTTTCTTTATTCAGATATCGACAACTCATGCTACCTCCCTTTATTCACAATAATATGGAGAAAGTCAAAATAGGTATACTTAAATGCCGTGTTTGATAATTGAAAGGTAAATATTTTGATAATTGAAAGGTAAATATTTCTTAGAATTGGAAGTTTTTGTTTGTTGGGAAGAAAGATCTTTGAAAAAAGTTTTGGGTGTCTTTGATTTAAAGAAGTTATAGGTACTTGTGTTTGACAACTTGTTGGAACATAGAGTTATATTTATTTAAATATTATTTATTAAATATGGTTTAAATATTAAATATAAAATAGTTTATAATATATAATGTATTGTAAATATCTATTATATAAATAAAATATATTATATATTACATATTATATAATAAAATGTATTATATTACAATATAATATTTATTAAAAGATAATATATAATATAATATAATATAATATATCATATTATATATATATATATATCAATCGAGTTGTGTCTCCTTGTATAATTTGAAAATATATATATATATGTTTGTAAAATCGAACCGGAACGGTTAACCGGACATGGGTCTGGAAGCGATTTAACTAGCTTAACCGGGAAATCGGCCGTTTCAACCTCTTTAATCGGGCAAGTCTTGAACAATAAAAAGTGTTAAAAAAAAAAAAGGTACAAAAAAATTCTACTACAGTATGAAAAACATATAAAGAATGTAATTAAAAAAAGATACACTCAAATGAAGTTGAAAATTAATGAAAAAATGGATTTTAACGAGTCGATTTGTATTTAGGGATATTTTTAATTTTTTTTGAAAAAGATAGGAAATATAAATTTTTTATCAATTATGTAATTAATAGCATATTGGTTAGTGTGTCGAGTAATAAAGGACTTCATTGAAAAAAGGATTCTTGTTCGACTCTTCTAGTGGGAAAATAAATATTTTTGAACCAAACGACATGGTTTTATGAACCAATTCTGAAAAAGAAAACAACGATGATTCTAGCTCGACTCTTCTAATGGGCAATAAATATTAGCTGATAGTCAATGGTAACCAATAACTATTCAAATATATTTGATATGAATCGGAAGTATTAATCTATTTAACGTTTAAAATACTAGTTAATCACCAAAACAGGCCAAAACTAGAACTGGCCGCTAGTCGGTTTCGATCTAACCGGTCAGTTTTACAAATATATATATATATATATATATATATATATATATATTCGCTACGACAACGACTATAGTAGAATAGAACTAATAGTATTAGTCCTACCCTCCATCGTCCGTACCTAATACTACTCCTACGGTCAGTGTATT
>NW_006499897.1:5702086-5722077 GCF_000471905.2 Amborella trichopoda | reverse complement strand
TTGAAAGGTAATTTGTAATCTCTTGACTCTTTTAGTGACATTGTAATGGGTTTCAACTCTTTTTTTTTTTTGATAAATTTCCTTTTGTTTTTAACCGTATTTAATGCAAGCCGTAGAATATCGTCTGAACTATCCCCAAAGTTGCAAAAGTGGAAATCTTAAAAATATGATCAAGGGAGTCAAATGATTACAAATTACATTTAAGTCAAGTATATTCTACAAAATTACACTTAAGGCAAGTATATTCTAAAAAACAAGTTGAAAATTTTCCAAATTGCCCAAATTCTTTGATAATTAGATAATTTTATCCCTGATTATCATTCAGTTAAGGCTTCTTTGGGGTAAAGTTATCGAAGTACCCCTAATTGTTGGGGCTTCCCAACACCAAATAGGGTCAATTCAAAATTTGAACAATATTTTTATTAAGGATATAGAAATTTAATAGCATACTCTCAAGTGTAATTTGTAATGTTTTGAACCCTTTAATGATATTGTAAAGAGTTTCAACAATTTTTTTGATATTTTTATTATTTATTGTAGCAAGTCATAAGTATACCTATCGAATTACCCCTAAGGTTGCAAAATTACAAGTATTAAAAACCAGTTTGCTCCCCAAAACTATCAAGAGATAGAGCATAGAGCCTACCCAAACCTACCAAGAGAAAGAGCCTAGAGCCTAACCAAACCTATCAAGAGTGAGAGCCTAGAGCCTCCCAAACCATGAGAGCCTAGAGTGGAGAAATGATGGTCGCTCGCCCTTGAAAAATAGGGGAAAACTGCTTGTTCTGCCCTTTTATGATGCTGAAAGGTATGCATCAGGGATGTGCAATGCACCAACAAGCATTGCAAGTACTTGTGGAGGATGACTACCCCCAACTTGTTAGAAATTTTGGCCCGTGAGAGGGAGTCCTCTTGATGAGAGCAAAGAAAACTTCAAGAGAAAATGGAAGAACACAATGTTCATAAAGAAGTTTTGGAATGCCCCGCGCACAGAAACTATTGAGGGGTGTGAGGAAGAGATGTTGAAAATTAAAGAAATAGATGAAGGAGCTTACCAATGGATAATGGAACAGAGAAAAGAATACTGGCCGAACGCTTATATCTAGGCCAAGAGATATGATCGTCTAATATCCAATGTATCTGAGCATTTTAACAGATGGATTTTAGATGATCGTGACAACCTCTCATTATGATGTGTAAAGGCATCAAAATAAAGTTAGGAGTGAGATTTTCTACTCATCGACAGCAGGTTGAAACATGGATTGGTGTGCTCGCAAGAATTCATAGTGAACAGACTGAGAAGTCTGTTCAAGGTTCCCACATCATGTTGAGGTCCATGAGGAGAGGATGCATGTTATAGATCTAATTGCCCATAGTTTCACTTGTAGGGTGTGGTTCACTTGTAGGGTGTAGTGAAACAAATGGTTGCAATGTACCCATGCAATTACAACTATAGACCATAGTTGCCTTCAGATAACAAATTATTGCGAGTCGTATTTCATTGTTCAAAGTTACAGGACCACTTATGCACCTCAATTCCGTCATGCACTAGACACGATGCCTTTGACTGGAGTGTTGAACATAGCTATATTTCCCCCAAAGATTAAGCAACACCCAGATAGATCAAAGAAGCAGTGCAGGCAGGCAGAAGCCACAAACACTAAGGTAACTACTGCACACATTGTGATGATGAGCTGAAGAAAACCAATCGATAGTACATTGCCTCTGACATCCGGTGATGCAAGTGCTTCTCGATCATCTGTTTGGCCTTCAATGTAAAAGTGGACCTAAGTCACTAGTGATTTCCCTAAAGGGAAACCCATGACTCTCGTCTGGCTCACCAGTTAGATGGTACTCAAGCCGGTTGCATCAGGCTCTAATTTGGGGTGTGAGCTCTTGCTCCCAATTTTATTTGTTTTTACCCCACCTCTCCACTCTATCCTATATGCTGGGATTTGCTGGAATGGGTTGCCTTAGGCCATACTGTCTTAAGACCCGGTCTGGAAGGTACCGATCTACTATGTTGTCAAATATAACATATGTCCTACAAAGAGCGGTCTCAAATGATTCCCGATCTAAAACCACCCCATCTTCCTCCTCAATACCAATGTCTTTCTGAACTGTTCCATAATATATGTAGGCATGGATAACAATGCATATATAAACAAATAAGCATGAATAACTATGAATCATAATACTTGTCAAGCATACATTTTATCATATACCAAATGAACACACAAGCACGCACGCACACACACAGACATATATGAACGAATTGAAATTATTAATTGTATTGTTACAATTACCCTTTTAGGCAAAATGTGATCTAATTCTTGCAAATAATATGCAACATTGCGGACAAGGATCTCCCCTGTGCTTGGGTGCCCTTGGCATACCTGCATGGACAGGTGGAATCCTTTGTTCCTGCCGCAATGTTTTAAAATGCTTGAATACCCAGGACTGCACCAACAAACATGAACAATAATTACATAAACGTATACATATATAGAACCTACAAATTATTACCTTTGACACTTACAATAATGAGTAACTAACAAAACAAAATGTGTTAACTTGAAGGAATGTCATACACCTAGGGAGGTGATGAGTTGGCGGCAGCTGACTATCACGTAGGACTTGTGGGCTCTCCTTCTCTACTTTAATGGTAACAAACTTTTTGAGGTACCAAAATAGATATGCAAGAGTCGTGGCATGCGTACCGTCCCACCTCACCAAAATCTTAGAACAAAATCGAATATCTAGTAACCACTTCATTCCCTTTCGATTAGAAAAAAATCATGTTGCTTAGTAGATGAAGCAAATGCCCTAGTGTGCTGCTCTATTTATATTGTGTAGGGTTCTGTGATAGACACATAAATCTCCGTCTCAACCAAGTGAATTTGATAGTATGAAAGTTACAATTACGCTCAGACAGATAGTCTCCCAACTTACCTAACAAGAAGCTGACCTGTGACTTTGAATACCGGCTCACCTGTGACTTTGAACAAGAGATTACGCCCTGCATCATACAAGGTTGGCATCATCTTACTAACACTTTGCAGACAATGCATCACATTCGGCTCTAGGTGCCACCTCTCTGTTACTGCCTCTATAAGAGGCTGGGCAATCTATCGTTGTGCCCCTCCATAGTAGCACACCCAACAAGAGGCCATAGCCCCATTCTTCGAAACAGATCTTGCTGGTCCTCTCTAAGGGGTCAATGTCTAATGTTGCTAAAACTCTTGTTAATGTTAATCTTATGCCTCTTCTACAATGACGAAAAACATTTCAGTACATAATTATTGCATAACAACTACTTATCAATTGAAGTTGTATAATAGCATCTCAATAATATCACAAAATAGAAGGGGGCAAGGCCTATATACCAAGCCAGCAGCAGCAAATGTCGATATATACTCATCCCTTATGTACAACAGTTCTCCATCGCCTGCTGCACCAATTTCACCTTCGTCTGCTATAGGCTCTAAAATGCAAGTCATGATATGATAGCCAAAAGAAAACAAACTCAAGAGGCATGGAAATAAATATACTGATATACATCATATTGATGTTGATCAAGTCACATACCTACTAAAATAGGTTAAATATGCATAAAAGAATAAACTTACAATTTCCTAGCCTCAGTAAACTGATCAACCATATTCAAAACAGTAAATATCATAACATCCACATATAAATGCATAATTTTATAATTGAGGTAAATACTTATTTACAATCTAAAGCTCAACCCAAGATCATTAATAAATGAACGACAAATATAAAGTCCACCTTAAACACAAGAAACTTCAACTCATATAGGGATGATCATTCCTATTTGAAGTATTGTCTCTCCATGCATATGGTAAAGGGAGGTTGACTTATTAAACTTAAAAAATCATAGGAGTAATGTATATTGAACCGTTAACATTGAAAGCTATCATAAAAAACACTAGCAAGCGAATACCAAGAGCCGCCAAACCATCACTTAATTAACCAAGACCCAAAACATGGAGCTCCCCAAATTGCTAAAATTGAAAATCAAGTAAATTTATAAAAACATAAAGGCATTCGAATCCAAAGATTTGGGCACAAGGCAACATAAATCACATATACAACAAAAGGAAACCCCAATTCAAAGCGTCAATGTCATATACAGAAAGGAGGAAATAAAAAATTCATTCAATCCTTAAGAACAACTGAGTTTTCTACATCATCTATCTTTCTAGGGTTTTATAATTTCATTTCCACACACACACACAGTTTGTTTTGGCATCTTTCAGGGGTTCACATTGGGTTAGGATTACATTGGATTCTATAATATCCTGAAATATTTAGATATTACCGAGTTATCAAATAGGCCTTAAGATAATAGAGAATTTCATATTCAATGGAGGAAATCACTCTATCTCGATCAAAGAACAGAAACAAAAACAATCACACAACGTAGGATTCCAACACAAAAATATCATATAAACATATAATGATACGATTTTTCTAGATCAAATCATATGTCAAATTAATTTCACTCCACATCTTAAACACCAAAATCCAAACACAAGCAATTTTTAAAAATAAACTATAACAACAATAAATAAACATTAACACTTAATATTATCATTGAAAACAAGAACAAACTATATATATCTACTATTAGGTTGAAATTTTGCCTACCAAAAAAATTATAACACAAGCACAAAAAACCTTAACCCACAATCCTTTCTTGTTCTCCTTCACATCTCAACAAAAAAATCTCTAAATTTGTTCTAAAATATTGGTAATTCATCCCACTAGAAAAGCCCTATCAAAATGTTAAAATATTTTATTATTTAAGTGAGGTTTTAGGAATCAAATATTTAAGTGGGTCAAGAGAGATCGAGAGAGAGAGAGAAGAGAAACAATAATGAGAAGAAGGGCCGAATGGGTTTTAGGGTATTCAAATAGATATCCAGTAACACGAACATTGAACAGGTTAGAATATATGTTTGACTACACTTGAGTAATGTCTGGTAACAAAATAACAAAAATCCTATATGTCTGGTATCCGGAATACCGGATAATACAAAGTAGTCCCGCTTGTCTGGCGTTGTTATTGCTTGACAATGCCAAACAAGGGCAACTTAGGCAAAAAAAAAAAAAAACGACGCATGGAGAGGGGTGCTGCTCGTAATTTTTGAGAAAAACAACATCAATCAAATGATAATAATAATGAAAGGACACAAAATGTGTTCGTACATAAACAGCTCTAAACCACCCCTCATGTTTGACTCAAAGCCCATCTCGAGAAGCACCCTCCCCCAATGTGTATGGACTCCTTCAACTAAGCACCCCCCTCCCCACCGCGTGGATGGGCTCCTTCCCATCTATAAGCCCATCCACAAGAAGCACCCTCGCCCCGTGTGGATGGACTCCTTCAACTAAGCACCCCCCGCCCCCCTGCTTGGATGGGCTCATTTTTAAGGGATACTAAAGTCGGTGGACCAGCCTCGGATGAGTGGCTGGTGGGTTACCGTATTCAGTATCATGCGTGTCACCAGAGAACTACTAAGCCTATGGCCGGGAAGCCAAATGAATATTAACTTGGTTTTTCTTATGGTCACTCAAAGTCTTTGCGAAGTGCCGAAGAAATGTCTCATCCGCTATTATCAAGTCCATGAGTTCCATTGATCATGTCCCAAGTGCCGAAGAAGTATCTCATTCCATTGATCATGTCCCAAGTGCCGAAGAAGTATCTCATCCGCTATTGTCGAGCACATGAGTTCCATTGATCGGGTCCCAAGTGCCGAAGAAGTATCTCGTCCGCTATTGTCGAGTCTATGAGTACCATTGATCGGGTCCCAAGTCTAATGTCTTCTACATTGTTGAAAAGCACATACTTGAGCAACTAAGCTTAGCATTGGAGGTCACTTTACTATGGTGGAAGGAGATTTCATAGGTGTTATGTTATTAAGCCCAAGATTGGAGGTCACCTATTATGTTGGGAGGATGTTTCATAGGCATTAAGTTAGCCAAGAGATGTAACTAAGAGTTCTAATCTTTTTAGATTTTTATTTCCTTTAGGAAACTCATCAACATCAATCACAAGCCCACATAATATGAGATTTACCTATTTAGGTGATTTTTTATATCACCATATCCACCAAGCACCACCTTGATATCAAAATCACCTGCTCATTATGCCAACATCCATTAGATAGCTTTATAAATTCTTTATTTTTTGCAAAATTAATTTCTTCATCATTCTTGCTGGAAAGCTTGTGCTAGCTATCATATTTCTCCATCTCAAATAAAACATTTGAATACTTTGCCATTATTTTTCTTTAATTGAATGCACAAATACTGGCCCTGTATTAAACCGTGCGCTCTGATACCACTTGATAGGATTTAAGAATCCTCTTAGACGTGGAAACAAAAATTCCAAAAAATTGGATCCCCCTAGGATAGTGTACTTAATCAGCTAGAAACAAAATAGGCGAGAGCATGAGCCATATTACGAGGAATAA
This sequence comes from Amborella trichopoda, assembly GCF_000471905.2. The sequence continues at coordinate 5,715,577 of NW_006499897.1, read as the reverse complement.
AGTTATGCAATATATTTGAAAAAATATATAAATAAGAAAAAGAAGTAAAATGGAAAATCACCAAACTATAACATAAGTAGAAAGCATATACAAATTTACGTGGTTCACCCAAAATGAGTTACATCTACATGCAATAGACAATGATGCATTCACTATCAATAGAATAAATTTACAAGTTTAGGGTTTTGTAGATATTGTTTCATACAATGGCAAAGAAAGCACAAAAAACTATTTCCCACCACAATATCAACATCAATCAACTCCTCACTTCGTCACTGTCGGCCAAGACCGTCGCTGTGAAGAAATTTCAATGAAAAACCGGCCCAATATGATGCCACAATAGTGTTAAGGTTTGTGCAAAAAATACCAATTTCTATCTCCCAAACTTCTTTATACTCTTGATTTTGTTTTCTCTCTCTATAAATGCATTTTTATGGGCCTCCTTAAAAGGATTTTTTTTAATGAAAATACCCCTAACAAAAGAGAAAATTCCAAATGGGGGTGATTTGCATCAATGTCCCAACAATCTCCACCTTGATGTAAAGTCACATCCTTGCCTTGCTAAACCCTCACTTATTTCATTTCTTGAAACCTAGTGAAGTTAGGCTCTATTCTAACTTCTCTACTTGAATTGGCTTTGTAAGCATATCAAGAAGGTTGTTTTAGGTCTTGATCTTGACCGAACAAATTCTTCTATCTTCAACAACTTTCCAAATATATTGATATTGAATTGATATGTGTCTTGACCTCATATGGTGAACCGGGTTCTTGGCCATGATTAACACCTATATTGTCACAAAATAATTCTATGTGCTTGTACACAATGCTCTTCTCATCCATCAATCCTTAACACCATATGACTTCTTTTGATGCCTCTGTTCCCTCCATATATCCAACTTACCAGTCCATTTGCAAACCAAAAAAACAATGCGGTAGTTGACCCACCTCTATCAAGATCACCGACATAATTTGCATTGGATTTGAGCCCTTGCCAATGTGATTACATTTCTACGTGCATCTTGCTTCCCAATGAACAATTCTAGAGTTTGTCATAAACCGATTTAGAACATCAATCGCATGGGTAATATTCGGCCTAGTATATACCATGGCAAACATTAAACTTCCAATCACATTTGCATAGGGTACCAAGCCACGCTTCTTCATTATTCTTCCGTCTTCGAACTTTGCCTTGAAGACAAGTGGAAGTGATGCGCTAGGGGTGTCCTCATCGGCTTTGCATTTTTTATGCCAAAATTTTCAAGCGCCTCTTTGTAACTCATTTGATATAGGACAAAATTTTATTTTGCATCTCTTTTAATTTCAATCCCCAAGATTTGCCTTGCCAACCCGAGATCCTTCATCTCAAATATTTTGCTCAAAGATATCTTTAGCTCATCAATTCTAGCATTATCCTTATATATCAAAAGCATGTCATCCACATATAAGATTAAAATAAAGTATGTATCATCATCAGATTACTTTAAATAGATGCAATAGTCATACTTACTTCCAATGTACCCAAGGCTCATCATAAATATGTCAAATGTTTTATACCATTGTCTTGATGCTTGCTTGAGCCCATACAAGAACTTCTTTAGTTTGCACACAATTATTTCTTTGCTCTTCTCTATGAAGCCTTTCAGTTGTTGCATGTACACTTCATCTTTAAGTTCACCATGCAAAACTGTCATCTTCACATCCATTTTCTCGAGTTCTAAATTATACATAACAACTTTTACCCAAGTACCAAACAAATTGAAAACAAGTTATCTACCGCTGCAAAAAGTCTATTGAAGTCACTGCCTTGTTTTTGTGAAAAACTTTTTGCCATCAATCTTGCACTATACTTTTTAAGCCTCCCATCGTGGCCCTTCTTTATTTTGAATACCTATTTACAACTACCTTTTGGGAGCTCTACCAAATCTCAAGTATTTTTTCTTTGAAGGGTCAATATCTCTTCTTTCATCGCTATTTTCCAATGTTCGGTACCGTTAGTTTCAATGGCTTCAGAAAATGATGTTGGCACCTCATTTTCGACTATCAAAACATACAAAGTATTTAAATCCACATAATCTTTGTACCACTTAGGTGCACAAATTTATCTAGTAGAGTGTCTAGGTGCAAAGTCACAACTCCATCATGATGACCATGTGGTTCTTCATCTTGATTTCCCGGCTCTTCATGTTCTTCACCTTAATCACCAGGTATATAAGCCCTAGTTGCATTTGGTAGAAGTATTTCAAGCATTGACTTCAAACTCTTGGCTCTCTCGTTGCTCTTCTTGATCATTGTCCTTCATCATCATCCCTTTTGCCAATATTTTAGATTCATCGAAATGCACATCCCAACTAATGATTATTTTTTGTACTTGGATCTCATAACCGATATCCCCACACACCATTGCTATAACCCACAAATATGCACTTTTTTTACCTTGGATCTAACTTATTCATTTGGCAACTTGGAATTAGTATATTGACATCACAACCGAATATTTTTAAATTGAAGTAATCACTAGGAGTTCCATACCTCATTAGGAGTTTTGCTTCTCAATGCTACTGAAGGTGACCGATTAATGAGATAACAAGTCATTGATACGGCTTCTACCCATAGTTCTTGTTCTTGGCTGGCATTGCTTCATATACACCTCGCACGTTCCGTCAAAGTGCGATTCATCCTCTTGGCTACACCATTTTCTTGAGGATTATAGGTATTTGTGTAATGCTTAGTAATTCCCTTGGCCTTGCAAAAAGTTTCGAACTCTTTCGATACAAACTCTCCACCATTATCCGTCTGTAGAACTTTGATTAGACCCCCGTATTTGTTAACTTCGGCTTTAAAACTCTTGAATGCATACAGTACATCACTTATGGAGTTGAGCATTTTGATCAATACCTTTCTTGAGAAGTCATCAATAAATAAAACAAAATAGAATGCACCTCCATAAGATGTAGTTGGTGTAGGACCTCATATATCCAAGTGAATATAATCAAGTTTGCAGTTGCTTGTATATTTCCCGACCTTGAAAGGTTGTCTATGCTGTTTTCCATAGACACAATGCTCACGAAATTAGAATCCATTAATTTTAAGTGTATGAAAAAGATTTCTCTCCATCAAGATCTTCATACCCTTATCACTCATATGCCCCAATCTTCTATGCTAAAACGGAAATGGAATTTCCTCACCTTTGTTCACCAAATTCACTTCAACATGTATTATTGTGCTTCCTAACAACTTATACAAGTTCCCAACTTTGACTATTGTCATCACAATTAGAGCCCCTTTTGATATTTTGATTACTCCAATTTGACCGGTGAATTTGTAGTCTTTCGAATTTAAAGAGGCAAGAAAAATCAAGCTCTTTTTTTAGCTCCTACACATGTCTAACATCTTTAATTGCCTGAATAGTCCCATCAAACATTCATAAGTGAACCGAATCCATTTCAAATAATTTTCTAGTTAAATTATTACCCCTAGATACCATTTCTCCTTCACATGACTCATATGAGCCAAACCATGATCTATGTGGGCATGTCTGATGTGTGGTTGTACTATGATGTATCCAATTTTGATATAATAAAGAATTATATGCCACCATTAATACTTAATCTTCAATAAACCCGGATGTTGACTCTTCAACTTGATTTGCCTCATTTTTTAGATTCACTTTGTCTTTCACCTCCCACATTAGGATCTTTGAAAGAATTCTTTTAAAATAATTCTTTCTTATATGATCTAGTTTCCTACAATACCAACACAAATTTTTGTTATAAGGCCATATTGATTTTTATCGAGATTTTGAATTGCTTCTTGAATGATTCCTCGATGAATCACCCTGTTTATTTGATTGACCTCTTTCCACAAGAGCGTCTACCTTTGATTCCACCAAGTTTCCCAAAGATGCCTTATTTCAAAGTTCGTCGGCAAGGAGAGCACTACACATTGAACCCAAATCAAGATAATCTTCTTTACTACAACTCAATTTAGTAATAAGGTTATCATAGGATTCCGACAATATATAAAGTAAGGTGATCACTTTATCTGCATCCTCCATTCTCACACTAATACTTTCAAGTTCACCATATTTCATTATCAAGGAATACAATTTTCTTTTTAAGAAAATTCAGTTTGTGAAAGATTTTGTTGATACGAACTTTCTAATTTTTTCCACAATTCTTTTGACGTCCTTTCCCCCAGTAATATTAAACAACACTTCAGTCCCCAAACTTAAGCAAATAGTAACCCATGCCTTGATATCAAGTTCCTCCCAATCATCATCAGTCATAATTATTTATTTTGTATATTTTTCAAGTAATACCTTGTGTTGCCCTTGATATACCAATAAATTTTATATTTTTAACTTCAAAATTTCAAAATGATCTTTCCCATTAAACTTCTCCACCTCAAACTTGTGAGTTGCCATTTTTTCAAAATTATTATATCATTTCCTTTAGTTTTGATAGCACTTGTTGACAATCGAGATAACCTAAATCCCTACTTGATGTGGTGAGCTCCCCACAACAATGAATCTAAAACCCAAACAAAATGCCTAGAAATAATAATGTGTAATATATTTAGAAAAATATAAAAATAAGAAAAAAAAAGTAAAATGAAAAATCACGAAACCACAACACAAGTAAAAGTAGAATGTACACACAAATTTATATGGTTCACCCATAATGGGCTACATCCACAGGTTTGGGGTTTTGTAGAGATTACCTCATACAATGACAGAGAAAGCTCAAAAAGATATTTTCTACAACAATATCACCCTCAATCGACTCATCTCTTCGTTACTGTCAACCATGACCGTCGCCGTGACGTAATGCAGACGAAAAAAACAGCCCAATAAGAGGTTACAATGATATTAGGGTTTGTGTAAAAAATCCCAATTTCCATCCCCAAAATTCTCTATATTTTTTCTTGTGTTTTCTCTCTGTACAAATGCACTTTTATGGGCTTCAATAAAAAGCTTTTTTTTTTTTTTGCGATGAAAATACTCTCAATTGAGAAAATTTTTAAATGGGGATGATTTGTGTCACTGTCCCAATGCTAAAGTATGTAACATGGTCAACTAAGAAGCTGCTTTTTATATAAATTGATCTCATTTTAGTTACTAGCTCAATCAAAACAAAGAAACATCAACTATCTACCGATGTTTAAAAACCCAGATTTGTCTGTGCAATCTCGGAATTGGTCCAGGTCAGCTATTTCCAGATCTAGATCATGAACTGGCATAGAGAATAGGCCATTAAAAAAATTTTAAAAAATGAAAATCAAAATAGAAAAAGTAAAATACTAAAAAGTTAAAAAGTGAAATAGGTCGATCTGGTTCGACTGGATCGCTAGTTCCCTCTTTCAAAGAATCGGCTGGTTCTTTTGGAACCGCCTGCTTCCCTTATATAGTTTAGAGAACCGGTTCTATCTAAAGCGTTTTTTTATCCGGGTCGGCCGCTTCCACTCCAGATGGGTGTTTTTTCATACACTTGCATCTTCAAGGGAAATTAATGTGCAAGTCCCTCTAAAGTACCATTATTTCAAAACTCCCTTCTATTACATTATTATACTCATACCCGATTTTGAATGTCCAAGGTTTATCAAAGTCCTTAAAGTGTCTTCGAGGGCCAAAAATACTAGGAATTTGTGAGGACAACAAACTTGAGATTTTCGATGGATTTTGGATTTTCAAGACAAAACAGAAAACAAGCTTGACGATGAACAAACAACGTTGGACTTTCAAAATTGGACCTTTGTAATTCGCAAACAAACTTTGGATTTAAAAAATCCGAGGTATTTCTTTTGAGGGAAGGCCATATTTAATACCTTGATAGTCTGACGTTAGGGTCTTTTTAAAAAAGGGTGTAGTTGGCATACGGATGCATCCGTAGCTGTAGAGGTAAGGTGCACCTTCAAAAATTTTATCATGGTATATAATTTTGATGTAAAATATTCTTATAATTTTATCGTGGTATATAATTTTGAGGTGCATCCATAGTTCTACATTATAAGATTGCATCTTTATATAAAATTTTTTCTTTTTAAAAAAAAAAGGTCAAAAATGGAAAAAATGGGTATCAACACAATATTTGTAATTTTATGGGGATTTCTGTAATAATAATAAATAAATAAGATATTTACGTAATTTTCTGTGTCTGAAAACCACAAGCCAAATGGAAGTTTACCCAGATCCATGGATTTTCCATTCGGAGCTCCAAACACAATGATTTGATGGTCATGTAGGAATCAATATAAGATGCACTGTCCAAAACAAACGTACATACTAGACCCTTTTGGAGACTCAATTTAATTTATTTACTGGGTCTTGGAATACCTCTTGTTGAGGCAACAAGCTTTATATTGAGGTGTTCTTTCTGTAGACATTATTTTTCAATTTATTATAAAAACATTACAAAAAATTTAAGTTCTAGCTAAATACTAAAGAAAATGGTTTGACAGGGCTGCAACCCTAAATAAAGCCACACTTAGTAACTCATCAAAAATTATAATTCAAGTATTTAAAAACCTTTACATCGATCATCTTGACTTGAACATTATTGATAATCTTCGTAAAAGGGGAAAAATCATTGTTAATGTGTGTGTTTTCTATAAGAATGATGAGGATGGTGATCTTCTTTTTCTTCATTGCCCATTCGCATACCCTATGTGGAGTTGGATTTTGAAAAATGCAGGTTTTACCTTTGTTCTTCCATCATTGATCTTTCATCTTGTGTCTCAAATTAAAATGATTGATATTCCAAAGGTAGGTGGTATTCTTTGAGACATATAAGGTCGGATTTTATGAGAGATGTGGCTTGAAAGAAATAGACGAACTTTTGATGGGTGTCTTTGGAGTTGAGTGAACTGAAAAATAGAATTCTTTGACGAGTTTGGAGTTGGTTTGGTATACAAAAGAGGGTTGGGGTGTTTCTAGAGTGGATATTTACAAAAATCTAACCCACTTAGTTATTATAAAATATATTAAAGTTAGACCGAGGTGTGTGTGGGTTTCACCAGCTGCAGGATGTTTGAAGCTAAATTTCCAAGGTTCATCGTTGGGGAACCCAAGAAGGACTGGGCTTGGGGCTGTGTGTCGGGATCATGGGGGTGTTGTAAATTTCTGTTTTGTATCCCTTGTAGTGTGGCTACTACAAATTCTGCGAAACTTGCTGCACTTCTTCAAGGCTTAATTATTTGGGAGGACAAAAGGCTTGGAAATGCTTTGATTATAGAAGGGGTCTTTGCCAAAGTGATAAATCGGTGCAATAAGTCTTCAAAACCCCCTTGGCGCTTTAGATCGAGGTGGCTGCAAATTGTGGAATTAATAGTGGATGAGATCGTGAGCTTTCACCATGTTTATCGTGAGGTGAATGCCATTGCTGATAATTTAGCCAAGAAAGGAGTTGCTTTGGATTCTTTAGTCATTTTGCAATCTTTGTTGTAAGCTTGTCTACGCCTGTTGTAATAGTCTTTTTATCTAATAAATTAAGGTATTATTGTCAACAAAAAAATTTTAAGTATTCAAAGATCCCCAAGATATATATATATTTTTAGTTTCAAATTTTATTTTTGTTGTTGGAAATCAATTTTAGAGCTATCATGGAGATTTTTGTTGCCGAAAGTGCTTTGCATAGGAGGATTTGAGGTGAGGCTTTATTTGGTTTTCATCAACCTTGGGCCTTATAGAAATTTCATCCAAATAATAAAGAAAGCAACGGATTCGTAAAATAATTTAAGATAGACCAAATCCACTATTATATATATGAAATTAAAGGTATTCCATCACTAGAGCTTTCGTTTTAAGAAACTTGATCGCTTAAGTTTTATCATTAGAAAATGATAATATTTAGAAAAAATTCATTAGTTATAGCTCGCATACAAACATGTATATGGTTTTTTATGTCAAAGAAATGGTAATGATAGGTAAATAGATAAATAAATAAGAAGAAGAAGAATGATGTAGATAAGAATATGTAATTTTCACAATAAAGCAAGTTTACATTTCTCAAATACACAAGAGATTGGATGGTATAAGACCATTTATTTGTGACACAAAAAGGTCACAATCACTCTTAACCATTAGAGGTGGAAGCCGAATGCTTGAGTTTTGCCACAAAGCTCGAAAAAAAAAAAATTTGGAATTTGAGCTTAGTCAATGACACATTCAGCTATTCTATTTTATCATATGTTTGTAACCTTTTATGACAAAAATAAACGACCTTAGCATATACTTTCCCAATATATAATGTAGGAAAACAAATTTTACATGCCAAATAGGAATTGCACATGAGAAAGTAATTTGATTGAATTCATGCCACCCAGAATAATGATAAGAAATAGTGTAAAGAGGTACAATATCTGGCATCAATAACATCCATGACAACATGTTTTGAATCATAAACCAAAGAGGTACATTATCTGGCATCAATAACATCCATGACAACATGTTTTGAATCATAAACCAAGTAACAATAGGAAAAATGACTTATATAGCAAGTGACTTTACCGTTTTTTAATCTCATGCCATTGGTCCATTGTGCTAACCTTTTAGTACCTCATAAATATTTTTTAAAAAATAAATATTCAAATTAGGATGTGAAGTAAAATTGACAATACCCATCCATCGCTCAAAATCGACAAAAGATGGTATATAAGTACATGTACCAAATTGAGCAGTTTGGCACATGTATCATAATATTACCTCCCTCTAGAACATCAATCAACAGTCTAGTATTAATCAGTCAACAGTCTAGTATTTAACCTTAATTCTCATAAGTGATTTAAAAACCGATCGGTGATTAGGATCGGGCATCGCAAAAACCGATCTAGATTGGTGAATCTATGGTTCAGATCGCTATATTATTGTGTAGAAAAAATAGTGAACTCGCCAAAAAACACATGCAAAAATAGTAAACCAGCCAAAAACCGATCTGGATAGGTGAATTGACGTTTTTACCATAACGACATTTTTACTATAGAAAAATGTTGCTTTACTGTAGCAAAGGTTCTCTTCTTAACCCAAACGATTTCCTATATATTGATAGAATCGGCATAGGGTGATCAATTCCCGTGTCGAACCAGGTAATTCCGTGCCGACCCAACATTTTTTAAGTCACTACTTCTCATTAAACCTTGATAACACAACGGAGGATGGATGCGTTTCTCCTCTTATTGTTCTTGGGTCTGATATGTCATTTTGTATACTTTCTCATCATAGAAAAGAGAGAAATCAACAGAGAGATTACATGAAAAACACATCGTTGACCTTATTTCTAGCCTACTCACGAACCTCCCAAGCCCTATTCCCTAAAGCCTGGTTCCCAAGGAACTAAAATATATCACATTCATTTTCACAAATATTTTAAATTCACCAAAGTGCCTTTGGATGAAGATTTGAAATTAAACTTATATGAATTTAGTTAATTTTAAAATTTTAAAAATTTCAAATCCAAAAATTGAAATTTATATAAAACTTTCGGAACTTGAAAGTCCAAAATGTCCTAAATATTTTGTAATGATGCAGCATTTTTAGGCTAAATAAATTGTGAATTTTAAAAGTCCAAAAAAATTATGTATAATTGATCAGCAATATTTTGGATATTCAAAATCCAAAATTTTGGATTTTCAATATCTGAAGATAAGTAAAATGTGTTGGGTTTATGTGGCCTTATGACTGCTTGTAAAATAAAATGATATAGTGGAACATGAACTCAGTGGGAGTGTGGTCTCTCGTAGACCATACTAAACAAAGGATGTTTGCTGATACCGGACTGTACTTGACGATCTAAGCCAGTCGATTGGGAAAAACCCATGTTACTTGGGCATAAAGAACAAACTGAAAAGGGTTCCTATGTGTTAGCCCTTGATGAGGTTGGAGAATATACTCGGATGAGTGAGCCGAGAGACTGTGTGACCCTTGTGAGTGATGGTGGCCTATAGAGACGGGGGCCAAAACCTCATCCATGTGCCATTACACGACATGCATATCGATAGATCATTCGAAAAATCCAAAAATTCATCTTTTAGGGTGAAACGCATGCTTGTGCGAGAGATACCCCTATGCACTATAGGAGCTGTGGTCGCATCAGGTCTAGGTGACCTTGACTCATCTCTAGGGGAGGACCTGAAATCTACAGACTGAGATTGCAACCCTTTGGCTCATCGACCGGATTTTGCTGACCCGCTAATGAGCCCCTGCTTGGACTGTGGGTCATGGGAAATACTAGGTCGGTCTGATAAAGCAAGTGTGGTCTGTATTCCATAGTTGAAGGTGAAGTGCCCCTATGATTGTTGATTCCTAAACCATATGGATCATTTTCCCATCAAATTAATTTAATTGTGTTTGTTTTATGATGTAAACTATTTTAGAATTATTATTTGAATTTTTATGAACCCCTGAATATTTTATTTATAATTTTTGAATTTATAAAATTAAAGATATTGATTTTACAATAGTTTAAATATTCAAATAATATTTTAAAATATTTTTATTAATTTTAAATATATAAAAATATCATGGGGGCCCATTGTGCTCATGGGCCCACCATATTTCTAGAAGGTGGGACCCATGAGTGCCTCCCTTAGGTGGCACGGCCCACTCTTATTCTCTTTCCTAGTTTTTGGTTATATGGCATGTGGCCATATGGTTAGAAGATATTGATTAAATATTGACTTGATATATCTTTGAAAGATTTTGCGAAAAGATTGAGTAGACTTGTGCTATTTTATGGTATGCACAATATTTTGATTAGATTTAATTTATTTAAGTTTTATTGATGGGAAAATAGTTTAGAAAAGGGAGATAATAGTTCATGCACCTTCCATAATGTTAATAGCTCATCTATGGAATGGATGGCTTAAATCTCTCACACCACAAATCACCCAAAATCAATTGTTCATATTTAATCTCACAAGAAGAGGCAAGCCAAGAAAAATCCTAAAAAACCCTAATCTTATTCAAAGCCTATAAAAAATGATTGTCTCTACCGAAAAATCTCTACACCTTATCTCTGGTAACTAATTCTCATATTTCTCTCTCATATCCCACAAAGGGGGAGCCCCACACCTCACTTATAATTTCTCTCTCTCTTAAGAAAAACTTCTCTCTCTGATCTCTCAACTATAGATTTATGGCTATGGGCTTTAGGGTTTGGCAAAAAGATAATTCATCTCTCATACTAGGTGGCTAAGAGAATTCACAAATGGTTCGAGTTTATGATCAACGGGGTTCATGTTCTATTGGTGTGACTTGTCGTAAACTTGCTTTCCTAGTTGATATTGAAGGTTGATCATTGATCCCGTGCCATCGAATGGTGGTGATTCGATGTGGGGTGTAATAAGCCCGGTTGAGGTAATCTCCGGCACTCTTCCTTTTATTTCTTGCAATCTTATATTTTATTCTGAAACGTAGTACATAGTTGTTTCAATAGCATCAAGTTATTAAGATCTTGGTTTTATTGTTATGTTGATTTTATTTTGAAAATTATCTTATTGTAATAAATACCACCTGTAAGTTATCTTTTGCCAAAAGAAAGGGGTGAAGAAAAAAAATATGAGATTTTCAAATTCAAAATATCTAAAAATTAAAAAATAAGTCAATACAAATAATGTTTTGTAAACTTTGAAAAGTTATTGTACCATAGACTCCCAATAATTCAGATATTTGAAATCTGAAATTTTGGATTTTTAATTTTCCACAAAATTTTGGATTTGAAGATTTTGAATACCTAAAAAGTTTATAAATAATTGAGCTCAAAGGAGGTGTAATTTCTGATTTTGCAGATCCTTAATATGGGAAATTTGGTCATTTTAAAAATGGTAAAAAATGGGTATGCATGGAATAACAAAAAAAATTAGGTAAATTTTAAATAAGGTAAATTATATATTGTAAGTGCATAATTCTCTCTAGCGCCACAACGTATGAAGGCTATGTGACCCTTATTCTCAGTCGTTTGACCGGAGTAGATAACTGGGATGACTTGAGTCGTAGCGTCACAAGTTGGCTATTAAGCATCAAATCTTGATCTATCAGCTCATAGTTTTTATTGTATAAATTGTTTTGTAGCATAATTTGAGGTGTCCACATATCTAGCAAGAGCATGCATCATAATAAATTAGCAAGAAAATATTTCATGTGATGGAAATTATCAAAATATCCTAGAAACTTGAAAGGCTTTTTTGGTCTTTTGTTATTAGAAGTATTTTTAAAAAAATTTCTCGGTGCACCCTTGCAAAGAGGGGATACCCCAAGTTACTACATCCTTGAATATAACACCATTGACATTTGTTGTTGCTTGCTAGAAAAGGGATTGTATACTTACAACCATCTAATGTAAAATTTGATAGTTTGGAGATGTCATAAAGTTTGAAAAAATTTCTTTTGAAGTTTTAATCAATAGAATAATTATAGCCATCAAATTTCATATCCAATAGTCAAAATTAATATGATCACCTTGTACTAAAAGTCAACGGCTTCATTCTATACTTTCCCGTTAGAAAAAGCACACTATAGTGCTTATTTTGTTTGGATTGGAATAAGTGGCATAAGGGCTTTTATTGGATGTGTTTCTTATCACTTATAAATTGCTATTTCAATAAAACCTTCAATTTTCTTTCTCTCTCCTTTTCTTTCTTTTTCTCTCGTCTTCTTTCTTTCTCTTTTTTATTTCTTTCCCTCTCTTTTCTCTGTCTTTCCTCTGGTCTTTCCTTTCTCTCTCCTCCTTAGTCATGCACGGCGGTACCTATCACCACGCATGACATTCTCATTCCTTTCTTGTCTCTTGGAACATGAACAGTGAGCCGGACCTTAACCCGAGTGGCGGGTCGAGTCATTGTCCAGATCTCTCCCCCTCGTGTCATGGACGGCAGAACCTATCGCCGTCCATGTTCTTTCCAAGTTCCTCTCCGTCTTGTCATGGATAGTGGAACCTCATCGTCGTCCATGTTTCCTTCTTATTCTCTCCCTTCTTGGTATGGACGGCAGAACCCTATCGCCGCCCATGTTTCTTCATGTTTGGATGTACTTATCATCACAGATAATTCACTATTTTAATTAAATTATTTTTAATAATAAATATCCTTGCCTAAAATGAGGTATGTCTTGTGCGTGTATATAACAAGTTGTTTTACTTCATACTTCATCTTACACATGTTACCTATCTATTTATCTTTCTCATTAGACCAAAAAAATACAAAAGCTAAAGAAAAAGCTTACTATACGACCAAATTTAGAACATGTTGTTTATTGTTTAATCCAAAATGTTTCGATCGCCATCTGCACATCATATGGATTTTATAGAAAGAATGACATTTCCATTATTTCATTGCCAACCATCACTTGGTTTTGTATCCTACAAAATTGTTTCAATTCAACTGATTTGAAAGATAACTTGTATACTATTTTTTTGAGAAGGTGATGACTTATATACTAGTTTATGAAATCCCTCAAACGTTATCCGATTTGTAGTCGCTTGCATATATATATATATATATATA
>NW_006499897.1:5685110-5698941 GCF_000471905.2 Amborella trichopoda | reverse complement strand
TTCTTTTTGAGAAGTATGTTGTTCACTTACTCTTTTCATTATTGAAGCAAAATTATATTCATCAGGAAATCTATTGATGGGAGGTGTTTTTGTTTTATTTTTTGTTATAGAAATAAATTGAGTAATGACAGATCTTTTTTCATTTGGATCAGTAATTTTGTCAATAATATCCAAAATGAAATTATCTTCTTGGGTAAGTGTATGTACATTATGTGTAGGTATAGGACAACTACAATCATTTTCATTTTCTTTTATTGAACTAGATGATTCTGTATCAGAAGAATTGGAAGAATCAGAGGATTCTGTCCATATAAGATCATCATCCTGAATTTGATCTATATGAGAATCAGTAGAAGTAGAAGAAGTTGAATCATAATTGATGATATTATATAATTTTGATTTTATTGTTTCATCTAAATGTAATGAATCTATTTTCTTTTTTAATTTACATTGATGTTTATAATGTCCTACTTTACCACACTTATAACATACTGGTAGTTTTCTCTTTCCTTTTGTATTGGGAGAAAATTTATTGATTAGTTTCCTTTTAGACTTTTTATAATATTTTTTCTCATTTTTATTTTTATATTTGGATTTATATTTTTCCTTTTTATATTTTCTCTTTTTCTTATATAACTTGTCAGGCATATTTTTCTTATCTAGATAATATCCAAATTGTTCACAAAAGTCACCAAGCTCCTTTCGCTTAGTATTCTTTTGTTTATCTAATTGCCTTTTGAGTTTCATATCTGTGCATAAGGCCAATCCCTCAGCACATATTTCTGCGGAGAGTTCTCCGAGTGTATATGATGAATATATTATGATTCCATTATGTTTCTTTCTCAGTCTTTCTTTGACTTTTTCTGCGAATAAATATGGTAGACCAGCTATAAATTTTTCTTTCCAGTGGTCTAACTGGCAATCTTCTCTGATTAATAATCTGGAGAAAAATAAATCTTTATACCATTTGTAATGAGATAGTGTAGGACAGCGTAGATTTGAAAGCAGATCTTCCGATCTTGCTGCTAGCAGTGCTGTACTTCCTATGAAGTGTAAAGTAATGGTATATATTAAGGTATTTACTGCATCACTTTCAGTATTATATAATTTCTTGGTTTTGTTCATTTCTGGCGGTCCATTGTCTAGGGACAGTGGTGATTCGTCGTTTGTGTCAGTGTTGCCCCCCTTGCAAAAATTCACGAGTTAAAAAGTCAGGAAGGGAGTTGGAAGACCCGGGAAGGTGTTCGATGGTAAAATCAAAGGCAGAGAGAATAGCCTGCCATCGAGCAAAGATTTGTTTAGAAACCAAATTTTGAATATCTTTTTGCAAAATATCTTTGGCTGCTTTGCAGTCAGTTCGTATAAGAAATTGTTGATTAAGAATATCACTTTGAAATTTGGAAACACAATGAACTATGGCTAATAATTCTTTTTTAACCATGGAATAATTTGATTGTGTAGTATTCCAAGCTTTAGATGTATATCGGAGTAATTGTTCTTGATTATCTATTTTTTGTTTGAGAATACCTCCTAATCCTTTGTTAGAAGCATCACATTCTATAATTTTGAAAGCAGTATGATGTAGAAGGGAAACACAATCAAGAGTTTTTACCTTTCGCTTGATTACCTGTATTGCTTGAGTATGGATATTGGTCCATGGTGGAGGATTCTTTTTGAGTCTATCATATAGAGGCTTGGAATCGATAGCAAGGTTAGGATAAAAATCACTAACATAGTTTAAACATCCTAAGAACCTTTGGAGTTCTGTTTTATCAAGTATCTGATCAGGGAATTTATCAGCAAATTGTATTGATCTATCTATGGGAATAATTGTTCCATGATGAATTGCGACACATATCTAATAGGATAGTATTCATTTGTATTGGTCTAGCTTTTGTAGGTATTTGTTTTTCATCAAATCCTTGTTCATATGGTAGACTGATATTATGCTTTTTTCTTTCCCAAAAAGCATTGGTGTGTTCGCTACATATAGAAGTTTCTATATGGTGTTGTATTGATTGGATTTTTTATATATATATATATATATGGGACTCGGTGTTTAGATCCCTTGATCCTCTTCTTGTATTTTCAATATCCTCTGAGTCCAGCTAATCCATTGGTTATAAAACACACGGGATGTGACTTATTTTCAGTGTTCGAAAAGTTGGCCGAGTCGTTTTAACACACCGAGAGTTATTTTGGCTCAGGCCCTTGCCGAGTCCAAGTTGTCCCTAGTTGTTGAAGGTCCAACTCTAAGATCTTAAATAATAATAATAATAATAAATATATAAAGAAATTCAAAAAATAATAAATATTATTGTAATATTTTTATTTATCATTTCTAACATTTTGGCAAAGATTGCAAAAGTAATTTGGCCATGAAGACTATATTTTCCATCTTTTTAAAAATATTAAAAAATACCCCCAGTCACACCTATTTTTTATCATTTGTTAAAGGGTGTGGTTTCTATAAGGTTGCAACCTTACACAATCCAATTAGGCGCACTTTCAAATTCTATCATAACATTTGATTTTGTTGTAAATCTATTTCACATCTAATTAGAAAATTTTAAACTCCAAAAATGGTTAAAAGTCAAGGAGATATATAAACATATGAAAATCTTCAAAATAGACAGTCTAGATAATGTGTTGCTAGATACACCATATTTGAGACTCAAAAACTATTTTTTTTATATATTCATATATCTCAATATTGAGATGATCAAATTGAGGGTTTTTCAACATTAAAACGACCTTTCCGATAGATTTTTGAGTTGCACATATAATTCTACATTTTAAAGTTGCAACCTTATATAAACTTTTCCCTTTTTTAAAATGTACTTTTTCACTACTTTTTTAACTACAGTTGTGTTTTGTTAAAGTTTATGTTAATGGAAGAGTTTATATAGAGCCGAGGCTCTAAACAATCAAATTTGAGCCTACCTAAAAAATTACCCTATAAGAGGTTGTTTTCATGCTCAAATATCCTCAAATTCATCATCTCGACATCAAGATGAATGGATATGAGAAAAATATGGATTTCAAGTTTTAAAAATTGTGTATTTTGTAATATATTTTTGGTCCGTCAATTTTAAGATTTTCAAATTTTCATAGATCTATTGATCTATACTATGTTTGAAGCTTTAAACGTTATAAATTAAGATGAAAATATATTTTAAAGCTATCACAAATATTTTCAATATTGAAACTACATTTGTCGACATTATTTGAAGATAGGCTCTAATTTGATTGTTTAGAGCCTAAGCTCTATACAAACCACACCCTTATTTTAAATATATTTTCCTATTTTTTTAAATTTTAATATTTATATTTTTGAATAATCTTCATCACTTTTGACCTAGTTTTACTGTTACCTACCAAAAAAAGCAAGGACTGCCAGCCTTTTATTTTGAAGTCCTTAGTGCATTGGGATAAGTCTGATATTCACGTGCACACTGTACTGACACCAATAACGTACAAATTAGAATACGACAACTTCAATACTATACACGTTACTCTGACATGGTCCCCCTGCACACCACCACCCCCATGAAATTTCCCATCGCGTTGCATAAAACTAAGGGTGCGGTTTGTAAAGAGCCTAGGCCCTAAACAATCACATTAGCGCCTGCCTTATGAGAAATATGGTTTCAATATTGGAATTCTTTGTGATAGCTTTGAAATATATTTTCATATTTATTTACAAAGTTTAAAGCTTCAAAAATAGTGTAAATCTATGAAAACTTGAAAATGTTGAAATTTGAACGTACAAAAATGCATTATATAATACCCTATTTCCAAAACTTGAAATCCATTTTTTTTCTCATGTCTATGCATCTTAATGTCCAGATGATCAATTTGAAGATATTTGGGCATCAAAACAACCTTTTTTAGTTAAATATTTGAGGTAGGCTCAAACTTGATTGTTTAGAGCCTCAGCTCTATATAAACTTTTCCCTAAAACTAAAAGAACACGGTTTCTATAGTCCATGTAGAAATGAGTCGACTATTAAAAATCTATTTTTGAGATGGTTTTTGGGACTCAATTTTTAAGGACATATAATCTCTAATGTGGAGATCATGAATATAAAAAAAAAAAAGAAATAAAAAGAACGATTTTATGAAGAAATTATTTGGACAGTTAGTTTGAATTGTTTTTAAATGGACCACCTATCTGCATTTATCTTTAATATTGACACTTCATACCTTGGGACTGCATATTGTAGAAATACAGTCTAACTCACATAAAACAATTTTCCAAACTAAATAACAAACAGGCTTTAGTTAACTACCCAAAAAAGTAATATATTGTTTTGCACCCAAAAAATTACTGTGCATTATGAGACCATTATCATAAGGGCATAATTATTCGTAGCTATTAGATGTCAAAGTAGATGGTTCAAGAATTTTTTTTAAACTTTAAATTTAGTATATGATACTCCTACAATCACCCGATTTAAAATTTGATCGACAGAAATGATTGTGACATCTTTATACCAAAAATAAATAATATCAATATGTACTTTTTCGGATTAAGTACGAATCTCCCATAATAAAGAACATAAAAAGTGAATGACTGAAAAAGTGGGACTGCAGACATGAAAAAGGTGCAAATATTGCCACTAAAGATGATGGTTTACAAAAATAGTTAGTAAATATTAAATTAAAATAATGCCATACTCTTGTTTGGAAGATTTTCTAGATACGAAATTTTGGAGTCTTATGAGTATTTTTGAATAAACGGATGAAAATTTTTAAGAATGGAAGATCACGTGCGTACGATTTTATTTTACCGTTGTAACAAAAAGACTAAAAAATATGGAGGATTTATGCATAGTGACTAACCCTTGAACTTTATATTTTATCCGAATTTATCATTGGTTTGATGTTTCAAATATCGGACCTCTCGTTAATTTTTATTTTTGTTATTTCTTTATATTCATAAGGTCATTTAATATAAAAAAAAATAGAACATGACAAGTAGGGCAGTTGTGTTAAGGCCTTTTTATTTCTCCATCTCTATCCTCTATTGTTTCCTCAGTCGTCTTTCCTTCATGCGTCGTAGTTTAAGCCCTAACACAAGCAGTCCAATAATTGAAACATTGGACCGCTGCCTATTCACATTTACTTATAACAATGCACATTCTGTTGTTTGAAACATCGGATCACTTGTGTTATGGGTACTTTTAAATTTCTAATGCAGTCTGATATTTGAAACATCGAACCGTTCTACAAATTGTCTCATTCTATTTTTTTTTTATATTAGATGGCTTTATGAATATAAAAAATTAACAAAAATAAAATTAATAGGTGATCCGATGTTTCAATGATCAAACCAGGGGAAAAGTTGGAAAAATAAAAAAATACGAGGGGGTTAGTACTTCTATATAATTACCGCATACTTTTGGGCCTTTTTGTTATGACAGTAAAATAAATGGTTCAAACGAAATTTTTCTTTTAAGAAATAAAAAAATAGATTTTGAGTTCTAAAACACTAGGGTATGACTTTTAAAAAATTGAACAATCTTTAGTCCATCTCAAGACAATATCCTTTTAGAAGCATATACTAGGTCGTATTAAATTATTTAAATTACAGCAGTTCGCTAGGTTGAGGAGGATACATCCTTTCATCTTTAAGAGATTAAAATTTTAATTTTTGTGTTCTTAAACACTTAAATTCGACTGTTTAAAAATTGGAAAATCTTGAGTCCGGTTCAATAATAGCACTTATTCTAGTAAGTTTTATAAGTCTTGCCAGCCTAAAAGCTTTTTAAGCTCAAGTGTTTACTTCTCTGTCTTAGAGACCAATATTTTGGGGCTAACCTACGATCCGCTAAAGGACCTACCGAGGTTATAGCTAACGAGGTCCTTTTTGTAGAACACATGCATTTAAAGGATGAAAAAAAAATCATCTACTGTGCATATATATATATATATATATACGGACATTAAAGGGTTTCTATGAGTTGGCGCCGACTCATATATACATTTGCCGCCCCGCCCTCCCCCCCCCCATCGCCACACACACACACTAAAATTCATTTTAGATTGTTTTTTTCTTTTTATAGATTCAACATCTAGGCCAAGATGATCATAAATATGAAAAGAATAATAAATTATTAGAAATAAAAATATCAGTTTTTTTGATATTTTTTATGCACCATCTATATCTTATTGGACGTAGTTAGCATGCGGCTAAGCTCGCATATTTACAAATCCAGGCTTGGCAATAAATATATTTTTTAAGATTTAAATTGATCCTAATTTTTAGAAAATATATTATCTTTAACAAAGATCATAAATATGGAAAAATAAATAAATTTTAAAAATTAAAAATCATAATTATATTAAAAAAATATTTAAAAGCGATAGTTACAATTGTTTGTAGATGGACCACCTATTTGCATCAATCTTTAAGATGGATGGTTTATACCTTTCAAAGCAGGAAAAAGTGTTTTATCTTATTTATCGACGATATAACGTCCCTTGTATGTGGGTTATTGTGGCCGCGGCCTCATGAAACAATTTCCTTTAATATAACTTGTGCACTAAACACGGAGGCATGAAACACTAAAAATAAAAATAAAATAAAATAAAAATAATAAACTGAGGCATGAAATAAATGACACAGTTTCAAAGAGACGGAAAAAGTTTATATAGAGCCGAGGCTGTAAACAATCAAATTAGAATCCACCTCAAAAATTTCATTAGAAGAGGTGGTTTTGATGCTCAAACATCTTTTAATTGATCATCTCAACATCAAGATGTATGGACATGAGAAAAAAAATGGATTCCAAGTTTTTAAAATAGTACATCTTATAACGCATTTTTGGAAGGTCAATGTTCAAGATTTTCAAGGTTTCATATAATGCTCGTTCTACACTATTTTTGAAGATTTAAATTTTATAATTATTGATAAAAATATATTTAAAGGTTATCTTAAAATTTTCCAGCATTGGAATCATATTTCTAAGCACTATTTGACGGTAGACTTTACTTTGATTGTTAGAGCCTCGGCTCTATACAAACAGCACCGGAGAGAGATAGGTTTTACAGACTTAAATATTTAAATATTCTGCAAGGGCAGATGCTGTCCATTGAATACTCTGCGTTCTGCTTTTAACAATGCTCACATGCTTATAAATGGAGATGCTCTCCTTCTCATTCTCCATGCCTTTCCCCCTCTCTCTCTCTCTCTCATAACAAGTCTCCCCCTCTCTCTCTACTCGTGAGTTTTCAGAGATGGAGGGCAAACGGAGTGTTCTCCCTGCTTCTTTGCTGGTCTTGCTGCTGCTGGTTGCGGCCTCTGGTAAACTCCCTTTCCTTCAAAACGCACTCCTGTCTCTCTCCTCTCTATCTCTATCTTTCTAAACACACTCCTCTTTCTCTCTAAATATATATCTTTCTCTCTCTAAGGTTTAGAAGTTTTAGAGAAAAGAGGTTTATGGTTACTTACTTGTTGGTGCAGCTGTGGTGGTTGATGCAAGGACCTGTCAGTCACTGAGCCACCATTTCAAAGGGCGTTGTGTGCTTCACAACAACTGTGGCTACGTTTGCAGGACTGAGGGCTTCATTGGAGGCAAATGCAGAGGCTTCCGTGGAAGATGCTTTTGTCTCAAGCCCTGTTAGATTTTCTCTTACAAATAAAAAGCCTCCACTCAAAACCCTTCTCTCTCTCTCTCTCTCGTTATCACTTGTGGGTTCTTTTTTATTTGTTTGGTTTCCTTTTCACCTGGTTTGTAGTTTTGAACTCTGTTTTGTTATGGGTTTTGGTCACAAGGAGTAGAGCTTCTTTGTTATCCTTAGATGAATGGAAGTGCTTATGATTCTCTGTTACGAGTGTTTAGAGGATGAGAGTTCAAGGTTTGCTGGTTGCTTGTGGCTGTAGGGGTGTGAATGGGTCGGGCTGAATGACTTGGACTCGAACCCGAGTTGGATTTAAGTCATTTAAACCCGGACAGGAGGCTAAAAATAAAAATAAAAAAAATATTTTTCTTACCGTATAGTATGTTTTTTACATATTTTATATCGGATCTGGTAAACCCAAACCTGGACCCAACCAGACTTTAGGGGGGGTCCAAGCTAGACCCTAACCCAAACCCACCCTAGTCGAGTCCAAGTCATTTGGATTAGGACCTGACCCACTAGGTCCAAAACTTGAACCCGAATCCCTTCCTTCCTGGTTCCGGTCGACCCACCCGACCCAATTGCTACTCCTACTTGCGGGGTATTGAGAATGAACATCAAAGAGATTGAGAAGTTTTATACTATGAAAATGTTGATTCAAATATATATTTCTAACCTCATAAAAACCGGTCACGATGTCACAGTGGCAGCACCACTTGAGTCTCAATCATCCGTTTAGGCTCCTTTTCTCAAAAAGTAATAATTATTTCCAAAAAGAAAAAGTATATAATAAGATTGTTTACATTCCCAAAAACTACTAATTATTTCCAAAAAGAAAAAGTATATAATAAAATTGTTTACCTTGGTACTAGGTGGTCCCAACTAATCTTGACCATTGGATGTGAAATTGAGTATTGGATGTGAAATTGAATGGGTGCATTTATTATATTAACCAAGGTTAAAGTTTAAAAGAAATTTTCTTGAAGTTCATGACACATCTAAGCTATCAGATTTCACATAAGAGAGTTATAATTAATTGTAATATCTTTATACCAACAATAGAAAGAGCTATCAGATTTTACATCTGGGGGTTATAAGTAATTGTGAGATCTTTATACCAAAGATGCCACTGAGCCACCCAAAAAAAAAAAAAACAAAATCCTGACTTACATGTCATTATGTTTGCTTGTTTTGGGTATTTTCCTTGCGGTGCTTGGAATGTCTGGATATCTCATGTTGATGCCAGCGTTTGCGGGACTTTTATGTTGCGGGTGTTCAAAAGAGAGATACATGCATTTACCGCAACATTTTATAATTTTAATTATCTTCTCAAAAGTAAAGAAAGGCATATAACTAGATCATTTCCTTTATAAGGTCATAATCATAAATTTTATCATATTTATTGAGTAGTTGTGAGTGATTCATTGACTAGACTCAAACTTAAAAAACAAAAAAAAAAATTGAATTTTATAACACAACCCAACCCATCCAATTTGAATCTAACTAGGAATGATTGTGAAATCCTTCTACCTAGTACACAATTCCGAAAGAAAAAAATAAAAACTTGACTAATACATACTAGAAATATGCACTATCCCGGTCTCTTCCCCAAAGGAAAAGTACTTTATGTGCCGGGGACGCATTTGCATCCCCTAAGACATCACACATCAAAGATAAAAACTATTAGTTAAAGTTTTTTTCAAAAATTCATCATTTTTTGTTTTTAAAGTTTGTTTTTCACATATTAATGTTCTTCGTGATTGAGATGATATATAACTAAAAAATGATGTCCAAATTCCATCTAAAAAATGGACATTCAGAGGGGATGCATATCCACATGAGTCCTAGCACCCATAAAAATCGTGTCCATGTCAAGTGGACTATCAAATTGCTTGGACCATTGAACCTTTTTCTATCTTATAACTAACGAGGATCTTCTAATGAAGAGTCGCTCGCTTCTGCTCCCGAATCTTGTTCCAATTCTCCAAACCACAAGATCTTGATTTCGGGCGATTCCTTGAAATTAAGGATCTCGATCCGGGAAATTAGTGATCTATATCCTATGTTAATGGGACCTAGATCCCTATATAAAATATCATCATTTCATGAGTAAGCGGAACAACAATTCCACCAACATGGAACCGGAATCCTATACTTTGAGTGCGACTTTCTAAGGCACATTTTTGGGTTCATAAGCAATGGAGGGTGGAATCTCCATTTCTTTATGACCTACAACTTTTCTTAATGCCATGATTTCATATATATTTTACGGTTCACAACTCGATACGCATTGTAAATTATGACTTGAGTCTAGTTTCAAAGAAGGGAAACAAGAAAGGGCAACGAGAGAGAAGAAGTGGGGATTAGATATAAAGAATAGTTAAGTTGCATTTCTATAGAAGAATGAGGTCACAATACGCTAAACTTCCTTAGGGCCAGTTCATTGGTTATGGTTGGTATCATACGAATTAAGGTAGTACATTACACCAAAGACAAGATGTGTATTGAATTCAGTAGTTGAAAAAGGTTTCTTTCAGTGGATGTACACGAGTGTTTGTGACCTCTTTGTACAAAAAGTAAACGGTCCCTTTATATACATTTCCTATATTATATATATAACCTTTATATATTATATATAACCTTAAAATATATATATATATATATATAAGGGTTGGGTAAAGCTATAAAAATAAGTGCTAAAAGAAGATAAAAGAGTATATATACATTAGTATATTAGCATTTATAAATTTATATCTAATATATATTATATAAAGTTTTAAAATAACCAGGTCAGGTCAGGGCAGGTCCACTTGGACCCGGACCCCAACCCGATTTACTAATCGGGTCCAAGATTTGGACTCGAACTCTATCCATCAGGTCCATATTTTGGACCTAGACCCAGACCGGGTTGGGGAGTCTGGTCTCGGGTCAGGTTTGGGTAAATTCCTAGCCCTACTGGCTATTTTGCTTGATCCAGGTCAGCATGAAACCACGAGTATGGGCAGCCTCCAAAAATTCCGACCACTTTAGGGAACAAAGGTCTAAACAACTGCTGCAATAAAGGTTGCCCTGACGCTGGGGTAACCCAATGCAACCCAAACAAACATACTACAAAGTGCCATATCCAGCCTGGAATTCCTTGCCATACAATCTAAAAATATAGGCCAATGATTTCATGCAATTGTTGTATAGTAATATAATGCAACAATCCTAAAAAACCATCTTATGGTCATTTGTTTAATCCAATTTTTGAAATATACATTCTTTTCATTCTAATGAACAATTACAAAAAAATAAAAATGTAGGGCAATGATTTCATGCAATTGTTGTATAGTAATATAATGCAACAATCCTAAAAAACCATCTTATGGTCATTTGTTTAATCCAATTTTTGAAATATACATTCTTTTCATTCTAGTGAACAATTACAAAAAAATAAAAAATTAAAAACACAACTTAGAAATTACTTTTTTAGCCCAATTAACATAGGCCGTTTATTTTTGTGAGATGCTTAGATCTAGGCCTTAGAAGTATTTTTTCATTTCCAATTTTTTTGAAATGGTTTATTATCATTAGATGAGCAATGTTAAAAAACAAAAAAATGATTTTTTGTTTATAAAGGCTAAGATCTTGAAATTCACATAATGAATGGTCTAGATTCGTTTTTAGAGGAGACTCATTTTGACCATATCTAAGTTCAAATATAACTTTTTTTTTTGAGGGGGGGATTGATTATTGAGATGAAGAGAGTGTATGTGCAAAATTTGGAGTCATACAAATATCACAAACATAATTTTCTAGGAGTGTCGTTGTATTATACTATGATTCAACCGTGTATTGGATCATTGCTAAAAAATATATGCTTATAAATGAGTCTTTGTTTACGCATCAAGCAAATATTAAGAATAACCATGCCTCTCCTCCCGAGACTATCCACCTTTAATACTTTATTGATACCCAAGAGAAATCCCCCATGTTATTTGGCACTAAAATCTGTTAATCCACTTTCCTTTGATTAAAAATTTTTTTTTTGCAGCTCTGCTAGACAGATGTAAAGGTAGTTCCAATCTGTCCGTCATTCTGAGGCATGGACTCCATGTAGTCTGATACACAAAACCAGGTCATGCTCTTTTGCATTAGGATCTGAAGCAAACACAAATTGCTTCTTGATAGATTGTTGTCCAAGCCAGGGGTCGAACCAAAAACCTGGACCTACCTGAATTCTATTGTTTTGCACGGTTCCTGCCCCTGTTAGTCATCATTTTCATGAACTACTCTTCATCACCTTTGCCATATTTTAATCTCCACCACGTGTGGCCATTGAATGGTTTTTTTGGGTACCCATCATCCACGACCATTTGGATTGTAATACGTTGTTTGTTTCTTTAATTCTATGAACTCCATGACCCTCTTTGCCCGTTGGTAGGCAAATTTTGTCCCAACTAACAAGGTGCGTCCTTCGTTTGTCTGATGATCCACTCCACTAGAACTATCGTACCATTTTCTTTATCTTGTTGAGACCAATGAATGAAAATTGGGCTGCCCCTAGGCGGTCGGTTTAGGTGGGCGGCAAGGCGGGCCTCCTTTCGAGAAAAAAATAAAATAAAAAATTAAGAGTAATAATAATAATAATATGGAAGAAAGATGACTCTCTCTTGACCTCTCTATTGGGTACATATCCTCTCTCTACATATGAGAATAAGAAGAAGATGGACTCCAAGTATTTGATGTGCGGTCTCTCTCACACATACACACAAATATATACATGCACCCATATGCTCCCTCTCTCAATGGAAGAAAAAGAAAAAGAAGAATATGGCCCCCAAGTGTTAGATGTGAGGTCCCTCTCTCGTATAGACTCTCTCTCTCTCTCTTTCTTTCAGTCTCGACATATCCTTCAAGTATTCGAAACCTCTTTGTCACAAATACAAATCCAAAAGAAAGAAAAAAATGAGGTCGATCTTTAAGAATTTCATATGGGACCTCACACACATACATACGTGCGCATGCACACACACTTAACGCATACACACATTCACAAAACACAAACACAAAACATGTGGCTCCCACCTCAACCCCTTCCCTAGTAACACAAACCGCCCTCCCAGGTGCCTAGGTGGCCGCCTCCTCCTTTTTTAACCTTGTTTGTGACAAAGTTGTACTATGAATAATGACACGATAAATGGGCAGCTCTCTAAAAGCATAAATTTCCATGAACGATATTTTAATTTCCATGAAGCCAATTTCTTGTTAGACTTTTCTATAACTCCACCACAACTTGGCTTGGGCAAACCATGTCTATATCTAACATATAGTTAGCAAGTCGGGGACTATCAATAAATCGGCTCACCATAAAATCGGAAACAAATTGTTTTTATTTTAAAAAGTCTGATGAAAAAATAAGGTAAAAAATACAAATTGGCAAAAATACTTCATATAAAGATATCGCTAATATATCAAATTAGGGTAAACAAATCAGAGTAAAAAAATTGGATAAATTTATAGTATTAGAAATTTTGAAATTCTAAAAAATAAAAATTATGTCAAAGCCATCAATAAGTAATTCATCTATAAAAACTTTACTAGACTAATATAATAAGTCAATTAATCTAGATGTTTTGTGGCTCTCATCCAATCATCCAATATTAAATACATAATTAACTAGTATATACCAAAAAAAACTGTACCATATAAATCTACCCATTAAATACTTGGACAAGTTTTCTATACTTCCCCTACAACATAAAACTTATATACTTCCCTTTATCCAACCGTCCATTTTGAAAGGAGGGCTAAGATTGGCCCAATCAAAATATCACGTCTCTACACTATTTTATTTTTAATGTTTTTTCTATAAACTATTTTGACACCAAAATTCGTATGTCCAATCCTCTATTAAACTTGCACTAGAGAAAAATATTAAAAAAATATTTTCAATAAAGTAAAATAACCAAAATACCCCGACAAATTAAAAAGGTATTTTGGTCATTATATTTTATCAAAAAATTATTTTAATATATGTATAGGTGCCCCCCAATGAGAAGATGGCACTTACCAAATTTCATATTCATACAATTTGTATAAAAATACTAAAAATAAAAATATTTTGAGATGTCGGATCTAAGATTAATCAGTGAGTGGTTTTCTTGATCAAAATTGGACGGTTGGATGGTAGGGGAAGCATAGATCTTCTATCATTATAGGG
>NW_006499897.1:5656846-5682661 GCF_000471905.2 Amborella trichopoda | reverse complement strand
AGAGAGAAAAGGAAGATGGGACGCTGATTTGGAATACTTTGAAGAGGGTTTTTCTCTCTGATTTGGGATGTTGTTTGAGAGAAAGCCCTACGTATACTACTTTGTGAAGCCCTAACTGATTTTCAGAGATTTGTGAAGCCCTAACTGATTTTCAGAGACAGAAAAGCAGAGCTGAAGGATTAAGTTTGGGGAACTAATCCTATAGGTACAATTGTTTGCTTCTGTAAGTTTGCAGTTTACATTATATTGTTTGGCTTTGAAGAAAACAATGGGGATAAAAGTTTCCATTTTAGGTTTTTTTTTTGAAATAATATTTTTTTTTTCAAAAGCTTGAAAGTAGCAATGGTTGCAATGCACAAAACAGGAAAAAAAAAACGTATCTTTCAAAAAAAATTATAGGTAATAACCATTAGTTTGTGATAGCGATGCATCACAATACAGGAGTGTATCTTCTGCATACTGCAGATGGAAAACAAGCAGTCCATTTACAGAAGATGTAAATCTTGGCAGCCTGCCAGTAGCATAGACCCCATCAACCATGCTGCCAAAAGTCTCAGCTTTGTGAACAGAAATGGGGATAGTTAATCTCTGGGCTTGGTCTCTTGGAACTTTGAATATATCCTTAGGGTGAACTGTTGATAATACCATGAATTGTGCATTTGATAGAAACCCTCACAATCCAATTTTGTCATGTTCTCCCGAACCCCATAGTATTGTCAAGGTATGACTAATGTACCCTATTATGAACCACTAGTGCTCCATCAAGAATATATTGATTTATTAGAAAGGCTTCTTGTGGAGGGCTTCTTGTGGAGGTGATATAGGTTCACTCAAAACCTCCAAGATCCTTTCACTTTATCTTATAGGCACTGCATAACAAACTGATGCCCTCAGCTTCTTATTTCTCCCACACCATCTTTTTTTGGGCTAGAGCATTATGAATGAGGAATTCCTTGCACTTGCACTTTAATCCTCCCCTATCAAAAAAGGGGGAAAAAATCCCCATGTTTATTTTATTTGAAGGCCTGAATTTTCCTCCTCGATGGATCCTTCTCCATCTTATATTGTATGCAAGCCTTTACATGTGAAAATGGCTTGATTGATTGTTGAGAGTGCATGATAAAAGACAAAACGCTCAATTTTAATGAAATTGTCACATATTTCCTTTTTTCTCAAAGTAGTAGGCCTGTGGGAGGGGATAGAGTTGGAGAAGAAACTTATTGGTCCATGGAACCATCTTGGTTCTCAAGTATATGCCTTACGACTTGTGTCTTATTGCATTTTTTGGGGGCTCTTCTCGAGTGAATAAAAACTTCTTGACCAATTGTACTAGTGTCATCTGATTCTCTCTCATGTTATTCAATGCTAGGATGAGAAAACGTAAACGTTTGCAACCATAAGAGGGAATGTATCATTTGGAGACAAGCTTGATCGAGCTACTACTGTGGCAGTATTCATCAGAAAAAATGCAGTATTTTAGAAAAATAAGCAACTCCCTGTGTTATAGAAGGATGATTTTTCTCAAAGAAAGTGATGTTATGTGAAACATGATACTTTCTCCTAGTGGGCTCATTGCGCTTGTAACCCTTTCATGAAATTGAATAATGAAGAAGTAATAGACTTGATGGATCAAAGTGAGTGTCTCATCAGGAAATGGATTTAAGTTATGCGTGTTGGATTTCTTTGATGCTTATGGGCCGGCATTCCGTCTATGTAACAAATAAAATTTGGTTATTCAAAGGTTTCCTGGTCTCCTTTGTCTATTCTTTGGAATTTTACAAAATGGTTTCATCCTTGAAAGTCTAGCTATGCCCTTTGCCAGAATTATTTATTTGATTTTGAAATGCTAAAATGGGTTTGGCGGGATAATCGATTGTGACCTAAATTATTCTGACTGGGGGATCTGGAAACTGTTTTTCTTTCTGTGGATTATGTTCTTTTTATGTTTCTTGTGTTTTTGTTAAGTCCAACAAGATTACAAAGGGCAAACATGACAAATGTTGTAATGGTACAAGAAAATAATTTTAAACTTGGGGTCTTATTGTACTTCTGGCTTTTGAATGCTCAACTGTGAATGAACCCTGGTGTGCTTCATCTTGTGTGGACTATATGTTTTTATGTTTCGTTTTTTTTTTTTAGAGAAACGGTTTACTCTATATGTTTCTGTGGTTGGTTTCTTGCTTTTCAATTTGAAGTTATACATCCATATTTATTGGAAAATATCTGTGACTAGATCGGTATGTTGCCTCATAAGTTGGTTCTCTTGTACTGCTTTCTGTTCGATATCGTTCTTTTTTGTTTGAAATTGAGGAAGATGTTTTTCTATTGCTGGTTCTGTTCTTACTGAGCAGATGATGCATTACATGGATGGCTTTGCTGAAATGATTCCTTCAATGCTGATTGGACTGTCATTTCTGCTTTATACTTGAAAATCATTGTTTGTTTCCTTTCTATTATCTGTTCTGTTACTTTACCCCATGTCTAATTACTTTTTGGTACTGTTTCAACAGTTTGGTTGAGATTGACAGCACCGGCATCAGTGAAGGATGTCTGCAGACGACCTTGAGCACCTACTTCTTGAGGCAGCAGGGAGGACATCCACATCCGGAAGGAAGAAGCCTTCACAAACTCAGCCGAAGAGGAGACATGAGGGTTCCTATTCTGATGACGGAAGCGACCCCAAATACGAAAGTGAGGATGATGACGATTCCGATGGCCCTGGTTACCCGAGCCGAAAGCCCTCAGGATCTCAAGTGCCTCTCAAAAAGAGATTTGAAACTGCTGACAAGGACGACATGAGGGGAAAAGGTGACCGTGATGGTGGCAGTGATGACTCTGACAGTGGGCTTTCGGTGGGCAGCGACCTCTACAAGGATGAGAATGATAGAGAAGAGCTCTCGAGGATGACGGAGCTCGAACGGGAGATGATATTGACTGACAGAGCCGATAGACGAGATAATTTAATGAGGATGAAGAAGGCAGAGCGACAGGGTGACAAGTCTCGGTCTACTGGGAAGGAATTGATGGCTCCCCCACAAGCTCGAGGGCGCTCCTCGGCGAAGTCAGACCGTATGGCAAACAAGGATGCTTTGACTGAACTGCTTGCTAAAATGCAACGGAAGTCAAGGAATAGGAGTGAGAGGCAAGATTTGATGGTTGTGAGGAACAAGGCGGCGGCAGCAGCAAGCCCTGTGAGCGACTCGCCACCGTCAAGTGGGGTGCGCAGCAGCAGTGATGGCCGCGAGGTCTCAGTGGAGCTCGGTGAGAGTGACGAGGACGAAGGACCCACCTCGGGCTCAGAGCACCCAACCTTTGAGGACATCAAGGGCATCACAATCCGAAGGTCTCGGCTTGCCAAGTGGTTCTTAGAGCCCTTCTTCGAGGAGGCGATCGTGGGGTGCTTTGTCCGTGTGGGCATTGGGACGTCGCGGTCAGGTCAGAGCATCTACCGGCTCTGCATGGTGCGAAATGTTGATGCCTCGGACCCTGACCGGCAGTACAAGTTCGAGAACCGCACCACTCACAAGTACCTCAACTGTGTATGGGGAAGTGAGGCCTCGGCGGCAAGGTGGCAGATGGCACGGATCTCTGATTCGGCACCTCTCGAGAAGGAGTTCTTGGAGTGGGTTCGCGAGGTTGAGAGGGGCGGGGGCCGCATGCCCACAAAGCAGGATGTAATTGATAAGGGCGAGGCAATACAAAGGCTAAGCAGCAGTTTCGTGTACTCGGCTGCCACTGTGAAGCAGATGCTGCAAGAGAAGAAATCAGCATCGACAAGGCCCTCAAACATCGCTGCCGAGAAGGACAGGCTGCGCAAAGAGATGGAGCTGGCGGAGAGCCGGCTCGACCATGCTGAAGCTGAGAGGGTCAGGGCAAGGCTCCAAGAGCTCGAGAACCTCTCTCAACAAAGCAAAAAGAAGGATGCGAAGGCAGTGATGCTTGCTGAGATGAATAGGAGGAACAGGGCTGAGAACTTCAAGAATGCGTCAGAGCTCAAGCCTGTTAACACATCTCTCAAGGCAGGGGAGGCAGGGTACGACCCATTTTCGAGGAGGTGGACCAGGTCTCGAAACTACTATGTTTCGAAGCCCGAGGGAGGGGGAGAGGTTGTAAAGGAGGAGGCCGAGACGGCAGCAACGAAGGCGGCATTAGAGGCAGCTGCAGATGCAGGGAAGTTGGTAGATACAAAGGCACCGGTGGATGAGGGGACCGAGTCCCATTCGCTGCATGATTTCGAGCTACCGATATCGCTGGCAGGATTGCAGAGGTTTGGGGGGCCGCAGGGAGCGCAGCTGGCGTTCATGGCGAGGAAGCAGCGCATAGAGGCAACTATTGGGGTGCGTGTTCCCGAGAATGATGGGCGAAGGCATTCGCTGACGCTAAGTGTGAGCGATTACAAGAGGCGTAGGGGCTTGGTGTAGTACAAGGAAGGCTGGGCACAGTGTGATGGGGTTTGTTGGTGATCGGTTTCTTCATATTGAATGTGTGCGAGAACGGGGTCGGTTTGCTTTGAGGGGAAGCGTGGCGCAGTTGTGTGATGATTGTAGTTTACTTATTTGATTTAGTATTTTCGTTTTTCTATGATATCTTGTTTATGCCTTCCATGAAATGGGTGAGTTTGAATTCTGTTATTGTTTTGCAGGATTTATTGCATGCGTATGAGTTGGGGGATATGTGAGAGTACTGAGAGAAAGAGAGATGCCCATCTCTTTTTTTATTTTTTTACAACAAATAGAGCCTAGTAACCCCGCCCATAGGTCAGGCCGAGTCCGAGTAACTTGGACAGAGTTAGACAGGTCAAGGGCAAGCATTCTATGCTTTCCTTATTGCATAAACTTCCCTTTATACAACCTTCCTTTCGGAATGGTTTCAATGTAATGTTTATCCACTATTTTATTTTTAATTTTTTTTTTTATAAATTCTTTTGATACCAAATTTTGGGCATCCATCTTTCTATTAAATTCGCAGTAGTAAAAATATAAAAACAATATTTTCAATAAAATAAATGATTAAAATACCCTTGAAATTTTTAAGAGGTATTTTGGTTATAAATTATCGTTAACATACTTATATTTTAGTAAAATTAAAAAAAAAAAAAAACCCTAATTTTTCAAAACTTCATTTACATCATTTCTCACAATTTTCAGTTTTTTTTGGATCAAAATAACATTCACAGTAGTCTTTTTATCTTTAAAAATATTACGGTAATTTAAATATCGTAATAAGTTGAAGGAGTATTACAGTAATTAAAATACCGTAATACTTTAAAGTAGTATTACGGTAATTTAATTACCGTAACAACATTACGATAATTTAATTACTGTAAGTATTACAGTAATTAAAATACCTTAATACCTTAAAGTAGTATGACGGAAATTTAATTATAGTAATATTACTGTGAGTATTACAGTAATTAAAATACCTTAATACCTTAAAGTAGTATGACGGAAATTTAATTATAGTAATATTGCGCACGCCTCAGTAAAAGAACACAAGATTTTATACTCTCTCGGGAGTCTACTATTTATTTACTCCCTCGACGAAATCCATGCTAGCTGTATTTTTCAAATCTCAAATTTTTAAGATATAATCTTTACTACAATAATTTCAGCAAAAGAAATTTTCCAAGTAAATTCTTCTGTATATTAGAAAAACCTAACACTTCAAGATTGAATAGAAACTATCCAATTTTGAAAGAGCTAGATTTAAGTGACACAAAACTCACAATTCAATTCTTTCAAAAATAATTTAGTAATTTTTATGTAGTTCTCAAAATTTTAGAACAAAAACATTCTTAAATAGGTGTTTTTTGAGCGAGGGAGTAGATCTACATCGCGCTCTATGGGAATATGGAGTTTTTGAAAAATACAGGCCCGAAGAAGACTACCTCAAGAGAGGAGAGAGGTAGTCTTGATATTAACTTCGATTTGAAGCTTTTCAACCAATAGGGGTTTGGAATTGACTGGCAAAGTATTACGGTAATAAGAATACCGTAAAGACTTCCCCATACATTATGGTAATTAAATTACCGTAATAATAATTCAAACTATTACTGTAATACTCTTTGAATTTTTTACGGTGTTTTAATTACAGTAAAGCTTAAAATGTATTACGGTGAAAAGACTACTGTGAAGGTCATTTTAGTCTAAAAAAAGTTGAAATTTGTAAGAAATGGTGTTGGTGAGGTTTTGAAACGTTAGGGTTTGTTTTTTCGAATTTACTAAAATAAAGGTATATTAGCGATAATTTCCCTATATTTTATCAAAATTTTTGTTTAAATATATTTTTTTTGGTGCGCTCTGTTGAGATGATGTTACATTCCAAATTTCATATTCATATAATTTGTAGAAAAAACTAAAAATAAAATACTCTAAGACGTCATATCTTAAATCAAATGGTCAGTGGCTCACTTGATCTAAAATTAGACGGCTGGATGGGGGGAAGTTTATATATCTTCTCTCTACAAATATCCCTAATCACAAATTGATTTTTTCAAAATCTATTTTTTCACTGCTTTTATAACCCCATCTATATAGGTTTTGCTTAATGGGAAAGATTTCTAAATTTCCCCTATTGTAAAGATATTCTACACTTTCCCCAATCCACTCGTCCAATTTAGATCAAATAAATTATTGAGCTTTTTATTTTTAGTTTTTATTCTACAAATTATATGAATATACGATTTGGTATGCGCCACCATCTCAATAGGATGCACCTAAAATAAAATGACCAAAATATCCCTAAAAATTTCAGAAGTATTTTGGTCCCTTTGATTTTATCTAGAATATTTTTTTTATATTTTTTACAAGTGTGAGTTTAAGAGAGGAGTGGACATCCAAAATTTGGTGTAAAAATGTTTTTGTAGAAAAAGACTTAAAAATAAAACAATGTAGAAACGTGACATTGTAATTGGATCGATCTCAACAGCTCATTCAGAGCATAGATAATGGGAAGTATATAACTTGAATATATTAGGGGAAGTATAGAAAGCTTCTTTTTGTAAGGGGGTATTTTGGTGAGATTGTTCCAGCTAGGGTAATATATTCATCTAGCTATCCCTTCAAATAATTTTTTTCAACGGCTGATGAGCTCTGTCGGGTTACTCCAACTCGGCCATTTTAGGAGATGAGTACCGGAGTACAATTTGGGCATATTAAAAAATTGAAAATATAAAAATTATATAAATTTGTGGGATCAATGCATAAAATTATACATGGTTTCTATGAGTCACAGACTCACATGTAGTAATTCGGGCCCCTTAATTATTTTTGAAATAGAATTTAGTCCTTATTTTTAAGGAATATATAATCTTTAACATGTAGATTATTAATCTGTAAAAATAAATGAATTTTAAAAACTAAAAATGATATTTTTTTGGAAGAAATATTTAAACCGTTGATTTTACTTTTTCTTTGGAGGACTATTATTTATGGAGTAGATCCACTTTCTTTGGTGGATGCAGTAGATCTCCGAGCCCGCATAGTAAAAGGTGTGGGCTTGGACGCACCAAACAATTCTCCTTTAGATATTGTTTACAATATGAGCATTTCTTGTTCTATTTTGTATTTTCTGTTTTTATTTTTATGAAATGGTTCTAAATCTGTATTTTATATATTTTTTGCTTATTTGGATAGTTTAGTTTTTTTTTTGCTTTTAAAAACTTTATTTTTATGTTTTAACAATATTTTTTATGTTTTAAGTTCTTGGGGCTCTTTGGGCTTGTGCATTACCTGGCTGAATCAAGCTTTGACTCAGCCAATCGAGTTGCTCGGCTCGGGCCAAGGCCAAGATCGAGGCCAGAACCAAGTTTAAAACATTGTTCCTAAATACAGAGGGGGCTATTTTTGGGCCAAGCCCCTTCCAATCTGACTTGGCATGGATAGGGAAAATGGGGATGTTAGACATAATTAAGCAAACCTATGAAAAATATGATTGTTAATGGGTAGCGGGGCTTTAGGATGACAAAAAAACTGCAAAATATGAAGGCCAAGATCATCTCTTGGAAAAAAGATACTCTGGTGAAATCCCAGAGCATATAGTAGCATAATTTGCAAATAGATGATATCGATAAGTTAGAACAAGGAAATCTTTGTAATGATGAATCGGATATAACAAGGAAAATTAATCTAAGGTTCAGTTAGATGAGTGGTAAATAAAAGAAGAACTCTTTTGATTCAATAGATCGAGATCCAAGTGGGTCAGAGAGCTTGAGAGTAATACTAAATATTTTCATATGCTTACTAATTCTAGAAGAAGAAAAATAGCTTTCAAGGCATGCAGATTGCAAGGGTCTCAGAAATTAACTCCACAGAAGGACATAGTGTGCTATCATAGAAGAAATTAAGACATCGGCCATCTCTCTTTGAAAAGACAAGGCTCCTGGTCCATATGGTTTCAAACACTTGCCTTTTCCCACACCTATTAGAATACATTTGAAGAAGACATGCTCTTGATTGTTGAATACTTCTTTCGTAGAGGGACTATCAATAAAGCCATTGACTCTAGCCTTGGTTCATAAGAAACAGTCCATGCAATCACTGAACAATGTTAGACCAATTATCCTCCTAACCAGAAATCATTATGAAAGCTTTGGCTAATAGATGAGAGAGGTGCTGACAAGTCTTGTCTTAGATCCTCAGTTGGGGTTTGTGAAGGACTGACAAATCATGGGTATCTTGATTGCCCAAGGGGCCATCCACTCCAAATGTACATCAGGAGAGGTATTTTGAAAAGGCTTATAAAATGTACATCAGGAAAGGTATTTTGAAAAGGCTTATGACAGAGTTGAGTCGGAGTATTTACTGCAATATAAAAAATTGATAGGTTTTAAAGAAAGATGGAGAAAATGGATCTCGAGTTTCCTCTCCTCCACTCACTAGTTAATACTTTTTGAAGACAGATTTGTTGGCATTTTCAAAGGTGTGAGAGGAATAAGACGAGGAGACACTCTACCCCCCTTTTCTTTTCACCCTAGTAGCTGAATCTTTCAGCCTAATGATAGGTCTGTGAACTCTCATGGTCTCTCTAGAGGGTTCCCTACTTCGGCCAAAGGCCCAGTCATCTCACATCTTAATTATGATAATGATATTCTATTGTTTCTCAATGCCGAAATGGCCCAGGTGAAATGTCTTTAGCCTTTTTCTTCATAGTTATGAATTAATCTCAGGCCAAAAGATTAATGTGAGGTGGACCAAACTTATAGGGTAATTGGCTATCAGAAGGTGTCCATTCCTATGCAAACTATTTTGGCTATGATATCGACTCTCGGCATGCCAAATACTTGGGAATGCTGTTGTTGGAGGGTAGGTCGACTCGAGACATCTGGGACCCAGTTAATGAGAGATTCTAACATAAGTTGGACTCCTGAAAAGGATCGTACTCCTAAAGGCAACTTTATCTAATTTTCCTATGTACTATTTTCCTTTGCTAAGGCCCCCACTATTGTCATAAACAGATTTGAAAGGATGATGAAGAATTTTCTTGTTAGTAGTTCAAGGGATAAAAAAAAAAAAAAATTGCTTCGTTTCCTGACACTCTGTGTGCATCCAAAAGAAGCTAGGGGGTTTGGGGATAAAGGATGAAACTTGAAACATATAAATGAAGCGTTTCTAACCAAGTGGTGGAGGTGGGTGGCTACTAAGTCAACGCTTTGGAAGTTAGTTTTGCTAAACAAGTATAGGCTGGACAAGAAAAGGATTCTCATTAAAAAACTTTAGCATATTGTGAATGGAGAAATACTAAATCTCACACACCCCTATTTCCTAGAAACAACAAAGTTTTGGATGGGGATGGGGCAAGGACCAAATTCTAGCTATCCAAATGGGTAGGTGATGTGCCTCTTAAAGTCCAATTCCCCAATTATATAGCAAGGTGGCTAGGCCTAGTGAGAAAAATATGGTGAATGTAAGAGGGTCAGTAACTACTTGGAACATAAGTCTTAGAGTTAGAAGAGTAGATGATACTATAGGGGATCAATGTGTATCATTTCTAAAGTTGATGAGAGGTTTCTTCTGCTACCCTTTCAGACTTGAGAATGTCATTTGCGAGTTAAGCCCTAATGGGATCTTCTCGGTATGATCGCTATATAATAAATTACAAGCAGATAGATACAACCAGCCCAAACACACAACAAATAAGGCATGGTCATTGCCGACACCCCATAGAACCAATGCTTTCGTCTGGCTCGCCACTCGAAACAGGGCATTGACCATTGATTAGTTAAGAAGAAGAGGGTTGATCCTAACCAACTGTTGTCCTCTATGTGAAGCTGATGAAGAGACTCATATTTGGGTCCTTGTGGGAATTGCACAACAAATGAGGTAGAATTTTAGGCTCTAAAATAGGGGGTACAATGCCTAAGACCAGATCAGATGAACTTCATATTGGACGGTGCTCAGTTAATGTCATTACTTGATGCACAAGCCCATAGGAAACTCCTAGGCAAA
This sequence comes from Amborella trichopoda, assembly GCF_000471905.2. Next base: position 5,672,216 of record NW_006499897.1, on the reverse strand, counting down.
TTTTTTGGCCAAAATTCTTCTCATTATGTCTACATATAGGTTCAGCTTGACCATATAAACAGAGAAATAAACCATATCGCCTACGCTTTGCCCAAACCGGGCATGCACAGGCTTGATCTTTTTGTATGCAACTTCGAGCCTGATGTTCCCTCCCTTTCCCTTTGAGTCGAGGCTAGGAGGTCTCTTACCAAGGGAGTGAGTGGGGGTATCCCTTGGTAGTCCTCTTCCCTTTATCACTAGGCCCTCTTCTTTGGGTCCTTTCTTCTCTATAGTTGCCTCTTTTTTTTAAAAAACTTCTCTTCCCTTTTCTTCTGAATCTATGGTACTTGTTTCATTGTAAAACCCATTTAATAAAATTTCTCAGTTAACTTCACCAAAAAAAAAAAAAAAAAGATTATTTTCTTTCCTCAAATGAACAGCCAATGTTCACTCCATTTTCTCTTTTCTAAAAAAAAAAACTACTTCGCAGCTTCTTTTCAAAATTCTTTTTCGCAGGGTGTACCTAAGGATGCCGGAAAATTGTGGGGCAACACAAATATATCTATGGCCCTCAAAATGGGGGATGGCAGATGCTATTCCAATCCGCCCTTGGGTGGAGCACATGTTTTCCCTTAAACAGCCATTCCAACACAAAGCTGCACTGTCCCAAACTCCCAATTTGAGAATGGCATTTGAGCATATAGACAAAGGAATTGGAACACAATCTGATTGTGCTTCTAAACATTATATTAGAAGTTGCAAGAGACTGATCTCATATGGATTCTTGTTATGCTTCTTACACATTTTATGACACTTTAATGGATGTGATGTAAAATCATCTTGCTGTTCATATAAATCAAGAATATATAATCATGAAAAATGGATCATCTTTCGAAAGTAGCTTTTATGTATGGAGTTGCATGACTAAACAGGCACTTAGGTAACTTAAGGGAGATGCAACTTCGAAAAAATGGAGCCCACCTTCCAACCTCCAAGAGTAGATTTCCGATTCAGAGAGAAAAAGCACTGAAAAAGAGAGAGAGTGTGTTTTCTTCATACTCGGATGGGACTGGCAATGGTCCCGGTGGCCTGGTCAGGTACTAAAAAAGTACAGCCTGGGCCCCAAACTGTGGCCCGAGGCCGGCTAGGGCCAGTAATGGCCTGGCTTCAGACTTGGCTCGGCCAGGCTAGAGAATTTAATATGAAGTTGTTTGTGGAAGGTGATTTAATGAACATAGTAAGATGGATTAAAAAGGAGATGGAGATTCTTTAGTGGACTGATGAGTGAGTTGTTAGATTGCTGTGCTGATATGGATTGCTCATTTGTTCATCTATACAAAAGAGAGAAATTCAGAAGCATATGCACTTGCAAATATTTTAAATCTACTGTTTTTGTTGGATTAACTACTCTGTACAATGGGTTTTTTTTTTTTTTAATGATGTATTGGCCAATTAGCATTTGTAATTGCTTTAATTTGACATTGAATCAATAAAATGTTACTTTCTATTAAAAAAAGAAAAGAGTGAGAGCGAGAGAGGAATATGCATTCTTAATTAAGAGAGAGATGTTTTCTTGCTTAAAGGTGGGGCATGGATCAAATCAAAGTATTATCATTGGTAGGGTTGGGTGGCAACAGTCTTCCCACTTATCCAATCAATAGACGTCATGGTGGCGTACCCAACAATAAAAAATGGCCAACTCGTCTCCAACTAAGTCCTTATGCATTTTTAATAATTCTTTCAAGTGCACGTCTCTACCAAACTACCCAACCCTCTAGTACAAAAGCAGATCTTGCTTTTACTACTCTCTCCACCAAATTATTTTTAATTTAATTATTCATTCCCAAAAAGAGAACACATCAAGAACATATATTCTATAATTAGGTGGTGATATCATGGGTTTGATGCAGTAAATAGGTGGTGATATCATGGGTTCGATATAGTAAATATATATATATATATATATATATATATATATTAAGTATACAATAATTTATTTTCGGCTTCCCGATAGTTTCAATGCATATCATGAATTTTTACCATCTTGTCCATTAGTAAAAAAAAAAAATTTGATAATTTAGTGGAAAATACGTGCCCTTACTCATTTTTTAAATGATTAGGTTTTCAAAGCTGCCAGTGGCATTGCAGAGCATGATGTGCGAATAAGGCATGAGGGTGTCCCCTAGTACTTCAAAGTATTCAATACAATAGATACCCTAAATAAAATGAAGAAAACTGATTTGATACAAATCTGGTTGTCTATACAATTACAAACTACCAATTCAATTCGGTCCAAGGTAGTGAGGAGCCTCATCGGGTAGTTTTTAACAATACAACGACCTTTATATCAAGTGTCTTATTATATAAACAATCACATTTATTGAAATGTAATTGCAGCATTGATCATTATCATTGATCGTTACATTAATGTTTTCTTCAATTTTGGTCCATGAAGGTACAGCTCAACAAGCCAGAAAGGCTTTTTTGATATTGGAAAACCGTCTAATTGATCATCTCGATTGTCTATTTTAAAGTCCCAAAAATAGTATATCTTGAACACATTAACTGGATTGTCTATTTTCAAAATTTTCATTCACTTATAAATTTGCTTGAGATGAGCCATTTTTTAAATTTAAAATTTTATATATATTGGTTTTGCATTGACTACCCGTAACCAAGTAGCTTATATTTTGGCAACAAACAAATTTATTTATTTATTTATTTTGAAGGAAAGTAGGTCCAACAAACAAACAGTCATTTGCATTGCTTTGCTTTGTCTCTGTCCCCACCCCACTCATGAAGTGCAACTTTTCGTTAGAGCCAAGTCCCAAAATCTTTTTCATAGTTGTCATTTTGATTGTAAAAATCTTTCTCCTTTTTCCTTATAAAATCTCTCTCTCTCTCTCTCTCTCAATTATAACAGAGGTCTCTCAGTACTCTCTCATGTGAAATATCTTTCCCCCTTTATTGCCGATCTCTCTCTCGACCTATTGATGACCTATTGAATTGATTTATAAACTGGCAAGAGGCAGGGCGATGTTTTTCTATTTTTATAATTACAATCTCAAGATAACAATGCACAATGTCTACTCATAAGTTCGAACAGAGATAAAGTATTTATTAAAGAGAATTTTTTTTTCAATTATATTTTGTTTTACATTTTTTAAATTAAATTAGCAATAAAAGTATTTATTGTAGAAAAGAGATAAAGATTCAATTGGATTAGGAGGTTTGAAAATGCATAGCAGATATTGGCATTGGACCAAGTTCTTCAACAAGATGTTGTGAAAAAAAAAAAATGTCAAACGAATAGAAGAAAAATATTGTGGTACCTATTTACAAGGACAAAAGATACGTACATAATTGTGCAAACTATCGAGGGATCAAACTTATGAATTACCATGAAGTTGTAGGATAGAGTGGTTGAGCAACGACTAAATCATAAAACAAACATATCATAAAATGAATTCAGTTTCATGCCAGGTCAACAATTGAAGTTATTTTCCTACTTAGACAACTGATTAAGAAGTTTAGGGCGAAGGAAAATGATCTCCACACGGTATTTATTGATCTAGAGAAAGTTCATGATATAATATCTCAAAATTTAATTTGATGGGTATTGGAAAGAAATGAGTTTTCAGATATTATATTGACTTAGTGGGAGATATGTATAAGGGTTTGCTCAGAGAAAGGTGTGTGTTTTATGACAATAAGTCTATCTCAGGGGTCAGCATTGAGCTCATACCTCTTTGTCTTAGCTATTGATGTCGTAACTATGCACATTTAAGGTAAGGTACTGTGGTGTATGTTATTTGCAGACAATATAATTTTGATTGATGAGACCCAAATGACATCAATACAAAGTTAGAACTTGGAGGGCGTCTCTAGAATCTAAAGGTTTTTTAAATTTAGCCGGACTAAGATAGAGTATATGGAGTGCAAGTTTAATAATAATATGAGTACAGACAAGGAAGTCATTAAGATTGACGACCAAGAAATACAAAAAAGAGCACACTTTCGATATCTTGGGTTGATTGTCCAAGAAAATAGCAAAATTAATGAAGATGTCACAGATGGAATTACAGCTGGTAGGCGAGATGGAGATGTGCAACATGAGTTTTATGTAATAGTCGTATGGCAATAAAGCTAAATAAAAAGTTCTATAGGACAGTTGTGAGACCAGCTTTGCTTTATGGGGAAAAATATTAGGCGGTCAAGAAACAATATATTCATAGATGAGTGTACCAGAGATGGGGATGTCGAGATGGATGAATCACAAAACAAGGAAAAGATTTTAAATTGAATACATTTGGGAGAACTTAGGTGTAGCTCTAATTGGCAATAAGATAAGAGAAAGTAGACTTAAGTAGGCTAAGCATGTGCAGCGCAGATGAGTACAACACCTGTTAGGAGGTGCGAGTTGGTTAGAGTGGAAGGCTTAAAAACGCTACGAGGTAAGCCCAAAAGGACATCATTGGAATTAACGAAAAAATATATGGGGACTTATGGCCTCACTGAGTGTATGGCCTTTGATAAAGCAAAATAGATAATGATGATTCGTGTTGCTGATCGTGATGATGATAATGATACCCTGAACTCTCATTTTACAAAACCCCCTCAGTCAGTACGTCACTTTAATTGAGTGCATGTGTCCTTTTATAGGGTTGCACATTAATTGAATCCCCATGTCTCTACTGTTAATTATGGCTTGATATATGGAAATGTATACAGTAAGATTATTTACTTTTGATATAAGGAAGTCACAATCATTATCGACTGTTAGGTATGAATTTGGGTTGCATGGTCTAAAACATAAATTTTCATACACTTTAAACTCTGCTATGGCCGGTTCCAAGCCAGTCATGTCAGTCTCAAACCTAGAGAAAGGAGGAGGGCTGTGTTAGATTAGCAATCAACATAAAACTTTTGCTACATCTATGTCATGAATCTTGAAGCAATGTTATATGCTTATGATAGAGTGTTTGGCCATTGATAACGCAGAATGGTAGAACAAGATTCATGTAGTTAACCTCAAATAGTTGGGATAAGGCTCAGATGATGGTTATGATAATGATGATGATGACAATGATAATGTGATACACTTTAAGTTGTTTGATTTCACATTGATGGCTAAAGATAACTGTGACATCATTGTATCAAAAATGAATTCTTTTATAACATATGATCCCTTAACATATATAGAACAAAAGTCCGTTTTAATTTACAACTAGTATCTAGTACTCTATGAAACCACGTCATTTAAAGGTAGTGTTCTAAAACCTGGATCTTGTGTGGATCTTATGGCATGGATCAGGGCAGGATTACCATGTTTATTTTTAATGCCAATCAATTCATACAAAATTTCAATAAAATTTTAAAATAAAAAAAAATAAAATAAAATAAGTTGGAACTAGGCAACTTAACTAATCTGGATTTTGCCCTATTCTTTAACAAACTCGCTTAGTTCTCTAACAAAACCATTGAGTACCTATAAATTGGATTGATGCCCTATTTCGTAAGGAAACCGGTTTGATCTTCACTAATTTTCAATCCAAATCAGTGATTCCCAATCCACATTAGAGTAACTAGTTCAGGATTGAATAGTCTCTATAATGGTTACTTGGACAAATTATTTCTCCCTAATGATCTCGTTGAAATTGTGCTGAACTCAAGCGCACTTGATGTACATGCTTGGCACTAAAAAACAGTTAAAACTAGTTCTTCTTAGTTTTAGGTGGGCGAACTCTGTCGTTAAATAAATATCTAATGTTAAATGAAGCAAAGGTCAACAATCACTGGTTCCATATTAAGAAAGATCACTCATCATGTTCATGATTTAGCATATGCGAAGGCAGATTTCCATATATCGGAAAAGGCAATAATTGAAAACTTACAAATCCATTGGCACCAATGGAACACCAAAACCTCTATCACAGTTGCTTGGTCTTTCCCTTATACCCAACACTTCAAGCTCAATGTTGATGGGGCTTTTTTCCAAAACTCTGGTATGGCAAGTGGTGGTGGGGGGTCATCAGGGACAACGATGGTGCATTTGTTGTTGTTTTTGCTACCCCCTTGGCATGATATCTAATAATTATGCAGAGTTCTTTGTTTTGAATGTGGGCATTGACCTGGCCGTTGAACTTGATTGTTTCCACTCCAAATTGAAAGCGATTTGTCATTGCTTGTAAATGTTATTCAAGGGTGTTGTAGAGCTCCATGGGCACTCCACACGGTAGCAACCAATTGTTCGACACAAACTTTCAAATCATTGGTTGAACATTTATCACATTTATCTTGAAGCCAACATGGTAACATATACACTTGCCACGAAGGGAATATCTCTTTTTGACGTTACAATTTGGCGTTTTAAACTGCTAGATTTTATTTTTTATTTAATGATTTTACATAATTGCCCTACAATAGAGTTGTTAAAATATGATTTGCATTTTATCCATCTTTATTTAATAAAAAACAGGTAGGGAGCCTTCTCATCCACAGACTTACTTAGGAAAAAAAAAAAATCGTTAGTTCCTATCCAAACTTTTTGATATGAAAATGTGATAATTATCCTATGAGCATCTCAAAAGCTTGGATAGGAATCAATCAAATGTCGATCTTTCCTTGCATCAACGTCGGTGCGCATGCCATGGAAAGCACTTATAAAAGGCACTCAGTTGTCGATCTTTCATTGTATCAACATTGGCACGGTTACGGAAAGTGCTCATATAAGGCTTTAAGGTGTGATTAAAAGTAAAGCTTAACTTGGCCCCAAGATGCAGTTTTGATATTGAAAAATTCTCAAATGGATCATCTTTGTGAAATTGTGCGTATTTTCTTTTATTTATTTTGTATAGAGTGATATTTCCAAGATCATATATGGTGTATTAGGATATTTTTTTCTTTTTTGTATATCACACAAGCTGTATAATGTAACTATCTCCGTATACATATATGAGATTTCCCCCCACAAGTTGAATACAGAAAAACACAAAGATTTCTCACAATCTCAACCTCAAAAATTGCGAGTTTAACAAAAAATAAATATCAAGTTTAAAAAATAATGTATTTCGAGTATTCATAGATCAATCAGATCTCCACGACTGCATTTCCAGTGAACAATTCACATTTGGCCCAGCCCTGGCCTTAATAGGGCACCTGCCATGAACAAAAGAGGTGTTTTTTACACCTCTATCGACCAATCAAAAGGTGAGAATGGACCAAAGCGTCCCCACAATTAATATTTTTTTAAAAAAAATCATTTTACTCAAAAGATTCGATGTTCTCGTGGAAGCATATTGTATGTTTACTCCCTTACAGTAATCTCATTAAGCAATGATTTTTAGGACCCCAAAATTTTGGAACACGTAATCTTTCACCCGGCCACCAACTTAAAAAATAAAAAAAGAAATTCAATTCCACTCTGTCTATATGTGAACTTCAAAAAATAACTCGAAAAAATAATGCCTAAAATTGATGTAGTTGTTCCATTTTTGGACAACCCAGATGCAAGCGTTTAGGAACTTACAATACAAATATTTTGTTTTTTTGGGAAAAAATAATTGGTGATTTTTAAGTAGAGGTCAAAGTTTCATATCCAAAGAATCCTCCTAGCTGGCTCTTTTAGCCTAGGGAGTAAAGATACAGTATGTATACTCCCACGAGAATATATAATAATTCCTTAAAAGAAAGTGGTTTGAGAGAGCTGGTGCCCACTATCAAAATAAGCCTCACCTCATGACTCATCAGCGTTGGAAAAATTTCTCATCCATCATTTGAACATGGTCGTAAAAAAATATTAGGATTTTAAACTCTAAAAATACTGTAACTTGTAATAAATTATCTCAACCGTCTATTTTGCTCTAAAAATAAGTGTTCTTCGATCCACAAGATCTGTAAAACTTTTTATTGTCGATGTTAAAATTTTATTTTAGAGATTTTTCTTGCCCAAAGTGATTTTCAAAGGAGGAATTGATGTGAGGATTTATTTTGTTTTCATATAACCTAGGCCTTATAGAAACTTCATCCGGAAAATGGTTCGAGAAAGTCTTATTGGACGCGATCAAATACGACCAGGTCACAAATGTTTCATCACAACGGCAGTTTGTCAAACGTTTGGTCAAAAGGTTTTTTTAATAAAAGAAAAGAAAAAAGATTACCCTTTTTATTCTTAATAATTACATGCGCGTCCACAATGAGGAAGCTCTTTAGAATTCACGATGGCAATTTTTTTTTTTTTTTAGGGGCGGGAGTTTGTGTTTTGGTGAGATGGTTTGCCCAATTTATTTTCCAATAAAAGAAGAGAAAATATAAACATTTGAAAAATATACAATTATTAAAAATGTAAATGTGAATATTTTCATTGGGGATTTATATTATGAGACTATTTATTTTTTATGTAAAGAGGTCATAACCATTTTTAACTATTAGATGTGAAATCAAATAGATAGAAATGTGTCGCAATGTGTAAAAAAATACATTTTACATTTTGTGCCCAAATAATAATATATCATCAACTACTTGATTTCAAATCTAATGCTATAATTGTGATTTTTTTGTATCAAAAATAAATAGTTTCATTAGGTAAAAAGACGGGCTTAATTGGTTAGTACTTGACAATTTGCAACGTTACGTCCAAGGCTCAATTTTTATCAAAGATAAGAGGCCTTTTCCCACTAACTCACGCAAAAATAAAAAAATAAAAATAAAAATCTCATTCTATACATTTCCTTCTAATTGTATGAAAATAAAAGGTATATTTGTTCATGGTCCAAAATACTAAATTCTAAAAGGGAAGGTCTCCCGTCCACATCATGTGGTTGGTGAAAGGGTGCACACCCTTCAAATAGTTCCGATTGAATAAAGCTATATCCATTGGCAAAATATAATTTAATTTTTAATTTAATTTAAGAATTATATTATTTAAAATTTAGGATGTAGATTTATTTTATAAGGGGTGCCGTTTGTATAGAGCCTCGGCTCTAAACAATCAAATTAGAGCCTACCTTTAAGTAGTATCGAGAAATGTGGTTTCCTAATTGAAAATATCTGTGATATCTTTAAAATATATTTTGATTTTTATTTATAAAGTTTAAAGCTTCAAAAATAGTGTAGATCGACATATCTATGAAAACTTGAAAATCTTGAAAATTGACTATAAAAAAATGTATTACAAAATAAATTATTTCCATAACTTCAAATCAATTTTTTTCTCATGTACATGTATCTTGATATCGAGATGATCAATTTGAGGATTTTTGGGCATCAAAACAATCTGGTCTAGTAAAATTTTTGAGGTAGGTTCAAATGTGATTATTTAGAACCTCGGTTTTATATAAACTTTTTTTTTTTATAAGACACATCAAACAAAAATAATAAAACAAAAATTAACTACAATGCCTTTAAAAATTTGAAAGGTTCTAATGTCCATATCACGTGGATGCTATACCATTCCTTTAAAAATCTTGGCACGTGAACCTATGTTCCCATTTAAATTGTTAACTTACGTCCTCAGGGCTCGAGGAGTCCATTAGTTTCAAGGTCTCGTCTTCTACGATGGCCATCATCCCTTTAGAGGCAGCTCCCTCCATCGCGGCGAATGGTCGGATTTCGGTTTCGGCCAAATTTGGTGAACTGGTAGGCAAATTTTAAAAAATATAAAATTCTAAAAAATAAAAGATTTTGCTTGTAATGTATTTTTAATGTTTTCGTCAATTTGAGAAAGATTGAAAATTATTTTGACCTTTAATACTTATTATTATATTTTTTAATTTTTTGGAAAATTTGAAAAATATCCCTAGACACCAATCGATAATTTAAAATCTATTTTTCATTAATTTTTAACTTCATTTGAATGTACTTTATTTAAGCATGCTTTAAATATATTTTTTATATTTTATTAATTTTTTTTTTGTATTTTTAATATTATTTTATTCAACTTTTTCGTATTTTTTAATATTTTTTTACTAATTGATAGGTTAGGCCGGTCGAACCACCCGATTTACCAGTTAGGCTGGTTGAACTGCTTCCGGCCCTTTGTGCGATTAATAGTTTCAGTTGGATTTTTCCTAGATATTAGTGATACGACGTAAGGTTTGTTACTTTACCCGAAAAGCGGAGCTTCGGCATGTGTTATCTTTGTTGAAGCATGCTAAAAGAAATACAGTTTTGACATTGGAAAACTCCTATCATGGGCCGAAAATCTATTTTCACCCCTGGTTATAAATTTTGAAGCTTAAAAAATGGTGTAGATTTAGTCGATATATGGATACTTGAAAATAGACAATGTGGATAATCTAAAATCCTTTTTTTTCAAATTCATAATTGCAGAGGTTGAGATGATTAATTTGAAAAATTTTAGCACTAAAACCTTATTTTCTAATAGGATTTTGGGACGGGACTTTAGTTTTTATTGTGAAATCAAGGCCTTGTATAGTTTTTTTTCCTTTGTAAAATTCATAATAAAATAGATTTTTTTAGTGATGTAGGCATAATAGAACTTTAAGCGTCGATAGGGAGGCAATGGACTCGAACTTGACCCAGGACCCGAGGGCAGACCCGATCTCGGTCTAGTATGGATGCAAAAATTGTACTCGACAGGTCAGATCAGGGTCCAATTTTTGGATCTGAATACTATTCGAGTATGGGTCCAGTAATATTTTTCGAGTCTCAATATATAAAATACATTTAAAAATAGTTAACTATATAGATATTCTAATTTTTTAGGTGAGTCCAGTCCTAGGTATCACACTACATTTTCGTGTCTGGGTTCGGTGAATTCGGGTATGGTCAGATTTGGATCCCATATCATTTTTTTAGGTTCGGGTCCAAGCCCGGGTCTGGGTCCGCGTCAATACCGCTCCCCTACATGCCAATAATAAATGAAGTCACTTCCCCACATGGCAAAAGTTTATATAAGGATGCTACCTTATAATGTAGAATGAAGGATGCCTATCAAAAAATTCCATCGGAAAAGGTAGTTTTAATATTGAAAAGCCCTTTGATTGATCATCTCGACATTGAGATGTATAACCATGAAAAATAAAAAGATTTTAAGTCCTAGAAATAGTGCATTTTACAACATATTATCTACACCGTCCATTTTCAAGATTTTCATATGTTTATAGATATACTTGATTTTAACCATTTTTAAAATTGAAAATTTTATAATTAGATATAAAAATAGATTTTGAGATAATCCTAATAACATTTTATATCAAAATTATACACCATGATAAAATTTGAAAGGCACTGTACCTCTACACCTACGGAGGAGTTTGTATGCCAACTCCACCTTCCCACATTCCTATATTAAACGACCCCATTTGAAGTTAACCACTCTTTTTTTTGGGTAAGCACTCTTATGTTTAGCTGACTTGTATTTCAAACTTTTTACCCAACAAGCTTCAACACTGGTTTAATTTTAACTAAAAAGTTAATCTAATGCACTAATACATCAACTTCATACGGTAAAAATAAGGCACACCTCAAACAAGTATCGATTCAACTGTATAAAGGAAAAAAAAGAAAAAGAAATGCTGAGCTCATTTATGGAGGCATTGTCATTATCAATAAAGATAGGGTAGGAAAGGCGTGGACGAGAAAAGGGTACTTTTGTACGAGATGGTAGTACAAAGGTTTGTTGTCAAACGTGTTAAATATTTGGTGTTAAGACGAAGAAACGTAAACTCTACTATACGCACCCATCTATTTTGCTCTGAACACCATATTATATAGCCAGAAAGTGCGAAAAAGACGATAGGGAAAGTGGATTCTACCAAATATTTGGGTGGGGATAGAGTCTGCGATAGAAACCCTCTCCCGTTTAAAACGCCTCGGGTACATACCCGATCCCTGTGGCGTGTTGAGAGAGAGAGAGGTATTTTTTGAGAGAGAGAGAGAGTGAGAGAGAGACGTTTTTAGAGAGAGAGAGGAAGAGGAGAGGGTGGGTTGAGAGAGGAGAGGGAGGAGAGAAAGTCGTATTTTTACAGAGAGAGAGGAAGGAAGACAGGAGGTGGAGAAGGGAGTGTAATTCGATCAGGCCGCCTGTTCCTTCTCCTTCTTCCCCTTAATTAGAGAGAGAAAGAGGGGGATAGAGAGAGAAGGAGCAGAGGAGAAAATTCTCTTCTGTGTAGGCCAGCCTAGACTTTCTTCTTCCTCCCCTTCTGTGGAGAGAGAGAGAGAGGGAAAAAAATACTCAATTGAGCAAGCCTCATTGTAGAGAGAGAGAGAGGGATTCTCAATTGATCAGGCACACCTTTGTTCCTTCTCTCTCTTCCCTTGTTGGGACCTAAGCTTTCCGCGATGGCTCCAAGCATGAGAGACCTGCAACTCACTTCCCTGGGGCGCCTGAAAAGAAATTCAGGCGACATGGAAGAGGTCAGGCTCCTTGATGATGAAGACGAGCGGGAAATAGATGAAGAGCTAGGGATAAAACGGGAGAAAAATGTTCAGCTCAGAGTGATTGGTATGACCTGTGCTGCTTGCTCCAACTCTGTAGAATCTGCAATATCCAACCTTCCTGGTGTCTCTCGAGCTTCGGTTGCCCTTTTGCAAAACAAGGCTGATGTTATATTTGATCCCTCAAGGATCAAGGTTAGTAATTCATGTTATATTTGATCCCTCAAGGATCAAGGTTAGTAATTCTTCTCATTTTCACCTTAAAACCCAAACTTTGTTACCTTTTTGGGTTTTGTAGTGATATTTTTGTTGATAATAGATTATTTCATGGGTGATGATGGAAAGGTTTGTGATGCAAATTAGGGTTGATTCTTTACAAGTCAACACCTTAATTCACAGAGAGCTGTGACAAGCCTTAAAGAGAATAAGATTAGAGAATGAAGGAAAAAATCACCAACGAAGAGGAATCACCTCCCAAAGTTTTATTCACCAAAAGTTCTTTGTAAAATAATAACAATTGAACTCCCTAAACCCTTGAATAACAATTAGTTAAATAACCCTACCTTGAAGAGCTCTTACAAAATCCTGGCCATCTATTCTATCTAGCCACCCATTTTTAACTTTATAAATAACTAAACTTGCCCCTAATGAAATAAAAATAACAATTAAAATAAAAATAAAACCCAAATAATTCTTTTTGCTACATTGTTGCCCCTCTCTTCAACCTTGGGTCATACGACCCTTTGCCTAGCCACAAACTATTGGTTGAGACATGGTTGCATCATTCTCCTCCCGTTGAAAGGAACTCGACTCTGGTGAGTTGGCTTCGAGATAGATACGGTATTACTTTGGATCCACCCTTTTTGAACTCTTCGTTAGAAATCTACGTGCTATCAGAATGTGGCTTGCCCTTCCATTTCACTAGATATTGGCAATAATTTCGAGTTTGAAAGCTTCCAATCTCCAAAACTTGCTCAATTTCCTCTTTTTTCTTTATCGAAAATTGCTTCATCATATCAACAACTACTTCTTGGACTTCTAGAGGGTCTCTATGAAATTAAAATAAATCAGCAACATTAAATATCGGGGAGATAACCAATGCCTTTGGTAATTCCACCTCATATGCATTATTTCTATATTTCTTCAAAAAATGTGGCAAGGGCCACCTTCTTGGACTTGAGCTTATTATAGGTCTCTAATGGATACCCCTCATTTCGCAAGTACACCATTACTTAGTCATCCTCATTAAAAATCTTCTTTCTTCTATACGCATTTGAGAATTTTCGATACTTTATATTGTTTTACTCAATTTTCATCTAATCTGAGCTTGCAAATCCCAGATATGCTCAACAAAAGCATTGGCGTCATCACTTATCTTGCCTGGCATGGGTAATGGCACTAGGTCAAGAACATGATTAGGAGTCCGCCCATTAACAATCTCAAATGGTGATTTTCCTATAAACCAATTCACTGGATTGTAAGCAAACTAAGCCTGGGACAAAGTGAGATCCCATTGAGATATGTTATCATGAACAATACTCCTCAAGAGGTTACCATGTCTCCTATTCCCTACTTCAGTTTGCCTATCTATTTGATGATGATAAGCGCTAAAAAATTGAAGTTTGGTTCCCAGACTCTTCCACAAAGTGTGCCAAAAATGACTTAAGAACTTTGTATCCCGATCAAATGTAATAGATTTGGAATGCCATGTAGCCTCACAATATCTTTGAAAAAGAGATTGGCAATGTGTAGTATTCATAGTTTTCCTACAAGGGATAAAATGTGCCATTTTGGCAAATCGATCAACAACCACATAAATAACGTCCATATGTCGTGTGGTACATGGAAGTCCAAGTACAAAGTCTATGGATATCAACTCATGGGGCATCTGGAACAGGGAAGGGAGTATAAAGGCCTGTATTTGTATAACCTTTGGATACTCGGCAAGTTCTGCATCGGGCCACAAATTGATCAACATCCCTTCGCATGGATGGCCAAAAATACTTTTCTTCAACCATAACCATATTTTTGTCCCTTCCAAAGTGCCCACTTTAGCCTCCACCACGAAGCTCTTCTCCCTTAGGGAGCAATCAGGTATACATAACCGCGCACTTTTAAATAAATAGCCATCATGCACGAGATACTTACCTATGGGGTCTCGAGCATCAACACATCTTTCAAGGACCTTGTAGAAATATCACTTCACCCTAACACTTCCATAAACAAAGTTCCAAGCAAGGCTACTCTTCTACTTAAAGCATCAATTGCCTTATTTTGGGTTCCAGCCTTGTGCTTTAATAGGAAGGTGTATTCTTGAAGGAAAGACATCAACTTAACATATGCATTCAACTTCTTTTGGGAATTCAACTACCGCAGTGCTTCATGATCCGAGTAAAAAATAAACTCCCTATGGATCAAGCGCTACCTCCAATAGCGCAAGGCTTGCACGGCTGCATAAAACTCAAGGTCATAGACGGAGTACTTTTATGTGTTTCATTCAGCTTCTCACTAAAGAAAGCTATTGGTCACCCCTCTTGATTTATAAATGCCCTTATGCTAATATTTGATGCATCCGTTTCAACCTCAGGCGCCTTAGAAAAATCTGGTAATGCGAGTACTGATGCTTGCATCATCTTTTGTTTAATTAGAGTGAAACTCTTCTCAGCAATAGGACTCCATGAAAACTTTTTAACCCTCATACAATTGTTGCTATTAGAGTGTTGAAATTTTTGATAAAGCAGCATATAAGGTCGCTAGGCTATGAAAAGAACGCACCTCAGTGAGTGACTTTGGCACCGGCCACTCAGCTATGGCCTTCTCCTTTTCATGATCTACTTTAATTCCCTCAGATGAAACAACATACCCCAGAAAGACGGCATTGTTCGTCATAAATGTGCATTTTTTCAAATTCACAAAAAGTGATTCCTTAGCACATCAAAAACTTGTTCCAAGTGGTTAAGATGATCATGTGGGTTAACACTAAAAGCCAAGA
>NW_006499897.1:5560685-5640289 GCF_000471905.2 Amborella trichopoda | reverse complement strand
AAGGAAAAAGTTGTGCTTTAATTTTAAAGTACGATGTTGCAGTATATCATTTTTAGTTTCCATAAATGCGATTCATTATTTATTTATTCAACTCGCACTATGGGATTGCCCATAATAGTCAAGAAGAAGAGTGCCTTGAGGTGGTTGTGACATGGTTTTGACAACCAGACCGGATCTACAAGTTCGACTGACGTGGACTTGGAATAACTAAATTATGCTTTTGTGAAGTCCTGGAGAAGATTAATCACCTAGTCTAGTTGATCCTAAACTCGGGAAATCTAAAGAATGGTCAGATCTGAGAACCAGGTTAAACTGGTTTGGCCTAGAACCAGCTTGAACCAGCCAATCATAGCATAATGTGGTCACTACCCCTCACTTCTCTCTTCGGTCTTGTTGAGCGGCATGCGTGGGAGTGAGTATATGAGTTGAGTCTTGAAGGATACCATAGGAAGAATAACATGAATAGTTAGATGAGTCCTTACGGCTTAGTTCCCTTGCGTCGATTCCTATCCCTAGTCTCCTAGGACCTTCCTTGCCATAGGCATCAATAGCAATCAGGTCTAACTCCTAATTACTAATAGTAAGGACAGGGATAGAGATTCAATACCACACCACTGGACTATTGATCCCTTGCGAGAGCTGAATCAAGACCTTCTAGATAGAGTCAAGCAGCTTTCTCAACTCCTAATTGGTGTCCCTTCTCATTGCTTTGCCTTTGTGTTCGCCGTAGCTTGAGAGATGAACATAGCATAAAAGAAAGAACCAATCCAAGCTTGAACCGAAGTCAGCCAAGCCAAGCCAAGCCAAGTCATAAGTTAGGTCCGGTTCCGCTTCAATCAATGGAATCATGGCCTAGGTCCGACGACGGTAGCATGCACAAAAGCATCACTCGCCTCTGAGTTTGCCGACTATCGACCTAACGTGGCACCTAACTATCATGAGGTCTTTTCTTGTAGCCGGTACAGTCATATATTTTCTTTTCGCAATTCAATATTTCATTAATTGGTGAAAACGAAACGAAGTTCATCAAAATCCAAGATCTAATGAACCGAATAATTCGTCTTAAATACAAATTTTCAAATTAACGAGTCTTTGGCTCCCGAATATTCAACTGACCGATTTATTTATTATAACGTACTTTATTTTTCTTTGACAAATAAGCCAACATTTGTTGACGTTTCCCCATAATTTTACTCATACTTCTCTGGGATAAAAAGTCCTTTTTGTGCAGTTCCAAATGTGAAGGAAGTTTCTGTATCTTATCGATGAAACATAATACTTGAAATTCAACAGGCCCCTTTTTTTCTTCTTTTGAAAATAGATGATATAAACGAATTTATGACCATAAAATTCTTCTTTCTTTTTTTCCTTTTTTAAAGTTTTTGAATATTTTTTTTTGACTGGCACTGGAACAACCCTTCTTCTTTCTCGCAATCGGTTATCATGTCAAAATATTATTTAAAGTAGTGTTACTGATTTGTAAGTCAACAACACAAGTGATATGGTGCCATTAAGTCGTAGTTTAAACTTTGTATAATACTTTGTGTTTTGACCATAAAAAATTATCATGTGATTTTGGAACTTCCAAATGTTGGTTTGCTACTATTGTTTTCATATCCTATGATTTCTATGGTGTCTCCAATTCCTTAGTGAGCTTTATATCTTCTTAATGGGGGTCTTCACGGGGGCGGGTGTTTCTGTGCTTGTTATATGGGTCGGATCACAGTTGGAAATTGTGTGTTATCCCCCTTGCATTGCATGATGCTCGGTGTCCATGATGTTAAGAATAAGGATCTTGACTTTCAAAGAGTTTGAATGATCTAACATGAGGATAAAGAGATTTTTTTGTCTTATACCTTGGTTTGTTCCCCTTATACATTATTTGTATGGCTGTAAAGGTTAGTTTTCAATGAAAGAAGATCCTTTGGTTGTATTTTATTTATAGGCATGCTGCTAGTTTCATGTTAGTGTGATCTGGTGGTGCTGTTCTTGAGTATGTTTATACGGACTGATGTATAATTTCTGTTAATATCTTTGTCCTGAGAACATATGATGATGTATAAGTTTGAGGAACACAACAAATTTTACTCTTAGGAGGTCCATCATTAGGTCATGAATCATTTGTTGTCCTCTGATCTTTGTCACCTTGAAGTTTGATTTAGAGGGTGTGAACTTAACTTCAAAAAAGCAAACACCTACGTGGTGATTTTCCAGTATTTTTGCTTTATTTCTTGTTTGTAAAAATTATACGATCCTTTGTTTCTGAGTCCGCTTCATTATTGCAGGTGGCGAGCATTTTTGTTCCTACAATTGTCGCAATGGCATTGCTGACATTGCTGGGATGGTAAGCATTGTAGAAAAGATAGCAATTAAATTAGAATGTGAAGATATAAATGCTCCTTCTATTTTTTGCAATTTTCATCCAAGAAACATAACTTCTGGTCGATATCTCGGGCATGGTTGCTTCAAATTGCATTTTGAAGATCTCTCAATTGTCTAAGAAGGCTATTTCTAAGTTTTATTCAATCATTTTATTGTTCTAGGCCTCAAATCTTAGTTTAAAGTATAGGCTTGAAAATAGTAACAACATATGTGACTAATTATTATTTTTTAATTATTTAATTGTCAAGGGTAGATTTGTCATTTGCAGATTGTTATATTTCCTTTAAAGTTGGGATTCGTGTGGGAGTCTAGAATTGTGTATTTTGATGACAGTTGTACTTGAATTTCCTTGTGGCATTGGACTCTTTGTGAAGAAGTTTACAAGTTCATAATGGATGGCTAGGATTTCATAGGAACTTTAGGGTTTGAGGGTTCAAAGTTATTTAAGTAGTGGTGTTAGGGAATTGAGAAAAGACTTGAACTATTCTCTTGTGATTGATTCTTCTGAACTTGAAGCTTGTGATGCGTCATTTATGTTGGATTCCTTCTCTAGCTACTTTTGCAAAATTTGGTGTTTGTTGGTTTGGTTTCTTGCATATTTGTTGTAGTTTTAAGGAATAAAATGTCATGGCTTGCAGGTCATTATTGAGTACCGTTTATGTTCCTTGATCTTTTATAGGTATATTTGCGGTAAACTTGGAGTATATCCAGAGACTTGGCTACCCGAAAATAGCAACTACTTTGTATTTGCACTTATGTTCGCCATATCAGTTGTGGTGATTGCATGCCCCTGTGCACTTGGATTGGCTACCCCAACTGCTATCATGGTTGCAACAGGCGTAGGGGCTAATCATGGAGTTCTTATAAAGGGAGGAGATGCTTTGGAGAGGGCTCAGAAAGTTCAGTGTGTTGTCTTTGATAAGACAGGTACCCTCACGAAGGGGAAACCTGCAGTTACAAGTGTTAAAGTTTTCTCTGAATGGGACCTTGGAGAATTTCTCACTCTAGTTGCTTCTGCAGAGGTAATTTGAGATTCGAATAGTTTTTGGGATTTTAATATGACATCCTGTGTTTAGCATCGGAAAAATGTACCATATTCTACTGGAAGAAAACTATACTCTATTTTGGTCATCACCATCCAAAGAAATGAGAGAGAGAGGCGGGGGGGGGATCCACCAGAATGAGGACATGGCCTCTTTGGGCATGTCTCACTCACTCTCCATCACGCCATTCATTTTTGGATAGTGATGATCCCAAATGCCATTGTTCTCTACAGTCCATTGGATTGTTGTGTACCCCTTTTGATTCAGCATTCCCTGAACCTTATACTTGAACTGAATTTGTAATTTGCCCTCTTTCTTTGATGATTTAGGCTTGCAGTGAGCATCCATTGGCAAGGGCTATAGAGGATTATGCCTATCATTACCATTTTTTTGGCGAGGCTCCTACGAGTAAGAATGTCATACAGAGCAAGGGCTCGAAAGCCTCAGGATGGTTGCATGAAGTCGAAGGGTTTTCTGCCATGCCTGGGA
The DNA here is from genome assembly GCF_000471905.2 of Amborella trichopoda. Next base: position 5,636,375 of record NW_006499897.1, on the reverse strand, counting down.
GAGGCGTGCAGTGTTCAATACATGGTAAAATGGTTTTGGTGAGTTGTCAGGCTAAAGCATATTCATAGTTGTCATGCTTAATGTTTGGCTGTTGTATTGTTGATGCCAATAAAAAACAAATATTGTGTTCTTTATATATGTATTTCCTCAGTAGATGTTGATGAATGACACATCTTTTTCAGGTTGGTAACCGTAAACTGCTCTCTGAGGCTGGTATAACAATACCATTACAGGCTGAAACTTTCTTGGTGGAGATGGAAGAATGTGCAAGAACAGGCATTCTTGTTGCATATGATGGAATTCTGGTCGGTGTTCTGGTGGTATCAGATCCTCTTAAACGAGAGGCAGCTGTTGTCATAGAAGGTTTAAAAAAATTGGGTATTGAACCAGTCATGGTAACTGGCGATAATTGGAGGACGGCGAGAGCTGTTGCTAGAGAGGTATAGAACGTTATTTAATATTTTAGTGTCTCTTATTGATTTTTGGTTGATTGGGATGAACCCATAACTCTGATAAAAGAAATATACTGAATTTATTATGCATAACTTGATTGGGATGAACCCATAACTCCATCGCCGGACAAGGATTTGAGGTGAGGCTTTATTTTGTTTTCATAATAGCTAGGCCTTATAGAAACCTCATCCTTAATAAAAATTGCTATTTACAATGACAAAAGTGGGTTCACGGAAGCTAGAGTTTGTGTGACTCCTATTTTTATGTATGACTCCTATTTTTTTTGGGAGGTTAACGCATACATTTGGCCCCAGTTGCTATGGAGGTTTGGAGAAAGTGAGGACATTATGGGAGAACATTTCCATTTTTTTGGGAACTTTGGTTACTGAAGTTTCCTATTTTAATTGGAAAGCAATTAAGAAGACTTCTTTCCTGTTTTTACGTGAATATTAAAAAGTGGAATTTCAAGGATGAGAGATAACTTTTGATGGGATTTCTTAACAGAAGAATTAGATAGATGGGGATTTCACATTGCACAGGTTACATACTTGTCTACATATGCATGTTTATGTACCCCGTGTGTGTGTGAGCCTCTGTATCTGTATAACTTGAACTGAACCCTAGGCTATAAGACAATGGCTGTGATGTGTTTGTGCAGGTGGGTATAACAGAGGTGAAAGCAGAGGTAATGCCTGGTGGCAAAGCCGAGCTCGTGCGCTCCCTCCAGAAAGGAGGCACCACTGTTGTCGCCATGGTCGGTGATGGAATCAATGACTCCCCCGCCCTCGCGGCTGCCGATGTCGGCATGGCCATAGGTGCTGGGACTGACATAGCCATAGAGGCGGCTGACTATGTCTTGATGAGGAGCAACCTCGAAGATGTAATCACAGCCGTTGATCTCTCAAGGAAGACCTTTGCTCGCATTCGATGGAATTATGTGTTTGCAATGGGATACAATGTTTTTGCGGTTCCTCTTGCAGCTGGGGTTTTATTCCCATATTTGAAGTTGAGGTTGCCTCCATGGGTTTCTGGGGCATGCATGGCTCTTTCATCTGTAAGTGTTGTTTGTTCTTCTTTGCTTCTGAGGAGGTACAGGAGACCTAGGCTCACCACCATTTTGGAAATTACTGTTGAATAGTAGTGAAATAGGTTCAAACCCATCAGCTCAGCTGTTGCAACCTTGAGGTAGGTTGGTGGTTTGAGCCGTAGTTACCATTCATAATGAAAAAACAGAGAATTTAGTATGTAGAAATTTGATTCGATAAGTGGGCTTTGTGCGATAGGTCACCTTGAAGGCAATTCTTGTTGCCACTTGTAATCTTGAGGTCATCGGTTTTGATTCCCATCAAAAGGAAAAGAAAAAAAGAAAATGATGTTTCTTGTCTACTCCTCCTCCTCGTGGTGGTTGCTCTCTTTTGTATGGGTGGGGTTTGTATAAGGCTCCAACCGAAAGTAATCGTCTCCTCGAAACATGCTAAAAGATGCAGTTTTCTTGTCAGATATCTATGTGTTGCCTGAAAATTTATTTTCAAGTCATAGAGTAAAATTTAAAGTTTTTTTTTTTTTGATCAAGCAGATCAAGACATTCTTGAATCTTGAAAATAGATAATGTATTACAAGATGCACAGTTTTCAGGACTTGAAATCTTTTTTTGTTATCCATACATCTATAGGTTGAGATGATACATTGGAAGGGTTCTACCTTTGGAATGACCTTTTTCAGTGGGGTTTTAAGGTGCACATTACCTTATAGTATAAGGTGGAATCTTGTGTAATTTATTTATTTATTTTTTGTAGGGATTTTTTAGATACCAAATGAGTTATTATTTTAGAAAATTTATTTATTTTTGAAAAAAGTTTATATAAGGCATATGCGTGCATATCAAGTATCTACTAAAAATAGTTGTTTTAACAATGGAAAATTCTCTAATCGATCATCTCAGCCTCAAGATGTATAAAGAAAAAAAAAAGATTCAAGTCCTAAAAATTATGCATTTTGTAACGGTGTTTACACTGCTTATTTTCAACATTTTTTGGTGTGTTTATAGATTTGCTTGATTTGTATTATTTTTGGAGTTTTAAATTTCATAAATACATATGTAATAGATTTTAGGCTATATCTGGTACCAACATTGCATCTTACAAGAGGGTTTGGAGGTGCGCCTTTGATACAATCAAGGTCAATGCTTTGTATAAGCCCCACTTTTTTTTCTTTTTTTTTTGCCTTTTTCCTTTTCTTATATTGAGTTTTGTTCCTTGTTCAGTTTTTTTTTTTTTTTTGCCATTATCTTTAAGGAGTAACTTTTATTTCTTATATAATAATATTTTGAGTGTACTTTTTGTCATTAGTGATGGTTAGTCTAGATATAATATCTTATTAATATTTGAAATGCAATTAAATGCTTGAGACATGGATGATCGTATTCTCCATGGTAGAGTTAATAAATATTTTGGTATCTACTTAAAACTTTTTACTTTTAACTTTGATAAAATTACCTACCCTATCATAAAATTTAATTTCAGATCAAAATTCCTCTTCTTATTTTTTTATTGTTAATTATATTAAAATAAGGAAAACTTCACTGAGAAAAAGAAACCCCTCCATAACAAAAATACCTTCTGGCTTGAAAGAGAAAAATCTCACCAAATACCCTTTCATACAACATAGGGAAGAAATCCGCCATATGATGCTCAGGTTCCAATGAAGTTTTAGTCTAAGCAAGTTCTGCAAGTCTCCCTTTGTATTTGGAATCTCACCCTTCACTCGATATCTGCGCACATGAGCTCTGCAAGTCCCTGATTTTAGCCTGAATCTTGCTGGATAACCGTTCCGATTCAAGTTATAGGACACTCGTGCTCAGTTGGCTGAGATATTCGAGTGTATAAGCACACAGATTGTTAGATCGCAATGACATTATTTCCAATGAAGAAAATTTGATCAGATTGATCAGAATCTCGCCGAAAAATCGATTTGTTCCTATAGAGAACCCTTCAAAGATCTCAATGAATATTCGAAACAAAGACTGATCAAACTGACAATCCCTTGTTAACGGGGGAGATATTTCCATGTTAATCTGGTCCTATCAAGAGAGATGGTATCCACAGTCAATCTGTGATGAATTTTGCACAGGAATGAATGCACGTTGTCAACTGTCTGCTTGACCATGAAAATGATTTTCCTTTATTTTTTTTGTTTATTGATTTCACTATATGAGAGAGAGAGACAGAGAGTTATAGGAGCTTAATTATTAAGCTTCTCAACACTCCTACTTTTCAACTTAACAACCATGTAATAGAAGTTAAAATGGGATGTCAAAGAAAAACCAAACACAAGAAAAACTAGGAAAAAAAAAAGGTTAGACAAAAAAATTAAGGGAAAATATCTTCATAAGCCATATTTTTAACCATATTTTTAAGTTTCATTTATCCATAGAGCTAAGGTTTTAAAATCTATCTCACCATCTATGTTTTAAACCCCTTCCCTCTTCACGGGTTTTTCTCTCTCCTCTCTCTACAGTTTTCACTTTCTCTCTCCCCTCTGTCTCTTTACAGGCTTCTCCTTCTCTCTCCCTAAATCTCCCAAACACCCCTCAGTAACTCTCTGTATTTAAAAAATGGAGGTTTGAGCTGTGTTTTTTACGTTTGGAGTTTTGAAAAAAAACCAGTGGTCCTAAAGCTTATGGGGCTGGAAATAGTTTATCTTTCTAAAACGTTTTAAGATACTTTTCTTTAAAATTTGATATAGTTTCATTTTTTAGAATTTAAAGATATTTTTTCTTCTAAATTGAAATTTTGAAATAGTTTCTCTTTAAAAAAAAATTGATATAATTTTTCTCTTTAAAAAATTTAAATTGTTTCCTGTAAAGAGAGAGGCGAGAGAGAAAAACGGGGAGATATAGAGAAAGAGACGACTGTAGGGGAGAGAGAGCAAGGGGAGATAGAGGGAAAAACCGTGAAGAGAGGGGGTTAAAAAGTGATGTTATTTTTAACTTGTTTGGACTAAAAATATGGAGTAAAAATAAGTGAAGTTAATCTAGGGAGTGATTGGATATACTTAATAGATTCTCTATATGGTGAGATAGGTTTGAAAACTTTAGGTCCATCCAGAAAGCTTAAAAATAGAGCTTATGGAGATATTTTCTCAAAAATTAATCATAGATAAATTATAAGGGCAATGGTAGCACAGCCTTGTCTTCTGCGTCTCTCCCTCAAGATCTATCTATTGATGGAGATTAAGGACCCTAAAACCATCTAAACCCTACAAATTAATTTGCATCCTAGAAAAATGGATTTGGAGCTCAAAAAATGGTAAAAATATGACTATTTTAGGTTCCGTTGAAATGGATGGTCCAGATAATAAGTTAAGGTGGTATCACGATGGAGGAATTTTTTTTAGGGTAACACCCTTTTTCTGGCTGAGACCATGATGAAGTCTAGGACTTTATTCTTATAAAAAAAGATAGGGCCAAATCCCCTGATTCACCCAAAAAAGAAAGAAAATATCAATCAATCTTTGCAACATGGAGAATGCAAAGTTTTAGTTATGGGCATAAGTGTGGAACTGAGGTAGATGACTTTTGTTAAGTTGTAGACACTCATATTTGAAGTCACATTGATTTGAACTTAATGTGATCTACACACATAGAAATGTGGGGTCCTAGATCTCTCTTTTTTATACTTAAATGTGATTTACACTTGAGGAATGTAGGGTCCTATATCTGCCTTTTTTGGTTGAACCACGACAATGCAAACCAAAATGTTGTTCAAAGACACAAGTATAATTGTGAAATAAAAGCACTTGAACATGCAGGTTCAAAATGTCTGGTGATAATGGTGCAGGAACCAAACCCCTTGGTGTTCTTGAAAGATTAAATCCCTTTTTGCTCAATAAGGGTTTATTTGGGAAAGGGGCTGGGTCGTAGTGGTAGCACCTCCCACACTTTAGTTACCACGTTTTGGTTTCTACTCCTATTGACACTACTCTATTGGCTTCCCCACTGAATTACCCAAAAAGACACTACTGTATTGGCTTCCCCACTGAATTACCAAAAAAAAAAAAAAAGTTATGTTTGGACGTTCTTTCATACTCATTTTTATTTCTGATTGCCTTTTAGTGTATAGGTTTTTTTTTCAATGGGTGCAGCACAAGGTCGAGGCTTTATATATAAAAGAAAAGTTTCACTTCAAACCCACCGCAATATGTAGTTATGGCATCAGAAACTCCTACAATGGCCTGAAAATTATTTCTACCCCTGATTATGAAATTTAAATCTTTAAAGATGATGCAAATCTTATAAATGTGTAAACACTTGAAAATAGATGCACAACTCTTAAAGCTTGAAATCTTATTTTTATTTTCAGATTATAATTGCCGTAATCAAAATGACCAATTAAGGGTTTTCTTACCCCGAAACTACAAATTCCTTAGGGTTTTAAGGGATTCATTTTTTATTGTAAAACCTAGGCATTATAGAAACTTTTCGCTTTCGGTAATTATTGATGAATAGTTAATTTTCTTCTTCTTTTGTTCTTTCTTTTATCACTAATGCCAAAAAGGGGCCTATTGAGACTATTAGTAGGGCTCCGTTTCTTGATTAGACCATGCTATTAGACCATGCTTGGTAAGACTAAGGAAATATTATCACTATTAAGAAAAGAACCCGGCTTAATTGGTCAGTGCTTGATGATTTGTAGTGCTACGTCTTAGGCTCAATTCCTACCCAGGATAGGGGCCCTCTCTCTCTCCCCACTGACTCACCCAAATTTATTATTATTATTATTATCACTATTGCTAAAACGGGGGCATGCAAATGAAACCTAAATGAATGAATCAAACAATTTTTTTCTTAGCCAATGGATCTTAAGATTGCCCCAAATTTCGTTAACTCTTCATCATATCCATGTGCCAAGGTACCATCTTGGAAGGATGCCCCTCATTGTCATGTTATTATAATGATGTCTTTGTTCTTTGTCTCATTGGAAGCTTTTTTAGGCTTATGCTTGGTGTCAAGAAGTTGCCTTTCTATAATTGTGCTTCATTCTACCCTAGGCATGGGGACTTTGTTTGGCTTGAAATTTTGCTGCTGATGTAATGTTGGGTATCTTTAGGTATTTCTTGGTCATCAATTGCATTTGGTAGTCTCACCTCGAAATGACCATGGCCTCCACAATAATTGAATCTCCCATAACCACCCATGTAGGTTCCATTATTCTTACACCCATGAGAACTGTAAATTTTATCAGTATTGATGTTAAAACGATTCATGCACGCATGGAAAACATAAACAATATCCTATGATCCATAAAAAAATTCGGCTGCGAAAGCTTGCAATGAAATTGATTATGTCAATCGAGTTGCGCCACAAAATGTAGTTCTGACACCAAAAACCTATAAATGGCCTACAAAGTATTTCTGCACCATGTAAGGCTGTGACAAGTATATTGTAAGTGGTTTGCTTAAGGTTGCCACCTTAAACAGTCAAAGAAAGGGGTGCCTTCAAACTTAGTTTTGTGAAATTATTAGGATGGCTTAAGTTAAACTTTAAAAAGGTTCAAATCAAGCATATCTATAAACGAATTAAAATTTAAAAAATGGACGGTCTAGATACTGTATTGCAATACTATTTTTGGAACTTAATTTTTCCTTTTTTTTCCATATCTATACATGTCAATGTCATGATGATCAATTAGATCTTTTTGCAAAATCAAAACAACCTTTTTGAATGCATTTTTGAGGTGCACCTTAATTCTACAATTTAAAACGTCAACCTTATATAAACTTTTTCCTAATTTACAACTAGGATTACTATGATCCAAACAACTACGGAAAACCATTGTCCAATAAGTCATTGTTGTTGATATTTCAATTGAGTGGAACTGGGCCAGTTATTGAGAAAACATTATAAATAAAACAAGAGCAATCTACACTTAAAAATAAAAGGAGAAATATCTTCTTGTTTATAAGTGCGTCTAGATGATGCAATCTCAAGATACCATTTGCCTCCTATTGTGATCAAATCTTGGTGCGCATGAAGATTTACTGGCAAATTTGTCCCTGAGAATCAACAAAACAGAAAAATAAAGATGATCTCAATTATTCTAATTCACATGAAAAACAAGAACCACAAAGCACTTGAAATTGCCTCTTTTTTTTTAGACTAAATAATGAAAGCAAAGACAAAAAGAAATAGTCAATTTTGAGATCCTTTTCTGATGCAAAAAGAGGTTTGAAATTTTCAAAATTTTTGTGTTATTATTTTTATTTTTATTTTTTTTAGGACTAGGAATGTGTTAGGATAAAGAGAAGATTTAGAGAGACAGATACAGATAGAGATTTACGAAGGAGATAGAGAGAAAGAGATAAAAGAGTTTATTTTTTGTGGGTTGTTTCTTGCAGACTTAAAGAGAGGGAATTTTCTCTCAAACTTTTGTTTTATTTTTATTTTTTGGTTTATTATTATTTATCTTTGAATCAGTTCGTATCATAGCCCAGAGATCCATATTGATTACAAGATCTAGTTATAGAGCCTTTAGATCAAATGTTTGAGAGATTCAATGAAGATCTAGTAGAGTGTATTAGCAAATTTATAAAACAAAAGCTTCATGATCTATTTCATAGCTGGCAATCTGAAGAAAAAGAATATGAAGACGTAGAACTCGACGCTGATAACCCAAATGTGTAAAAAAATTTGAAATCAATTATGAAGAAAAAGATATATGATGTAGTATTCGAAATCTTCGAGATAAGCGAGAAGCATTTGATAAATCAATTTATGAATAAAATGAAAAAACAAGTACGGAGGGCCTTCTTGATCTTGCAGGTTTTGAAAATCAAAAGCTAATGCAGATGGGCCTCAAAACGTTTCTTTCTGGGGCCCTTGAAAGACTGCAAGGATTGTGCCGAGAAAAACAGATCTATGACGATGACTGATTTTAACACATCCACATCTTTTCGCCTATAGTGAAAAATTCTCAAGCCCAATGGAGAACTCATGCCACACATCAATCCCACGTACCAAGAATGGATGGCGAAGATTTGATCATGGAAATGAAATGAATGTTACACCCATGTACGAAACATTACAAATGCCTATTCCTTGGATTTTGCTTGAAATGGTCCATGTTCATCTTGGTGAAAATAAGAAAGAGGAGGAGCCACATGAAAAATAATCACTTTTTAAGGGGCTACGGCACTTGTATTTATTATTTCTCCAAAAACACTTTGGAAATTGGGCTGGTGAAAGCATAGTCAGCCAGAGCTTGTACTATACACTTACTACCTTGAGTGAAAGCCCAACTTAGGAATACTAAAATTCTGAGATTTAATTTATATAATAGATTAATACTAGATAAAGGAAAGCAAGATACTGAGTTTCAGGACACTTAGATCCCACTATCCAATTTGTATAAATAGGTCATAATTATTTTTGTCTGTCAAATTACATGTCGGGTGGTTCTAAGAGTGTCCTTGACACTCGAAATTAAAAAAATAAACAGAAAAAAAAATAAAAATAAAAAAGAAATAAAAGGAGATTTTCTAAAACTGAATGCCCCAAGTCATCGAATATAATATGTAATGATTAGGTGTACTTGTGCGCTTTCATACCACAAAAAAAATAATAATAATTAGTCTCATGGTATAAAGTCTCATAATCAAAACTACCCAAGACTAAATCTCTCATCTCTCTCTCATGTCAATGGTTGAAAACTTCGAATGGACCATGAATCTTGGTTTGATTCAAATTCATCCCAGTCAAATTCACCCCAGTCGGTCTCAAGCCACCGAGTCCGAGTCCGTCAATTCCAGCAGGAAGGATAGATTAGGCTCCGGCATTCATCAAGTTTTAAAGTACTACAAACTTTTTTGAAAACCATATTTCTCGACACTATTTGAAGGTAGGCTCTAATTTGATCGTTTAGAGCCTCGGCTCTGTACAAACCGCACCATAGAGAAAATCTTAAGAATATTTTACATCAAAATTATATGTTATGATAAATTTTGAAGGTGCACCTTAAATGGATTGTTAAGGTTGCAACCTTATGGAAACCACAACCTATTTAAATATAGTTAGAGGGGGTGGTTTGTATAGAGCCGAGGCTCTAAACAATCATAGTAAAACGCATCTTCAAATAGTGTTGAGAAATATGATTTTTAATATTGGAAATCTATGTGATAGCCTTAAAATATATTTTCATCTTTAATTATAAAATTTAAAGCTTAAAAAACAGTGTAGTTCGGACATATCGATAAAAATATTAAAAATTGATGGTCCAAAAATGTATTATAAGATGCACTCTTCCAAAACTTGAAATCCATTTTTTTTTTCATGTCCAAGCATCTTGATGTCGTGATGATCAATTTGAGGATATTTGGGCATCAAAACGACCTCTTATTGTGAAATTTTTTAGGTGGGCTCTAATTAGATTGTTTGGAGCTTCGGTTCTATGTAAACTTTTTCTATAGTTAAATATATAAATATTTTAATTTTGGGAAAATGTAAAATGAGACTATTTATCTTTGACACAAAATGGTCACATTAATATTGACCATTGGATGTGAAATTGAGTGATTGCAATTATTTCATTGTTCAATCTCAAACTTCAAAAAATATTTTTTCGAACTTTGTGAAACATTCAAGCTATCAAATTCCAGATCAAATGATTGTAAAGAATTATGACTATCTTGTATCAAAAATAAATTGCCTCATTATATATAATCCCTTTAATTTTTGGATTAGCTTTGATTGGGTATCGGTCCGATACTATATTTTCTAGTGCATGGCCAAATTCGAGGAAATTGGGTCTGCTTGGGCCCGGACTCATACCCGACCCGTGGCCAACCTAGCCGATTCGATAAGGGACAACTGGGAGAGTTTAAATGCTCAAGGCAAGGGTATGTCAGTCCTTCTGCATTATGCCATAGAAAAAATGATAATAAGGTTCTAATTGAGGGTCACATAAAATAATACTACATTACGTCCGTACACGTACTTGTGGGGCATTTTGGTCCGCTTAAAAACTCGAGTATCTCAGTCTTATCATGCCAAAAATTAACGATTTCTTTATGTTTCTCAATTGGTTGATTAATGAAATAATGTCTGATTTGCGACTTTTAATAGGGTACGACACAATCTTCTAAATATCCTTTCCTCAAACATATCAAACCCAATGTTATTTTAATCAATGACATGCTTTTACCCTGATTTACTCAATGACAAAACTACCCCTACCTTAGTACTTCGGGTTGGCAACAGGTCGGGTATGGGTGGGGTCCGGTTGAACTCAGACCCGGACCGAAATGCATTCGTGTCTAGGTTTTGGATTCGTACGAGACCTGTCGAGTCCAAAATTGGACCCATACCCATACCCATCGGGTCTCAGGTTTATCCCGTTGAGTTTTGGGCCTGGTCGGGTTAATTGCCGCTCTCATTATGAGTTTTTTTCTTTACCATCGTATACTCAAATTATTGACAACAAGGTAACAATCTGCTATTTGATTTCAAGCTTTCTTATTTATTGTTTAATAGCCAAAGATGATTATGAATTCTTATTGTATACACCTAATACACCAAAATGAATAGGGTTTGAAATATTTTATCTCCAACAATTTATAGGTACAGGTCGGGTCCAACCGAACCCGGACTCGGACCCGGACTAGAATAGTGTTCGGGTCTAGGTTTTAGACTAGGACTCGACCCATTGGGTCCAAATATTGGACCCATACAGGTATACTTGGCGGGCTTCAGGTTGAGTCTGAGTCCATCGGCACCCCTATTGTTACTCCCTATCATCTGGATCATACATTTTGGTCTAAGAAGGGTAGGGATCTTAAACTTTTTCTTAACCCATTTCATGCTCGTGTAAAGGAGTTGGATTGTATTAGATAGACAATGAATGTAAAATTTTATCAAAATTTCATCGACTCCAATTAGTTGAAAAAATGTTTTGACAATGATAATGTTCTAGATCACGCATTTATCTATTCAATTACCATCTAAATGAATGATTAAAGGTTAATTATGAGATTAAAAACTTAGAGCATGCAATGGCCCCTGATTTAGGCCAAACTCAAAAAAAAAAAAAAAAAGAGAAAAAAAAAAGAACGAAAAAGTTCCTAAGCCACAAGCTGCCACGATATGGTTGGGCTAGGGGCCATACCATCCTGGTTTTGTCTAGCCAGTCCATTCCTCTTTCTTTCTTTGTTTTTGCAACGTTTGGGGTTGTGAAGGCTAAGGGTGTCCCGGCCGGTTGCCACTCTAGCAATAGACCCAGACCTCACCCGGGATCCAACAGGTAGACCCAACAACAGTCCAAATGTGGGTTTAAAAATTGAAATTGGTGGGTCGGGACTTGGTCAAGATCTTGGATCCAAACACTATTTGGGTTCAGGTCCGGGTCTTATCAGGTCAAGATCCAAGTTTGAGTGCCACATTATATTTTTGGATCTCAATTTATTAAATATATAGATATTTTAAATTTCGAAATAGGGTCCTATCAGGTCTCACGCTATATTTTCGGATTCAGATCTGGATCTTGTGTGGTCCAGGTCCTGGTCTAAGTCCAATAATCCGGGTCGGGGTGCGACCCCTATGAGCCACCCTTGGGCGCATGTAATGGGGAGCAGGAAAGTGAGGGGTGTGGTGTATAGTCGGTGATAAGGAAGGCCTGCCAAATTAGCGGCGCGGTCAAAATTAGCAGGGTGGGTGCCCCTAAAGTTGGCAGTCGTTTGGGAACCGTGCATGCGAGACGACAGGAGTTTTTCGATTTATGCATCCATCACCCACTAACAAAGAGAGAGAGAGAGAGAGAGAAAGGAGGTTTTGAGAGTCGAGATGGAGAGGAGAAAGAGGTGACAGAAGACAGAAGAGAGAGAAAGAGTAATGTAGAGCGAGAGGAGGGAGTGTCATGTGTAGAGAGAGAAAGTGAGGGCACCAGAGAACGAAGGGGTAGAGAGAGAGTGAGGACGGGTGCAATTTAGAGAGAGAGAGAGACGAGGAGGACAGCTGCATGTTCTCGCAAACCCTCTGTCACGAAACCACAAGAAGACAGAAAATAAACACAGAAAATGACCAAAAATACCAAATGACCACAAAACCCCCAGCTTTTAACTAAAGGACCCGGTTTCTCAACGTGTCCATCTAGAAATGAGTCCCTCTTAAAAACAAAATCTATTTTTGAGATAAATTTTTTATTACTTAATTTTTAAGAACATATAATCTCTATAGTGAACATGAAAACTAAATAATTTTAAAAATTAATAATAATAATTTTATAAAAAAAATTTAGTCCGACTTTTAACAGTTTTTAGTTGGACCGTCTATTTGCATCCATCTTTAAAATATATGCTTGATATCTCGAGGGATCCAAATGTAGAAATGCTTCTCGTGACTCGATAAATAATTTTTGCATGCTTTATACTTCGAGGGATGCAAATATAGAAATGTGTCCATTGACTCATGAGACAATTTTTCTTAACAACATGATTATAATACCGTCAACTTTCTAAATAAAAAATGTGTGGTTAGTATAAAGTTGAGGCTCTAAAACAACGATTTAAAAAGTGCTGGGTTGGTATGGAAACGCTCCATCCAACCTGCGAATTAATCACTCCATTCTGGCTCTGCGTATATATAGAAAAACGCTGAGTCTATAAGGAATCGACGGTTCTGCACAATAAAACGATGATTCTTTACAGTAAAATAGCGATCCCAACCACCGATTCATCAATTCAGACTTGTTTCTGGGACGCCCAATCTATGCCATCGATCTGTTTTTTAAATCATTGCTCTAAACAATAAGAGTAAAGTAAGGAGTACTTCTAAATAGTGTTTAAAGATGATTTTTCAATAGAAAAAATCTTTATAATTGCATGAAATTCATTTTTATTTTTAATTATAAAATTTAAAGCTTAAAAATAATGTAAATCGAATATAGCTACAAACACTCGAAAAATATTGAAAATTGATAGCCCAAATAATACATTAAAAGGTCCACTCCATATTTGAAATTTATTTTTTTTCAAGTCTATACATCTCGAGGCCAAAAAATTAAATTTGAGGGTTCTCATCATCAAAATGTCTAATGAAATTTGAGGTGCACCATAATTTAATTTGATGGTTGAAAACCTCAATCTCATACACATTTTTTTCAAATAAAAATACCTTCTTCATAATGAACTTTCACAAGGAAAAAAGGGTGTTTCCATTTCTATAGAATGAAATGTAAAGGAAAGGGTAGTTTAGGTAATTTAACCTGGTTAGTTTTATTAATTGATTTAAAGGAAGAATTTCATGTAATTAGTAATAAAATATTAATAGATTGGGGGTTGGGGTCGTGGGTTCAGAGAAAGGTACGAGAGTGGGGGGTGTTCCCGCCATAAAGGCAACCCGAATCCTCTGCAAATTTGTCGCTCCTCTCTTTCTCTCTCCTCATTTCTCTCTCTCCCGTTACCGGACTTGTCTCTCTCTCTCTCCTCTCTTATAATAATTTGAGGAGGATGGACTACTGTCTCTTTTGTATCGTTATAGAGAGAAGAAAGTTAATGGCTTTTAGAGAGAGAGAGAGTAGATAATTGACCCGATGAAATTCAGTAGAAAATCAGAGTGAATTGGGTGCTGGTTTTGAAGTTTTAGAGAAAGAAAGAGGAGAGAAAACAATCAGAGTGAATTGGGGGCTTTTTAGAGGGAGGAGAGATGGTTAGAGAAGAGGAAGAAGAGATTGAGGATGAAGTTTTGGCTCCACCGCCATGGCTCGATGGGTTGGTGAAAGGGAGTTTCTTCACACCGTGTGCGTTTCATGAATCCAGAAAGAAGAATGAGAAGAATGTTTTTTGTTTGGAATGCTGTGTTAGCCTGTGTACGCACTGTATCTCATCGCATCCGCCGCACCCATTTTTACAGGTAACCCAATTCTATTCTTCTTCATTCATGTTTCTGTCGTCGCATCCACCGCTCCGATTTTTACAGGTAACCCAATTCTCTTTTTAGTTAATGTTTCTGTCTTTCTCACTCTACAATTTCTCTTTATTTTTCATTTATGTTTCTTTCTCATTCTTCAAATTCTCTCTCCATATTTTCAAATTCTCTCTCTCCGTATTTTTACTGGTAACCAAATTCACTCTCTTTTTCATTTACATGTAATTAGAATTTCCCATGTTAATTGTTTTAATTTGCACTTTCCTATTACTTAAAAAAAAAAAAAAATTGGACTTTCTTCTTCTTCATTTCCTGAAATGGAAACATTCAAAAGAAATTTAAGTATTAATTCGAAGTTTACTAGCGTTAGTACTCATGTTTCTTGATTTCTTTATTGAATTTCCCTGAATATAAAGAAATTTTTGTCTGAAAAATTAAAATCGGTATAAAGTTTCTTGATTTCCTTATTCAATTTTCTGGTGTAAAAGGTAAAAATAGTTGTCCGTATAACTCTTCTTGATGTCCTTATTCAATTTTCCTAAACATATAGAAATTTTGGTGTGAAAAATAAAAACAGGTTAGAAGATATGTGTATCATGATGTTGTTCGACTCGATGATTTGGAGAAGCTCATTGACTGCTCTCGTGTACAGGTAATTTTTCTACAATTTTTTCTTAAAAAAAATGCTAAATTTTAGCCGAACATTTACTCCGTGAGAGTTGCTTAGTAACAAAAATACAGAAAAAAAAATAGGTTTCTTTTATCTACAGATAAATTTTAGCAGAAGAGCTACTGCAATATATAAAATATGCAAGAAAATAAGATGAACAATACGAATTTGGATTTTAAAAAGGAGAAAAAGAAAAGATTTGGAAGAAAATAAGATGAACAATGTTAATTGAGATTTAAAAAAAAAAAAAACCAGAAAGAAGCGATGGAGAACTTCCATAATAAAGGAAAAGCTTTGCAGAAAGTTTCTAAAAGTGGTAAAAAATTCACAGGCAAGTCTTTGTTTGACGACCGATTCTCCAAAAATACCCGGGGCAAAAGGGTTTCAAAAAAGGTTTCCTGAATTAGCAAAAAACTCATGGGTGAAAACTGTGTGTAAAAAAGAGAAGCCTTTTTTCGAGAAAGGCACAATTAATTCTCTTTTTTTTTTCCTTCTTTTTCTTCTCAGAGGAAGGACTTCTCGAATAGCACAAATGAACAGAGACAAACAGTGTTAAAAGAGTTGCAGAGAGCTCATCAATTCAAAGTCACAAGTCGATAAAAACAAGAAAAGTTAAGACAGTTTCTTGTTTTTAACCAGAAGAAACCGCAAAAAAATAATAGTTTTTTTTTTTCCTAACCTGAAAAAACCACTGTTTTCTGTTCATTGTTCTGGTTCAGGAAGTAGGAAAAGAGGTAGAAGACACGATTAAAAACGCTTAACAGTTTTTGGTTTAAAGAGCATAAATTCCAGAAACCATTAAGTATATCTGTTTTATTGTGGTTTTTTTTTTAGCCGTACACGATTAACAACGCAAAGGTCATATTTCTGAATCGGAGGCCACAAACTAGGGCATCGAAGGGCTCAAATAACATCTGTCTCTCCTGTGATCGCATGCTGCAAGACCCTTACAGCTTCTGCTCTCTCTCCTGCAAGGTCTGAGTCGTACGAACCCTAATTTCCAGAAATGGAAAACGAAACCCTAATTTTCCCTGAAAAGCATCGGAGCAGCCATTGATTTTTCTATTTACGGAAAAAATTTGCAGGTCGATTTTCTGGTCCATCGAGGAGAGGACTTATCGAGCGTTCTTTACAAGTACAGAGACATTCATTTCGCATTTGCTCAGTTCGAGGGTTTAAGGATGGATGGACCAGAGGATCACAGTAACCCTAGTTCAGTGCTCGAAGATCCCGCCATGGCCGGAAACCACTCCGGTTCAGCTGAAGAAGATGGAGGCGTCGTCGATCAAAATACAGCGAGCTCCGCCGAAACGCCAGACCTCTCTAAAAAGAGAGGCTTTCTTAAGAGGAGCTTCGCTCCTTTTCTGAGGAGGAGGAAGGGTCACCCTCACAGAGCCCCCTTTTCTTAAACCCTAATATCGCCATAGCCATTACTTCCTCTTCCTCGACCTCGTTTTATTTTTCTTATTTAAATTCGATATTTATGAGATATTTTTGGTTTCATGATTTTACCGCCACCATCGGAGTTGCAGAGAAATTGCAGGGAATTGTGGCAGTTATCGTTTCTCTTTTCATGCGCAACCCCCGTTGTTAGGAGTTCCATACACAAACTATGTAGTACCTTCCAGGCTTGCTATGAGTCGCTGGTGTATGAAGCAGCTTGGTGTGTGTACCGTCAGCTTCGTTTCATAGCGGCCAATTTTGTCTGGTTTATGGAGGGTTTATTTATAGTATTTGTAAACCTGATGTCAGTTTTATTTAACGAAGTTGTATCTTTCTTTTTCATTCTTTTTTCTTTATTATTACTGCCTCATCTCATCTCTTGTTTATTTGAAATTGGGTGAGGTTTGTATAAGATGCATTCTGGTAATCCACATGTCTAAATTTGCTCGCTCAAGATGTAGTTTTCATGTCCGAAATCTAGCTTGAAAGTTCACTTTCAACCTTATCTATAAAATAAAAAATGGATGAAGTTTTTATAAGGCCTAGGCCTTATGGAAACAAATAAATTCTTGCCGGAAAACACTTTCGACAACATAAATTTTCATGAAGGCTTTAAAATCAATTTATAACACTAGCTATAAAATTTTAAACTCAAAAAATAGTGCAAATCTTGCTGATAAGTGGACATGTATTTTTAGGGTAAAATAGACCGTATGGATAATTCGTTTCAGTATATATTATTTTTAGAGCTTAAAATCCTAGTTATTTTTTACACCCATAATGTTCGAGCCTTTTCCAATGCTTGAATTGAATTGCAATTTCCCATTAGTTATGAAGTCGGGCGTTATTTATTTTGATAGGATTGCAGCTTTATGTAATTAATTTTTATTTAAAATTTAATAAACAATATAAGTAAATCTATAAATATATAAAAACCACTAAAATAGACAATCCAAATAACTTGTTTTACTATAAAACTCATTTGGAAAGAGATTTAGTTGGAAAGAGAGGTAGAGAGACCCAAATGAGGCTTGCTTGAGAGAGAATATAAATGAGTTCAGGACTGGGTTAGGAAGAGTGCCAAATTAGAGGCCCTACCATCCACAAAAGAGACCCGAAAATCAGTCCCTGTCGTGCCATAGGAAGAGACCCGAAAATCAGTCCCTGTCGTGCCATAGGAAGAGACCCGAAAATCAGTCCCTGTCGTGCCATAGGACAGAGTTATATTGGTGTCATCATTTTTCTTTTCTTTTGGGGGCATGAGAGAGCCAAATTGGTGTCATCATTGGTTTTTTTTTTTTAACTAGATTCTTATGCAATCATAATTCATAAGAGAAGCAATTTTCCTACTGAAAGGGGATGCTAATAATGTTTAGAGTCTGATTCAGTGTTTGAAAAATTGGGATTTGAGGAATCGGGTTTAGACTTGAGTGGATAGTAGTTGACGCCAACCAATGTTTTATCTCTAGTTCGACTCTTACAAATGAATTTTTCAGAAGAAAATAATAATAATAATAAATAATGGAATTTGAAACTGAATGGTGGAACAAAGGGATCTCAACCGGGCATTTACCGACTTGATCGTCGTAAGAATACAATAGAAAATAAATATAAAAAATATGGTGAATTGGGTGATACTCCAATCCTAATCAACTCGGCCAATGGGCTTGGATATTACTATGGTTTTACTCACTATAATAAGATATGAAATCTAGTTTTGTCAAAAAAATTGAAAGAAGTGTGTCAATATGTCGTTGTCATCATCATCATTAGTGTCTTTTTCCAATTAGAAGTGTATCAATACTTATTGATTAGAGTTGGTGGTGATTTGATTTTAAAATGATTTTCTCAAAAAGGGTCTATAATAAAATGAACTTATTGCAATAATATGGGTTTGCCCCGTACTATCTTAATTAGGATAGCAATCGATAGCATCTTGAAAGTAAAATTTTGTAAATTTTGGTCAACTTTTTGCTGTGCAGATAAGGCTACACACTTAACAAAACCAAAAAATTCAGAATTTTAAGCCATTTATGAGGTTCTAACTTTTTGGCTTTCAAAGAGGAATTTGGCCTACGGACAATTGATACCGTACAAAATTAAGATTTCTATGTTTTAGCATGTTGAGGTGCCAATAATGTACCATACAGCTTTCATATTTGTGATAATTTGTGGGTGCATAGTTGAGTAATAATTTAGAAGGTTGAAATATCTTAAAATGTCATTAAAGGAGTCAAAAATTACAAATTACATATGAAGGCATACTTTTAAATTTTTATATCAATCAAGTGCATCCTAAACAAGTTAAAAAAAATTTAAATTACCCTTATTCACTGTTGGGAACCCAGAATAGTTGGGGGTACTTTGATAATTTTTCCCTCAATTATCATCCCGTTAAAACCTTTCGGTGAGTAAAAGTTATTAAAGTACCCTTAATTGTACAAGCTTCCCAATACTAATAGGGAAATTCAAAAATTTTTAATATTTTTTGAGGACCCAAGATTCACGTAAAAATTTAAAACATACCCTCAATGGCAATTGATAATTTATTTAGGCCTTTAGCGATGTTGCATGGGGTTTCAATCCCTGTTTTTGATATTATTGTATATTTTGTATATACTAATAATTAATGCATTGAGGCTGCAACCATGAAGTGAACCCAATATCTATAACTGAAGTTCAAATTTTGAAGGGAAAAGTTTGTATAGAGCCTAGGCTCTAAACAATCAAATTAGAGTTTACCTCAAAAATTTCACTAGATGAAGTTGTTTTGATACCCAAATAACATCAAATTGATCATCTCGACATCAAGATGCATGGACATGAAAAAAAAATGGATGTCAAGTTTTGACAATAGTACATCTTGTATCACATATTTTGACCGTCAATTTTCAAGATTTTCAACTTTTCATAGATCTACTCAATCTACACTATTTTTTAAAGTTTTAAATTGTATAATTAAAAATAAAAATATATTTTAAGGCTATTATAAAAATTTCTAATATTAAAACTATATTTCATGATACTATTTGAAGGTGGGTTCAAATACGATCGTTTAGAGCGTGGACTCTATACAAAACGCACCCAATTTTGAAAGAGCGTTAGAAGTGTACCATACTCAATCATGAAACCACAAAAGTGAATAACACTATTTGGGTAGGGAGAGTGTAATTGCAATGGATAGAGAAAGAAGAGAGATAACATGTGATATAGAGAGAAAGAAGAGAAATTTTAATTGTCTTCCACATAGTCCATTTAGTCATTAGGAAGTGACTTGAAGGGAGGAGTATATTATCTTGGGGGGAGAAGAGAGAGATAAATTGACTTAGAGAGAGAATAAATGTCCTTCGGTTGGAGAGAAAGAAGGGGGGTGAGTGTCCTTTTTGTCTCTACTCCAAGGGGCAGTTTCTCTTCAAGGTGGTCAAAACTAGGGTTGGTCAAATGGAGTGCTTTTTTCAGTCCAAAGGAGGCATGTTGGCGTCAGCCACGTGTAATGTTTATCCAAATTGGTGTACCCTAGCTTTGTAATTTTTATCCAATCAATAATTCTCATTGGCTCCTCAAATAATTTTCGAAATTTACGCCTTGGTTTAGTTTTAAAATCCAGATCGGTAGATTGGATCACCCTTCTCACATATTTATGCTAAATAATGAGGATGCCCAGTCTGGATCGGTCTATATTAGTCCAAATTGGTAATCAAGTAAAAATTCAAAAATAAAAAATAACTAAAATAGAGGTTTATTATTGAATTTAGAAGTATCTGGAAAAAAAAAATGATTTTAAGAGGCAACCGAGCCGGTAACGATACCTTCCGAGAACCAATTGCAGTCTAAGTCAGTTCTTGATGCGAACAGGCAATTAATGATGGATAATGGGCCTTTAAAACACTGGTTCTCCCAATTTATATGAAACCTTGGATAGAAATTTATGTTGAGAAGGCTTGTGGTTATAGCAGTCTCTAGCGCTCATACAAATAGAAATGAGAAGCTATCATTGTGTGTTCATATTCAGGTCCATGAGGTTTCACTACAGTAAATGAAGCTAAAGCTAGAGGTCTTTCGGATTGGATAAAACTTCTTTTAAGATTTGAGGGGGATAAGATTATAGAAGGTAATTCCACAAATATTATTTGGAGTAAAGACGAAACAAATATACCCGGGAGGCTTACTTCAATCATTCATGAGATATGAGACATTCTACATACTCTAAATGTTGGAGGCCAGTATGGAAGCGGATTCTTTAGCTATGGAAGGAGTCGAACAATCTTCGTTGGCGGTCACTTCTAGTGAATTTATGTTTTTATCACCTGCAATTCTTTTTTATTAATTGAAATTCTTCGTTAATGTTAAAAAAAGAAAAGAAATGAGAATCCAGCATTAAAAGAAAAAGAAAACATGTGATAATCTCACTATTGTATCATTTGCTACAAAGTAAAGGATGGGTATTTGGTGTGTCACGTGAAAGTCAATGTGCTCTTTTTTCATAAAATTATCATTGTGATAGATTTTCTAAAAATTTAACAGGTTGATAATCTCGACTATTATATTCAAGAATATAAAAAAAAAAAAAAGATTTTTAACTTTAGAAACCAAACTTTTTGTTTTATTTCCCCTCTAATTCTTTGCAGGTCATCACAGATGCATTGTTTTTTGAGATGGAAAATCATAGGCTCAAACTAAAAATGCATCTTAAAAATATGTTTCAGATCTTAAATCCGTCTTGAAGTCAAATTTTTGTAAAAGGAAGTGCACAAGAACGTAGGAATAATGTACCATAGACTTTTCATCTTCTAAAAGTATAGACACTAGAGAATGATAAGAGAATTTGAAGTTTTTGAAAACAAATTATCACTTACTTGGATCCATCGACAGGAGTCTTAGAAATGGTCACAATATGGAACCAATGCCTAAGGGGCACACTTCTCAAGCAAATGCCTATGCCTTTTCCAATGACCTGCACCCTATTTTTTAGGGTTATTCACATCTTGGAGTTCACAACCTTAGGCACAGATGCTAATTTGGTATCAAGCACCCCGACTACTGCAAAGGTTCATGGGACATTAACAAGTCCTCATCCAGTTGCTGACCACTATAATTTATGTAATTGCTCATTAGGGTTATAGTAGTACCACAAAATAATCGAGGGATTGTACCATTTATCTTTCACACAAGGAGGTCACAGTTACTCGTAATGATATATCTCAAATTTGATGGATTAGAATGTATCACAAAGTTTGAGAATTTTTTTTTTGGAAACTTCGAGTGCAGTCAATAACATGTTCACAACCACCTAATTTGAAATATGAAGTGTGAAGAGTCTTAGGTTTTTATGAAAAAACTCCGTGTCCATTTATTGATATGAATATACATATTTGTCTTTTATAGACAAATTATCGATAACAATAATAGAAATTAAATCATAGACACCCATACTATATCCAGACTAACCATAAAATACGAGATATGGTACTACCCTTCTCATATATACTGATTGCATATACACTTTTCATATTAATTGTATATACAATATATACTTTCCTTTCACACTCCCCATCAAACTCAAGTTGCTATGAGAGGGAGCAGTTGGAGTTTGAACACTAAGTCGCGAAAACGAACAGTTGGATTTTCAGGTGCATACTCATATTGCATGATCAACAAGCGTATAAATTAGTAGCGGAATGACGGCGGATCAACAGGCCTCAAAGACAGAAGGTAAGAACAGAGCAGCAAATCGGAGTTCAACCATGAATGAAAACTTCAAGTCTTCACTGGAGATAAAAAACAATCAAGATAACCGAAAAAATAGAATGGCACTTGAAAGGGCTAATAGAACTCGAAGGTGACTTCAACAATGATGATGAAGACAACTGGACCCAAGAAGAATTTGAAAGCCATGTGGTAAAGGAACGTGAACACAAGAGGCCTCTTTTGAGGCCCTCAAAGAAGGGGTTGGGTCCCTAGGAGAACTCACTTTCACAGACAACTCGAGTTGGATAAGATGCAGGAAGTTCAGGCTTGGCTTAAAAGTTTCATCTGGTTGCTGGGAGACTGTCCGCATTTGTGAGGCTAAGACAGGCTTTTACAGGGAGTTGAAAACACAACTCAGTTGTTGTTTTGTAGAGAGTCGAAATATAACTCAACATAAGGGCTCAGATCAGAGAGTCGAAACACGACTTGACAAAAGTTAAACGGATTGGGTAAGCAACAAACTCGTCTTGAAAATCAATGACAATACTTCAGTGTCCATTTATTGATATGAATATACAGACTAATCTTTTATAGACAAATTATAGATGATAATAATAAAACTAAATTATAGACACCCATACTTTATCCAGACTTAATATAAAATACAAGATATGGTACCACCCTTCCCATATTTACTGATTACATATATACCTTCCATATTAACCGTATATACAATATATATTTTCCTTTCACATGAAGGAAAAGAGTGATTGCGACCTCCATGTGCTAAAAGTAAGTAGTCTCTTTATATACGTTGCTATTGATTTAATATAAGGGATTGTCTATAAAGAGATCATTTATCTTTTATACATGAAAGTCACAATCATCCACACTCATTAGATGTCAAATTGAATGGTCTGGTGTGAATAACTAAGTTCAAAATTTTCTTATGTTTTTTTAACTTGATGTCTATGTAATGACACTATTGCAACCACCCATTTTAAATTTTAATGGACAAGAATGATTTTGACTTCAATGTACAAAAATTAAAGAAAAAAATTATATAAGAGTGAAGCTCTAAACAATCAAATTAAAAAAATAATATGTATGGGCAATGATTTTGACCTGAGTTGCCTTGTTT
The DNA here is from genome assembly GCF_000471905.2 of Amborella trichopoda. The sequence continues at coordinate 5,613,068 of NW_006499897.1, read as the reverse complement.
TTCTTCTGGCTATTAGAAATGTAGCAGGTTGATGGTTGATGCCTTACATAGAGAGATAGAGAGAGAGGAGAGATTGTCTCACGTCTGTGGTGGGGCAAATTGGATGATGGGAGATCAGAGTGTAAACTGGGTGTCGTATGTACGAAGTTGGGAGGTGGAATGGGGAGCCATCTTTTGTACAAGTACTTCGTTTGATAGATAGATCGGTCTTTGCTTTTCTAGAGATAGAAAGTTCAGAAACCGAAAACATTGGGCATCTTCCTCTTAATCTCTATATCTCTCTAACTTGTTTTTATGAGAGAGAAAAAGAAGACTGCACTATTTCTCTCTCATCTCCTCTCTCTCTCTAAACTCTCATCCATTGGAGTGACCGTCTCCAGCTTAGGTTTTGGCTTCAACGCTTAAAAGGAGCCAAAGAGCTGTCTGGTAATTTGAACACCAGACTGTTGGGTTTATGTGGCCTTTATAGGTCTTATGAGTGTTTGTAACAAAAACATTTGAAACAATGAAGCATAAACTCAGTGGGAGTGTGGTCCATTGTGGACCATGCTATGCAAATAGTGTTTACAGATACCGATATGTGCTTGACGATCTAGGCCAGTCGGTTGGAAAAAACCAATATTATCTGGGTATGAAGAATAAATCGATGAGGGTTTATGAGTTAGCCCTTGATGAGGTCGGAGAACATGTCCGGATGAGTGAGCTGAGAGATTGTGTGTGATGGTGGCCTGCAAAGACATGGGTCAAAATCTTATCCATGTACCATCACACGGCATTCATATCAATAGATCATCAAGGAAAACCAGAAATCCACTTTTAGGGTAAAGCGTATGCATGTGAGGGAGATAGGCCTATGCGTCATAGGGTTGTGGTCGCAAAAGGTCTTGGTGACATTGACTTGTCTCTAGGGGAGGACCTGTAATCCACAGACTGTAACTGTGACCCATTAGCTCATCGACCAGACTTTGGTGACCTCCTAATGAGCCTATGTTTGGACTGTGGGTCATAGAAAACACTGAGTCGGTTCGATAAAGCATGTGTGGTCTGTAGTTCACAGTTGAAGGTGGAGTGCCCCATAATTGTTGATTAAATTCCTAGACCATATGAATCTATTTCCCATCATATTAATTTAATTATGTTTTTTTTATGATAGAAATTATTTTAGAATTATTATTTGAATTTTTTTAAGTGTCTTGGTATTTTATTTATAATTTTTAGACTTATAAAAATAAAGATATTGATTTTACAAAACTATAAAATTCAAATAATATTTTAGAATTCATTTTATTAAATTTAAAATTACATAAAATATCATGGGGGCCCATAGTGCACATGGGCCCACTATGTACCATGTGGGTGGGGCCCACACATACTACACATGGGTGGCACGCCCCACCTCTTGGTTGATTGCTTTTTTTATCAAGTTTTCTCAAAGTTTTGGTAAGATATTATATGACGTGTTGTCAAATAGAGATATGGAAATATTTTGACCATATATTGACTAAATATAGAAAGAGAATATTGACTTAATATATCTTTGGAATATTTTGTGAAATATTATGCTATGGATTGGAAATCATAATATTTTAATTAGATATATTTTATCTATTTTCTAATAATGAAAAAATGGTTAAGAAAATGGGGATAATGGTCTATGCACCGTTCATAAAGTTGATGGCCCATCTATAGAATGGATGGCTCAGATCTCTCATCCCACAAGTCACCCTGATCAACTGTCCATATTCAATCTCAACAAAGAAACAAACTGTGAGAAATCCTAAACCTAATTTTGCACTATAAATATGGGCGTACTCTCCCTATTCTCTCTCCCACAACTCTCTCTCCTCTCTCGCCATAGGGGCACCCCCACTCTCTCTCCTCTAAATCTCTCTCCAACTTTCTCTCTCTAACCTTCTCTCTCCTAAGCCTCTAGAGGGACACACCTCAACCCTAGGGTTCTCACTTTCTCTCTCATGCCCTAAAAATACTAAAGGTTGGGAAATTAGGGTTAGCTAAGAAATTTTGGGGGTTAGAGTTTGTAGAGATTTAAGGGTGCATACTCAGTTTGGCCGAAATTTGCTTTCTCGGTTCGAGGTTAAAGCTAAACCATTGATCCCGCGCCATCAAATGTTGGTGACTTGGTGTGGGAGTAATAAGCCCCGGTTGAGGTAATCGTCGATATCATCTATTTTTGTTTCTTGCAATTTTCTTTATATTATCAAGCATAACATAGTGCATAGTGGTTTCAATAGCATCAAGTTGTTAAGATCTTGGTTTATTATTATGTTGATTTTATTTTGAAATTTATCTTATTGTAATAAAGACCACATGTAAGTGATCTTTTACCAAAAGAAAGGAGTGAAACAATAAAATAAAAACAAAAAAAAATTATTCCTCGATAAAAGATCACATAGGTATTTCTTTCATTGGTATCAGAGTGAAGTCACTTGATTGCCATTAAGAGTCTTTTTTAAGTTATGCTTGAGAATTAAAGATATGGCCACACGTATCTTCCTCTCTGATATCCTAAAAGCCGAAAGGTTTGATAGGACCAATTATATTTCTTGGAGAAGAAAGATGCGATGTGTGCTTGAGGAAGAAAACTTGCATGAGATGCTCTATGAGCATCGTCCTTATTGTCCAAGTGACGACTTATTTCAAGTAATCAAAGATGAGCATGCCACTTGGAAGAAGAGGAACTTGAGATACAAGAATATTCTTTTATGCGCCATGACTAACCCATTTGCTTCCGAGTATGAGTCAATTTCTACTGCAAGTAGAATTTTTGATAAACTTGAAAGAGAGTATGATGACTCCTCTCTCATAAAGCAAGCCATGGCCATGAAAAAGTATACATGTGCACACTTTTCGTGCACTAGTCAAAGAGTTAGATGACACAAGCATGAAACCGATTGAACCCATGCAAGTGCTTCATCTTATGAATTCACTTCCTAATTCAAGGGAGACTTTCGTATCTTCAATCTCGGCCAGAAAAAAAGTATCAAGACTGGATGAGCTTATCACCATAATCAGGGGAGAAGAAGAAAGAAGGAACTCAAAGCAAGTACTGACAATAACTCCAAGGGAAGCTATGCATATAGTAAAATTTCCACCATCTTTTAAATATAAGAAAAGAAAGGGAAAAAATAATTGTGGGAAGAGAAGAGATTTAAAAAAAAAAGGATTTTGGAAATAAGGGAGGAAATAGAGAGACTCGAACTTGCTTTTTTATTTGCAAGAAAGTGGGCCACATAACCAATAACTGTCGGTTCAACAAATCTGGAGGAACCAATAAGGAATTGACATGTGTGGTGTTTGAGTCTATGCTGGCTGACCTCAAGGGAGCTTCTTGGTGTCTTGACTCGGGGGCCACGGCTCATGTCACGAACACCAAGGAAGGTTTTCACTATTTCACTCCCATGGGGCCAGGACAACAACATATTTATTTGAGAGGAAATAAAAAAACCGTTGTACTCGGAGTTGGAGATTTTGAGCTGAAATTGAAGAATGTGAGCATCATAATCCTAAAGCAAGCACTTTATGCTCCTAATATGAGAAAGTGCTTGATTTCGGTTCCAAAGATGGCTATGGCTAGATTTATGACCACTTTCATTGGGGAGAAAGTGGTGGTCAAGAAGGGGAAAGATGTTATCCTGACTGGAGGACTTATAGACGGGCTATTTACTATTGAAATAAAAGAGAATGTTGCTTATGCCTCGTCTCATAATGAATTAGATGCTACCCTGTGGCATATGAGGTTAGGACACATTAATATTAAACGAATAGAAAGATTGAAAAATGACGACAATCTTCAAAATTATAAGGGAGATTTATCGAAAGTGTGCGAGTATTGTGTACAAAGAAAATTAATAAGAAAAAATACCACTTGGGCAAAAAGAGCTACTAACGTTTTAAAAATGATTCATAGTGACATATGTGGACCTATGAATGTGACCATCAAAAGTAGTAAAAGATATTTCATCACTGTTATAGATAACCACTCGCGATATGGTCATATGTACCTTATTCACACAAAATCTGAAGCCCTAGAAAAATTCAAAGTATATAAAGCCAAAGTAAAGAATAAAACAAACTTGAAATCAAAGTCCTTAGAACTGATAGAGGGGGGGAATATTCTTTTAAATTATTCAAAGAACTCTGTGTTAAAAATGGAATCATCCATCAGTACACCATACTATATACTCTGAAACAAAATGGTGTAGCCGAGAGACAAAATAGGACATTGGGGAAAATGGTAAGGAGTATGATGAGGCATGCTAGTCTATCTTTAGACTTTTGGGGAGAAATCATGTTGACAGCATGTTATATCCTTAATCGAACTCCCACAAAAGCTGCCCCACTTAATCATCTCGAAATTTTCATAGGTCGTACTCCCTCCCTTGATCACTTAAAAGTTTGGGGTTGCTCAGCCCATGTTCTCATCCCACACCAAAATAGAACCAAACTTCAACCCAATACTGTCAAGTCCATTTTCATTGGTTACCCAGATCATGGTAAGGGGTATCGATTTTACAACCTTGAAACATGAGCGGTCATTGAGAGCCGCAATGTACACTTTTTTAAAGAAGAATTCCTTGAAGCAAGGGTGAGTAGAAAACAAGCCAACTTCTATGAGGAGGCGAAAGACAAGGATGTGATTCGAGAACCCGAACCTGAAAATTCAAAATAATCACAGCCTGAACCTAAACTCTCTAAAGAAAGTGAACATCTACCTGAACCAAGACGAAGTAACCGAATCAGTAGACCACCTTTATACCTAGAACAATTTGTCTACCTTGGGGAACATTATGATAGAGTTGGGGAAGATCCAAATTCTAAGCTTAAAACTTACCATGAAGCCTTGAATTGTCCTGAAAATGAATACTAGGTAGAAGCCATGAAAGATGAATATGCTTCAATTAACCAAAACCATGTGTGGGAATTAATACCTCTACTTCGGAAATGTAAGTCCATTGGTTGTAAATGGATTTTCAAGAAAAAGTTGAATTCATAAGGGAAAATAGAAAGATACAAAGCTAGGTTGGTTGCAAAATGTTTCACCCAAAAGGAAGTGATAGATTATGAATAAACCTTTTCCCCTGTTGCCAAATTCTCATCTATCAGAATCCTTATAGCTATAGCAACCCATTTTGAATTTGAGGTCCTTCAGATGTCAAAACAACGTTTCTAAATGGGGATTTAGAAGAAGAAATTTACATGACTCAATCTGAGGGATTTGAAGAAAAAGGGGAAGAAAACCTAGTATGAAAACTTAATAAATCCCTTTTTGGCCTAAAACAAGTATCGCGACAGTGGTACATAAAATTTCAAGAGACCCTTGCTCTCGCAAGATTCTCTACAAGTAATGAGGATTACTGCATATATCAAAAGGTCAGTGGGAATGATGTGGTCTTTATATCATTATATGTGGATGATATGTTAATTATTAGTAGCTCAATTGCCTTAGTAGTAAAGACAAAAATTTCCTTGCGCAACACTTTGATATGAAGGATCTTGGAGAAGCTTCATATGTATTAGGCATCAAGATAATAAGAAACAGGATAGACAAGATTATCTAACTTCCCTAGGCAACCTACTATAAGAGGATACTGAAAAAGTTTGATATGAGTATGTGTATACCCATGTCTACCCTAATAGACAAAAAGACGAAGCTCAGTAGTAAAATGTGTCATACCGAAGATGTTGATAAAAGAGCTATGGAGAGAGTGCCTTATAGGAACGCAGTTGGATCCCTTATGTACGCCATGACAGGAACAAGACCTGACTTGTCTTTCATCATGAGCTTGGTTAGTCGTTTCCAAAGCAATCCTGAAGAGGAGCATTGGAAAGCAGTGAAGATGATTTTAAGATATTTATAAGGGCCCATGATTTATACGTTTACATACAAGGGGGAACTGAAATAATAATAGAGGGATATTGAGATGCAAGCTATCTCGCGGATCCAGATGAAGCGAAGTCTACATCTGGATATGTGTTTATAGTTGGAGGGGGTGTAGTTTCTTGGAAGTCGAAAAAACAAGATATAGTAGTATTATCCACCATGAAAGCTGAATATGTGGCACGCTGTCTAGCGGCCAAGGAGGTTGTATGGATTAAGAAGTTTATTAATCAGCTCAATTTTCATCCTGTACGTTGTGAGGCAGTAAGAATTTTTTGTGACAAAGCAGCGACAATTTACGTATCAAAAGAGCCACAGTTTCATAAGAATTTCAAGCATATCAAACCCTATTTCTATCACCTGAGGAATGCAGTGAGATTGAAAGAGATCAAGATTAACTACATATTCACAAATCTGATGATCGCAGATCTTCTAACTAAGGGGATTGCCCTTAATGTTTTTGTAAGACATGTAAGAGAGATGTGGATGAGAGAGAGTGATGAAGAGAGAATATAAGGCTTTCAAAGGTGAAGTGGGAGATGTTGAGTTTCTATTACCTTTAAAGGTCTTATGAGTGTTTGTAACAAAAACATTTGATAAAGCGGAACATAAACTCAGTGGGAGTGTGGTGCCTCGTGGACTGTGCTATACAAATAGTATTTACAGATACCGATATGTATTGACTATCTAGGCCAGTCGGTTGGAAAAAACCCATGTTACCTGGGCATAAAGAACAAACCGAGGACGGTTTACGGGTTAGCCCTTGATGAGGTCTGAAAACATGCTTGGATGAGTGAGCCGAGGGATTGTGTGACCCTTGTGAGTGATGGTGGCCTACAAATACAGAAGCCAAAACCTTATCCATATACCATCATACGGCATGCCTATCGATACATCGCTCTGGAAAACCAAAAATCCACCTTTTAGGGTGAAGCATATGCATGTGCGAGAGATACCCCAGTGTGCCATAAAGCTATGGTCGCATAAGGTTTTAGTAACATTGACTCGTATTTAGGGGAGAACCTATAATCCACAGACTGGGAATACGATTCCTTGGCTCATCGGTCAGACTTTGGTGACCCGCTAATGAGCCCTTGCTTGGAATGTGGGTCATGGGAAATACTGGGTCGGTTCGATAAAGCATGTGCGATCTGTAGTCCACAGTTGAAGGTGGAGTGCTCCCATGATTGTTGATTAAATTCCTAAACCATATGAATCCATTTCCCATCATATTAATTTAATTATGTTTGTTTTTATGATAAAAATTATTTTAGAATTATTATTTGAATTTTTATGAGTCTCTTGATATTTTATTTATAATTTTTGGACTTTTAAAAATAAAGATATTGATTTTACAAAACTATAAAATCAAATACTATTTTAGAAGTCATTTTTATTAATTTTAAAATTACATAAAATATCATGGCGGCCCATAGTGCACATGGCCCCACCATGTACCATGTGGGAGGGGCCCACACATGCCACACATGGGTGGCACGCCCCAACTCTTGGTTGATTGCTTTTTGATCAAGTTTTCTCAAAGATTTGGTAAGATATTATATGGCATGTGGTCAAATAGAGATATGGGAATATTTTGACCATATATTGACCAACTATTGAAAGAGAATACTGACTTGATATATCTTTGAAATATTTTATAAAATTATGTTATGGATTGGAAATCATAATATTTTAATTAAATATATTTTATCTATTTTTTAATAATGGGAAAATAGTTAAGAAAAGGTGGATAATAGTCGATGTACATTACATAATGTTGACGACCCATCTATAGAATGGATGACTCAGATCTCTCACGCCACAAGTCGCCCTGATCAACGGTCCGTATTCAATCTCAACAAAGATGCAAACTGTGAGAAACCCTAAACCTAATTTTGCACTATAAATAAGGGTGTAGCCCTCCCTATTCTCTACACCTTTCTTTCTCCCACAACTTTCTCTCCTCTTTCTCCCATAGGCGCACGCCCCACTCTCTCTCCTCTGGGTCTCTCTCTCCAACTTTCTCTCTCTAACCTTCTCTCTCTAAAGCCTCTAGAGGGGCACGCCCCAACCCTAGATCTCCCACTTTCTCTCCCGTGTCCTAAATATACTAAGGGTTGGGAATAGGGTTAAGCCAAGAAAATTTTGAGGTTAGAGTTTGTAGAGATTAAGGGTGCATACTCAATTTGACCGAAATTTGCTTTCCCAATTTGAGATTGAAGCTAAACTGTTGATCCCGCGCCATCAGATACCGTTGACTCGATGTGGATTGTAATAAGCATGGTTGAGGTAATCTCTGGCATCCTGTATTTTTGTTTCTTGCAATTTTATCTTTATATTATTAAGCATATCAAAGTGCATAGTTGTTTCAACGACATCAAGTTGTTAAGATCTTGGTTTTATTGTTATATTGATTTTATTTTGAAAATTATCTTGTTGTAATAAAGACCACCTGTAAGTGATCTTTTTCCAAAAGAAATGGGTAAAATAATAATAATAATAATATTCCCCGATAAAAGATCATATAGGTCTTTCTTTCGCAGATAACTTCTCTTCATTTAAACACAAAAAACCCACATGTCCGGTGTTCGGTTTACCAGACAGGGGGTATCTTGGAAAAAAGTTTTGATGGGGGTAGTGGGTGCCGCTCATAATTTGGAACAAATGTGTTCCCATTTTGAAATTGATATGTGGTCAAATAGAGATATGTGAATATTTCGACCATATATTGACCAACTATTAAAAGATAATATTGACTTGATATATCTTTGGAATATTTTGTGAAAGATTATGCTATGGATTGGAAAGCATAATATTTTAATTAGATATATTTTATATATTTTTTAATAATGGAAAAATGGTTAAGGAAATAGAAATAATGGTCCATGCACCTTCCATTATGTTGATGGCACATCTATGGATTGGATGGCTCAGATCTCTCACTTTATAAATCACCCTGATCAACGATCCATATTCAATCTCAACAAAGAGACAAACTGTGAGAAACCCTAAACCTAATTTTGCACTATAAATAGGGTTGTACCCCTCCCTATTCTCTATACATTTCTCTCTCCCACAACTTTCTCTCTCCTCTCTCTCCCATAGGGGCACACTCCACTCTCTCTCCTCTGGGTCTCTCTCTCCAACTTTGTCTCTCTAACCCTCTCTCTCCTAAGCCTCTAGAGGGTCACACCCCAACCCTAAGTCTCCCGATTTCTCTTTCATGCCCTAAAAATACTAAGGGTTGGGAAATTAGAGTTAAGCCAAGAAAATTTTGGGGGTTAGAGTTTGTAGAGATTTAATGGTGCATACTCAGTTTGACCAAAATTTGTTTTCCTGTTTCAAGATTGAAGCTAAACCGTTGATCCCGTGCCATCAGATGTTGGTGACTCTGAGTGGGGTGTAATAAGCCCGATTGAGGTAATCTCTGGCATCCTCTACTTTTGTTTCTTGCAATTTTATCTTTATATTATCAAGTATAGCATAGTGCATAGTTGTTTCAATGACATCAAGTTGTTAAGATCTTGGTCTTATTGTTATGTTAATTTTATTTTGAAATTTATCTTGTTGTAACAAAGGCCAATTGTAAGTGATCTTTTGCCAAAAGAAATGGGTGAAATAAGAATAATAATAATAATAATAAAATATTATTCCCCGATAAAAGATCACATAGGTCTTTCTTTCACAAACAACTTCTTTTCATTTAAATACAAAAAACCCACATGTCCGGTGTTCGGTTTACCGGATAGGGGGTTTCTTAGAAAAAAAAATTGATGGGGGTGGTGGGTGCCGCCCATAATTTGGAACAAACGTGTTCCCATTTTGAAAATTGAACCCACCCTACCCCCTCGGCATTCGCCCCTACCCCTACCCCCACTCCCCAATATTGCCCGTATGTAAATTTCTCTCAAATTAAAGCGCATATCAAAAATTTCACTAAAAGATGTTGGTTTGATGCCCAAAAGTCCTCAAATTGATCATCTCGACATGCATCTTGAACATGAAAAAAACGGGATTTCAAGTATTAGAAATAGTGCATCTTGTAATGCATTTTTTTATTATCAATTTTCAAGATTATCAATTATTCATAGATTTGCTTGGTCTACATTATTTTTTAAGCTTTGTCTTTTATAATTAAAGATAAAAATAAATTTTTAGACCATCACAAAGATGTCCAGTATTGAAACAACATCTTTCGATATTATTTGAAAGTTACTTTGCTTGTTTAAGGCCTCGGCCTTATACAAACCACATCCAAAGATAAATGGTCTATTTGTAGATCGGCCTTATACAGACCACACCCAAAGATAAATGATCTATTTGTAGATAATCCCTTAATATAATGAGGTAGTACTTTATCATGGTCATAAATACTAGCACAACGGTTTTCACATAGTAGGGTACATCATCCCATATCAAGGTTTCTCAAAGCAGGCGAAAAGATTAGTTTAGGATCAGTAAAAAGACCATTTACTTTTAGTATAAGGAGATTATAATTATTCCTGAAAGTTATAATCAAAATCATTCAAATGGCTAGGAGTATTATTTTTTAGCGGATTCAAATTCAAAAGAAAGTTTCTTGAGTTTTGAGCCACACCTCAAGCTGCCATATATGACATCCAACGGGTACGAGCATTATTCCTTGTGCCAAAAAAAAAAAACAAAAAACAAAAAAAAGAAGAAAAGAAAAAAAAGAAAAAAAAAAGGCTTTCCAGCATACAATCCCATTAGTTTAAGTATCCGATCCCATATCTGTGCTCTTGACCCTTTTTGAATCATTCTTCAATTCAAATAGAGAAAAATAAATGTTTACACAATAATTGTTTTGTATCTAACTAGAAATAACAACGAAAAATTGCAAACCCCCCCTTCAAAATGGACTTTTTACGCACTTTACCCCCACCCAATTTTTCCTAGCAAATACCCCCATACTTCATTTTTTGGATGAAAATACCCTTGCCTCACATAACAAATTATTTTTGTTGGAGAGTACGGTCCGGCATTTTGAACAGGCAGTCCAGTGATTATTTTTATTGGAATGGCCAGTCCGGCATTTCATGTTGGCGGTTCGGTGATTATTTTTTGCTGGAATGGGCGGTTCGGCGTTTTGAAGTTGCGGTCCATCATTTTGAAGGGGCAATCCAGCGTTTTGATATGACGGTCTGGCGTTTTGAAGGGGAAGTCCAGCATTTTGAAGTAGCGGTCCGACGTTTTGAAGTGAACAGTCCAACGTTGTACCAGTGCAGTCCGGCGTTTCCTTTTATTGGGATCCGAAAATGATTTGTTACATGAGGGAAGGGTATTTTCAAAAAAAAATGAACTTTTTGTAAAGGAGTTATTTGTTAAGAAACATGATTTTTTGTGGGACATGCAATCTCTAACATGGATATTATGAATATAAAAAAATAAATAAATTTTAAAAATTAGAAATAATAATTCTCTTAAACCCAAAATGGAGTTACGAGTGAAAAGTTATGGTATTTGAGGCGTGAGCACCCAAACTTAACCTCTATTTCTATCCTAGCCACCAAAAGTCTACTATACCGTTTTGTTGCTCTTATCATTGATGGGTTAACAACCTGCTTTTCGTATATGTGCAGTTCTCACAAGTGTTGCCTTATGAGTTTCCTATTTTTGACTATTCTTTGAAGAATTTATCGAGTTTCTTTTTGAGCGCTTTTTTTATCCCCTACTTTTTCAAAGCACTCTTTCTCTTCAAGAACTAGAACGCTGTGCTATATCCAAAACAACTAAGAGTCGTGATTTTTTTTAGCTATTTTTCATGAGAATTTTTCTACATTAAAGATTGTTTAAAGGTAGACATATTGAAAGGTAAATTAGAAAATTAAGCCATGGATTTTATAGATGTTTCTTTCTTGTGTTGTAACTCGGATTCTTCAACGGTGTTTCACCAAGATGGTTGTATCTTGGGAGAATACTCATTTGGATGTGGTTGCATCTTAGTTTTCATTAAATCAGGGGGAGTTTAAGACTTTAAAGAAAGCAATATCATCTTGTACCTTTGAACTAAAGTGGGAGTTGAAGGGTCTCATACAATTTAGAAAAATAAAACCCCAAAACCAACATAATATAGGGAAATTTGTGAAGATCCCACATGAAGCTAAAATCAAGTCTACATCTAGTAAGCTAGTATAGGGTTACATGGCAGTCAACTAGAGTAGGACCTATGGAGAGAGAGACTTTAGGGCAGAATACCTTTTCAAGGAGCCTCCACAATCCCAAAACCAACATAATATAGGGAAATTTGTGAAGATCCCACATGAAGCTAAAATCAAGTCTACATATAGTAAGCTAGTATAGGGTTACATGGCAGTCAACTAGAGTAGGACCAATGGAGAGAGAGACTTTAGGGCAGAATACCTTTTCAAGGAGCCTCCACGATCCCAAAACCAACATAATATAGGGAAATTTGTGAAGATCCCCACATGAAGCTAAAATCAAGTCTACATATAGTAAGCTAGTATAGGGTTACATGGCAGTCAACTAGAGTAGGACCTATGGAGAGAGAGACCTTAGGGCAAAATACCTTTTCAAGGAGCCTCCACGATCCCAAAACCAACATAATATAGGGAAATTTGTGAAGATCCCCACATGAAGCTAAAATCAAGTCTACATATAGTAAGCTAGTATAGGGTTACATGGCAGTCAACTAGAGTAGGACCTATGGAGAGAGAGACCTTAGGGCAAAATACCTTTTCAAGGAGCCTCCACAATATGATTGTTTGGGGTAACATACCATCTAATCTAATACAATTATTATCTCTTTCTATAATAAATACCCTATTGATAACTTAAGAGAATTTATCTAACTACACCGAAGAGATCCACTATATAATTTATCAAACACACCATATGGCTCAAAAATAATGGAAGGGGAATTTCCAATTTTGCCCCTCCATCCCAATCAAAGTTGTTTTTAGCAAAGACCCTATTAATAACTTTAGAGAAAATTTATGCAGGGAAAGCCAGATGAACCACTTGGTCCTTGAGTGTAAAAGAGAAAGGCAAAATGTTTTGAAAATAGACTGGACTAGGCCTCTCTGTCTTATATGTTCCTAAGTGCCTCTTATAAAGAATATGCCACTAGAAGAGCGATCCACACGAAGACGTCCTTGCTTGGTTGAATGGGGATTTGGTGGGCTTCGACATCTTTCCATGCTTGAATAAGAGGAATAGAGGTAGGGTGCGGAAGTGCCCATTATTGTGTGTTTTCTTACAAGTAGTCTAGCGAGGTCGCCCAAGACATCATGCACATCGGTACCATACAAAACCGGTGAGGATTTTTCAGATAACCAAGGGTATATCAAGAAATCTACCATAAAATCATTCCCAATAACCTACTTGACATTATATTGAAGTTGACTTAGGCCCATGGTTATACCCTCGAAGAATGTGACCAATTTCTATTTCTCGAAAGTCAAATAGAGATATTTCGAAAGTACTTGTGTTTAAAAAATTGGGCCGTGAGGACTGAAAGATTAGAAATGAATTTCTAATCCAATTTCATCATGCCTGCCATTTTAAATTCATGCACTATTCGGATCCGTAAACCTCCCACAAGTTTTAAGCAAAGTATTCTCGAATTTACCAAATGGAAGCCCTTATTATCCGATGTACCAGCCCATAGAAAATTGTTGCAGCTTTTGAATGGTGTTGCAAGTGCGGCTTGGTAGGGAAAACGAAAGGAGCCAGTAGATCGAGGAAGCATTAAGGACTGACCTAAATAACTATAAGCGCCTGATGAAAGATAACGAAACTGCTAAGATCCAATTTTCCTTAAGGTTTTGCCAATAAGACTTTGATAATGCGATGCTTGAAGAGAGGCAACCTGAGGTATTTCATTACAAGTTTCCCTTCCCCAAAATGCAGAGTGTTCTACTTTAGCCCTGCATTTACCCTAAAGAAAAGAACCTTACTTTTCAAATTATTCAGTCTCTAGCCATAAGTTTTACCACGATTGAAGCCCTCGAGGTCGCATCTTGGATCGAGGCCTCATAGAAAACCAAGGCATCATCGGCGTATATAAGGTACAAAGCATCATGGTTGCAAGTTTAAGGACAGACCTTAAGTAGTAAACCCTTATTTGTGGTCATGTCTAATATCCACTTAATAGGTCCATACCTAGTAGAGAAAGATATGAGACAATTGGTCTCCATGGCGCAGCCCACTTTGCCTTTGAAATACCCTCTTGGAGACCCATATGAAGCACCAAGAAGAAGCAATGCAATGATGGACCCGGTTTCCACCAACCGAGATGTCCACCCTGCCTACCATAAATTTCTAGGAAACTCTATCATAGGCACAACTCAAATGTTGTTGCAAGTAACTTGGGTCTTGCAACTGCACGATGGCACAAGGATATGAGCTCAATTGCCATAAACACATCGTCAATAATTAATGGGTGCGGTTTGTATAGAGCCGAGGCTCTAAACAATCAAAGTAAAACGTACCTTCAAATAATATCTAGAAATATGATTTCAATACTGAAATTTTTTGTGATAACCTTAAAATATATCTTCATCTTTAATTATAAAATCTAAAGCTTCAAAAATAGTGTAGATCGAGCAGATCTATGAAAACTTGAAAATCTTGAAAATTTACGGTCCAATGTGTTATAAGATGCACTATTTCCAAAACTTGGAAATCGTGAAAATTGACGGTCCAATGTATTACAAGATGCACTATTTCTAAAACTTGAAATCCATTTTTTTCTCATATCCATGTATCTTGATGTCGAGATGATCAATTTGATGATATTTGGGCATCAAAACAACCTAAACAACTTCCTCTACTGAAATTTTTGAGAGGATTGTTTAAAACCTCGGCTCTATATAAACTTTTTCCATAATTAATCTGCCTCTTAGGAAGGCAAACTAGCAAGCGTGGATGAAGCCTTTTATAACATTCTTAGGCGATTGGAAACAATCTTGCTAATGATCTTGTAAAAGCACGTTACATAACCCAATCAGTCTTAAGTCCTCATGTAACATGGAGAGTTAAATTTAGGGATCAAGCAATAATTGTCGCGTTCACCTCCTTTAGAAATTTTCCCTATTTAAAAAAGTCATTGAATTTATAGAATTCTACACCAAATGTATCAAAACCAGTGTACTCTTGTTTTTCATGCTCCAAATACAATCCTAATATTACATCATATTTGTGACTCTGACTCCTGGGAGGAAGTCATAGGCTGAGGCCACAATGACTATTTAAGGGCTAATCATCAGTGGCAAGAAGGTCTTCAAAAAAAGGCAACCATATG
This sequence comes from Amborella trichopoda, assembly GCF_000471905.2. Next base: position 5,597,886 of record NW_006499897.1, on the reverse strand, counting down.
GTGTCCCAAACTTAATGGAATTGTTATTTGATTACTACACTAGCAAGATGGGACACCCCAACGGGACCAGAGTTTAACTATTTTTTATAAATTAAGACTCGAAAATATACGTGAGACCCAGATCCGAATAGTGTTCGGGGTCCAATTCTTGGACTTATACCCAAACTTGGGTTGGATCCGGGTCTATTGCCACCCCTTTTCGGAGTAAGTAAGGGATGCAAAAGGTGGAGAAAAATGATACTGGGTTGGCATGAAAGTTGGGATTGGTATGAGGTAGTTCAATTTCATCAGTTTAGGAAACAATATGTAAACTTAGCACTAATAAAAGGGATTGTATATTATTAGAAAAAGGAGGTCACAATTAATCTTCAACTATTAGATATCCAATTGGATGGCTTGGGGTATATCACTTAGTCCAAGAAATTTGTTTTTTTGGGGTTTTGAGTTTTAGTCATAGGTATATGCATGACCTTTTGATTTGAAATTCGATCAACAAGAGTGGTTGTGACCTCCTTGTACTAAAAGTAAATGATCTATTTGTATACTTTTTCCTAATAAATATTAGTCTTGCAAATGTTTTAGATAAAGAAAGTTGTCTCATGTGGGTTGGACTACATATGCGGTCTAAAAAGTGTAACGCATCAATCTTAAAGATGGATGCAAGTAGGTGTTCCAACTAAAACCAACATAAACTAGCCGTCCAAATGTTTTCTTTCTAGAATTATTATTTCTAATTTTAAAACTGTACTTATTTTCATATTCATGATCTCCATGTTAGAAATTAAGTCTAAAAATCCATCTCAAAAAGAGATTTATTAATAGGTCCACATTTTTACATATGCGGGCTTGGCCACATAGAAACCAGGTCTTTTAGATAAACATTTATACATCACTAGAAATTCAGAGCAAATACCTTAGCAATATTTTCATAGTCCTCGTCGTCATTTTTGTTATTATTATTAGGAAAAAATTTATATAAAGCTGAAACATTAAAATGTAGAATGAAACTAAACCTCAAAATTCCATCATAAAAGGGTTTTTTGATGTTAGAAGACCTTATAATTGATCATCTCGACATCGACATGTATGTATATGAAAAAAAAAATTAAAAGATTTCGAGTCCCAAAAATAGTGCATCTTGCAAAACATTATCTGAAGCGTCAATTTTCAATATTTTCATTTGTTTATAGATCTACTTGATTTGAACTATTTGGAGTTTAAAACTTTATAAGTAGAGATGAAAATGGATTATCAGATCATCCTAATAATTTTTTACACCAAAATTACATCTTATAATAAATTTTGAAAGTGTGCCTTACTCTGATTGTTTAAGGTTGCAACCTTTTGTAAACCACACCTTGATTATTATTATTATTATTTGCAACTTTTTCTTCACTTTTTTTTTTTGGGGGGTAAGTTTCTCTAAGTTAAAGGGTAGCTGATGGCAACAATATCTAGAATTTTAGAGGAAGAAAATTTTACAAAGAGATAGAGGCCGGTAGATTTCGAGATGATCTTTATTTAGGAAAAGGTTTCCATGAGTCCATGTAGAAACGAGTTCCCTTTTAAAAATATATTGTTGAGATGGATTTTTGGCCCCAAGTTTTAAGTACTTATAATCTCTAACATGGAGATCATGAATATGGAAAAATAAATAACTTCTAAAAATTAAAATTAAAATTTTATAAAAAAATTATTTGGTCCATTAGATTTAACTATTTTTAGATAAACCACCCATTGCATCCATCTTTAAGACAAATGCTTTATACCTTGGGGATGCCAATGTAGAAATGCGTCCCCCGAGGCATGGAACAATTTATGATCAAATATATTCAAATGTTTGGCTATGGGGAGCAGATGTGGGGCCTGGTTTCTAGTTCTATACTACTAAATGATGTGGTTCTCACTTCTTTACTTTAGGTTTTCTTCTTTTTAGATAGGAAAAGTGAGTCTTTTTGTGCATGCATCATACATTTTCCCCTTTAGGAGGACTGTCTCTTGTCCTGCATGCCCAGGAGCTTCTTTACTCAGAAATGGCAGGTTAGGACAATAATTTCTCAATATTGACAAAATTTATTTGTACCTAAAGGAATGTCACCATGTGAAGGAACATCAATAACAGTAAAGCTGGAACTGACGGAGTATATATAACCTGGTGAAGAAACTATTGGATTGGTGTTTTATTCAATGGCTTATTTGTTGGACAAATGCATGTTCTCCTTTAAGAGGGAAATTTTGTCCTCAAATGTTTGATCAAGAATCCCCTTTATCTACATGTCAAATTGAGGAATAAATTCTAAGATGGAGATGAAAATTAAGCTCCTTTTTGGGGCAGGGAGGGTTGGTTAGGAAAGGTGGGTTCCAATTCATAACTACAAGATTTCCAACAATATTAAGTTCCTGCCAAACTTCAATTAGATTTCCAGTTGGAAAAATTCCAAATTCATGGAGTATGCTGTAGCATATGGGTTTCAAACAATTTACTGACACCTGACCGACCATTCGATGTTAACAACTGATGGTCGGGTTGTAGGTGGATCACCACCACCTACAAATTACTGGACTAAAAATAATAAATAATAAATTGTTATTAGAGATGATTCATATGAATAGATGAGTCGGGCGACTCATAGAAACCTTGTCCTTAAAACCACTTGTCGTAGTGGTACATGATTTTCCATTTATGCTTTTATTGTCAAAAGAAAAAAAAGGATATTCAATTTATGTTTGAAAACTTTTGGGTTTGAATCGTACTATTTGACCTACCAAACACAGGATGCGACAAGCTCCAAATCTGAGGAAAAGATTGCATCAGTCTCTTTGCTAAAGCTGTATACTTTCCATTTTTGATGTTAGGTGTATTTTTTGTGGTTATTTTATGAGGATGGTCCTAAAAACTCGATGAACAATTTAACAAAGAGAAAAATATGGTGCTGAGGACATCTAACAATAAATCTAGCAATAAAAACTATCTTTTGGGGTTTACAGCCTCCTTTTGCCTCCATTTCATCAATAACTAGATGATTGTCGGAACCCCCATGTGAGGCGAGTTCACAAAAAGATAACAAGCAACAAGCCCAACCTTCACACGTGCTCGGGCAATGGACATCTCATGCGCTAATAATGTGAGTGCAAATTGTGTCATCAAGCGCCCTTACGGCCACACCCTCACACGTGCGTGTTCATGCTACACATGCACTATCTCTCTTACCTTTGTACTAAGAGTATAATGCATGGGAATGCATGCAATTAAATACAACTCAATAAACTCTCTCCTCCTCCATGTGGGACTTAAACTCATATATTTCTCTCTCTACAAAACAGATTAGGAAAGAACCACAAAACCATATTGTATGGCTTGGAAGTAGTGAGAAAAAATATCATAACTTATAGCCTCATCAAGTGTATAGATTTTGATAGAGTAGAATGGTCGACCATGACTCGTATAATCAATCCCAAATAATTAGAAAAACTCTGATAATGATTATGAGTTTTCAAGCGAACTCTCAGCCTAGATGGGAAGCCATACATTCTAACATCTTAACGACCACTAAGCATACCCAAAAAGTGAAGTTGACATGATATGTATTGGACTTTAGAGAAACCTTGCATATTAGTTATCGTTTTTTTCTTTTTTAAATTTACCAGTTTGTATATAGCCTAGGCTCGGAACAATCAAATTGGAGCCAACCTTTAATTAGCATCGAGAAATGTGGTTTCAATATTGAAAATCTCTGTGATAGCCTTCAAATAAATTTTCATATTTATTTATAAAGTTTAAAGCTTCCAAAATATTGTAGATCGACATATCTATGAAAACTTGAAATATTGAAAATTGACGATCCAAAAATGCGTTACAAAATACAATATTTTCAAAACTTGCAATCCATTTTTTTCTCATGTCCATACATCTTGATGTCGAAATGATCAATTTGAAGGTATTTGGGCTTCAAAACAACCTCTTCTAGTGAAATTTTTGAGGTAGGGTCAAATTTGATTGTGTAGAGCCTCAGCTCCATATAAACGTTTCCCTTATAAATACTCATGGACCAAGCACAATATTATTGGGAGTGTAATTGGCAGCTTCTATCTAAATGTCATGCAGCCTAGCCCAGTCCAATCAGCGGGGCCTTAAAAAAGTAGAGCCTATACCATATACTGTGGCCTGAGTGTCGGGCTAGGGCAAGTGCCGGCCTGAATCAACCTTGCTCGACTCTCTTTTTTTGTTTTTTTCTTCATTTGTTTTTGGCTCGGTCCGGCCTGGCCTAACAAGTCCATGGCCGGTACTATATGGACAAGGGCTGGGCTAGAACCAATCGCTTGGCTCATCAATCCCAAGCTCATAGGGTAAGTACGAGCCAGCTTTGTGATTTTCAAATTAATGCTCTAAACACCAAGTTATTGCCACTAATCAATATCGTGTATAACAATTGTTGCCCTCTGTCTTTGTGGTTTTTGTTGGGTGAGTGTGGCCTTTAAAGGCCTTTTGAGTGCTTGTAATAAACATTTTGATATAATAGAATATGTATTCAGTGGGAGTATGGTCCTTCGTAAGCCATACTAAACAAATAACATTTGCTGATACCGAACTGAGTTTTACAAACCAGGCCAATCGGTTGGGTAAAACCTATGTTATTTGGGCATAAAGAACTATCCGATAAGGGTTTTAATAGGTTATCCCTTGATGAGGTCGGAGTATGTCCGGATAAGTGAGCCGAGGGACTGTATGACCCTTGTGTGTGATGGTGGCCATCAAATATGGGGGCCAAAGCCTTATCTGCGTACCATCACACGGCATGCATATATGATAATCATTTCAAAAAAGCAAACCACATTTCAGGGTGAAGCTTATGCATGTACGAGAAATACCCCTATGTGCCATATGAAATGTAGTCGTATCAGGCCTTTGTAACCTTGATACATCTCTAAGGGAGAACCTGAAATCCATAAACAAGGATTACGGCCCATTGCCCATTGACTAGACTTTAGTGACCCACTAATGAGTCCCTGCATGGACTGTAGGTCATGAGCAACACTCGATTGATTTGAGAAAACAAGTGTGAATCGTAGTCCACGGTTAAAGGTGGAGTGCCATAATGTTTATTTATTTAATTCTTAAACCATATAGATCATTTTCTCATCTAATGAATTTAATTATATTTGTTTCAATGATATATGATTTTTAGAATTGTTATTTGAACTTTTCTAGATATTTAGATATTTTATTTATCAAATTTGAATTTATAAGAACAAAATATTGATTTTAGATTGATTTAATTATTTAAATTGAGTTTTATGGATTTCTAAAATTTATATAATATTTTAATTAATTTGATTATTAAATGGGAGGCCCAATATGCTATATGGGCCCACCATTGCATTGTGGATAGGGCCCATGAGTGCCATCTCCGGTGGCACACCCCACTCCAAGGAGCTTTCCATTTTGTGAGATCAAGCTTTGGTTTGAAGATAGAGTTATGTGATGTTTTAGAAAGCTTTAGCTTTGAGGAAGTTTTGAATGGATTTTTTAGAAAGCGTGAGAAAGCTTGTGCATAATTTTGGTAAGCACAATATTATGATTGAAATTATTTTATTTAATTTTTATCAATGGGAAATGGCTTAAAAAATAAGGATAAAAGTTCTAGCATCTTTCATATAATCTTGATGGCCTATCTATCGAATAGAGGGTTCAAATCTCTCACCTTAGAAGTCACCCAAGATCAATAGTGCATATTTATTCTCACAAGAAGATGCAAGCCATAAAAAACCCCAAGCAACCCTAATCATATTTTTACACTATAAAAAGATGACCCCATGCCCATAAATCTCTACACCTAAATATATTTCCCTCTCTCTGTCTCTTGTTGGTAAATTTAGGGGGTACACCCCAAACTAGAATCTCTCTCTCTCTTTCTCTCTCTCTCTCTAAAGTAGATCTAAGGGGGCACGCCCCACCTAGATGGTATTATATCTCTTATGTTATGATGTCTTGATTCTAATGGTTGAGTAGAAGTAAGTAGATGTTATCTCTCTTAAACTAAGTTTTATGGGTTATACCTAAGTTTCATATTTATGATCAAGAGGAGTTCAAAGTTCCATTTGAGGGCTTGACCTAAACTTGCTTTCTCGGTTGAAATTGAATGTTGAGTGTTGATCCCACGCCATCGAATGACGGTGACTCGGTGTGAGGTGTAATAAGTCAAGTTGAGGTAATCTCTGGTATTCTCTTTTTGTTTCTTACCATATTTAAGTATATTGTCTTTATATTTTTAAGCACAAGAATTGTTGTTATTTTCTTTGTTTAAAGAAAATTGGTTTGGTGGCATTAAGGTTTTAAAATATTAGATTTGCTAGTTTTATTTTCTTTGAAGCCAGAGTTTATTATAATAAGACTACTTATAAGTGATTTTTACCAAAAAGAAAAAAAAATTGGTGAAAAAAAAAAAAAAAACAAATATACATAGCAAAATCACATTAGTCTTTCTTTCAATTTTCAATCATTCCGAAATAGAAAAGTGTTTGATGTGCCAAAGTCTATTATTATACAAGCCCTAACAATTTTATCATTAATTGCAATTAAATGATGCAAATCAAACTCTTACCCAAGAATACAATTATAGAACCTTAATTACCCTTTATACATGAAGGCTCGCACCAAATAGGGGTTGCAACGGGTCAAGGACCGGGTTGACCCTGACCCAACCTGATTTAGTTCCTCTCGGACCTGGACCCATGTCTAGAAATTTTCAAAAAATAAAAAGTAATTTTATAATATTTATTTTATATAAAATATACTTTATACAAGGTCGGTCAGGTCGAACTGGTCAAGTTCGACCCAACTCGATAGGGTCCAAGCCTGAACCAAATCTAGACCCATCCCGTGTCATGTCCAACTCATTTGGACCCTGATCCAACCTGCCGAGTCCAAGTCATAGACCAAGACCCCAAAAATCGACCCCAGTGTCCAATTATAGGACCTTGATAGGAACTTGGACATGGGCCAATCCAAGTAACCCAGAGAAACGGGGCAAGTCTTGGCCAGCCCAAATATATTAGAAAATAAAAAAATATATAAAATAAATCCAAAAAATATGAAAATTATGTTTAGAGTAAACTTAAACAATACACATCTAAATAAGTTAAAACGTAGTGAAACATGAATTTTGAAAATGGAAATTTGTGAATGTAAGTATTTTTTAACTAATCCATGGGTATGTTAGAAATAATTCAAAAATAAGTGAAAACCTAAAAACAAGTATTTATGGCCAAACACTTTCCAATCTTTGGCAAAATGATGGAAAACATTAAAAAAACAAATTACAAATAAGTTTTATATTTTTAAACTTTTCAAATACAATTGGTTTTGAATTTTTTCAACATCTTGAAACCCAACCCCAAACACCAACTAAAACTAGAGTGGCCAAAGGCGGTTCCAATTAATCCGGCCAGTTCCAGTTCAATCTGGCTAAATTATCGAACACTATGACTATGGCATTCACATTTTAAAATTTAATGACTAGAGATTATTGTGACCTTCTTGTACTAAAACACTATGATTATGGTTTTTTTATTTTAAATTTAATGGCCAGAGATAATTGTGATCTTCTTATAAAAAACAGATGATCAACAATAATTCCATTTTGTTTAAGGGAAAAGTTTATATAGAGCCAAGTCTCTAAACAATCAAATAATAGCATACATCCAAACTTTCACTAGAAGATGTTGTTTTGATGCCCAAATATTCTCAAATTGATCATCTTGACATCAAGATGCATGGACTGTGAGAAAAAAAAATAGATTTCAAGTTTTGAAAATAGTGCATTTTGTAACGCATTTTTGGACTGTCAATTTTGAAGATTTCAAGTGTTCATAGATCAGTCCATCTACAACATTTTTAAAGCTTTAAACTTTATAAATAAATATGAAAATATATTTTAAGGCTATCACAAAGATTTCTAGTATCGAAACCACATTTATCGATACTATTTGAAGGTAGGCTCTAAATTGATTGTTTAGAGCCTAGGCTCTATACAAACCGCACCCTTTGTTTACTGAATCATTTGTCCAACCGTGGGAGGAGAGGTGACACTGTGCTGACGTCTAGCGCACATGTCTTGTTCTGATGGCAACTCTTCCCCTGCACTGTGGTCAGCAGATGGAGCAGGTTCCTTGAGTTTTGACCTTTTAAAATTATTTTAATTTTTTATTATATTATTATTTTGTTGGTGGTTTTGTGATGAAAGGGACCAAACACAATAATATATTTTGCCTTTTTTTTGGATTTTCGAACTCTTTTCGTCGTTAATATTAACTCTATCATTTTTCTTCTTTATTTGGGATTCTTTTTTTTTGGGATTAGTATTTTTTTAAGTTTTTAATACTAAAAACTCACTATCACTTCAATCATTAGATACAAAATGACAGTTAATAATCTATTAAGAGTAATGACACTATGAGATCCTCCCAAACCCACGTAAGTAGGATCCCAAAGATCACTATTAAATTTTGACACAATATTTTAAAAAGTTATCACATGGGTGTAAGACTTGGGTGAATGGGTTTATTGATAACTTTTTTAGAGATCTGTGTCAAAATTTAATGCTAATCATTTGAGGTCCTACTCACATGGATGTAAGAGGGTCTTATAGTATCATTACTCTTCTACTATAGGCTGAAACTTTTTATTTTGAACTTTATAGTTACGGGTGCCGTTTGTACAGGGCCGAGGCTCTAAACAATCAAAATAAGGTACGCCTTCAAATAATATCAAAAGATGCGGTTCAATATTGAAATTCTTTGTGATAACCTGAAATTTTATTTTCATCTCTAATTATAAAAGTTAAAGCTTACAAAGTAATGTAAATCAAGCAAACCTATGAAAACAACCTTCGAGATGATCAATTTCATGCATCTTGAGGTCGAGATGATCAATTTGAGGATATTTTGGCATCAAAACAACCTCTTCTAAATTTTTTTTTGATGTGTGCATTAATTTGATTGTTTGGAGCCTCATACTTATATAAAAATTTTCTTATATTTAATCAAATATTTAATCAAGATGCACTTTCAATGATCAGATTCCACATCTAAAAATTGATAATAAGTACTACTCCCTTATACCAAATAAATAAATAAAAATCTATATAAGATTTAAGTTGTAGAGTTAAGATTAATTCTAATCATCTGAAAAGGTTGTTTTGATATAGAAAACCAATCTATTGATCATCTCGACATCGAAGTCTATAGATATAAGGGAAAAAAAAAGATTTTTAAGTCTAAAAAATAGTATATCTTGCAACACATTATCTGAACGTTGAAATTTAAAATTTCAAAAGTAGAGGTAAAAGTAGATGCTCGTGTCATCCTAAGAATTTTGGACACCAAAATTACATTTTATTACAATTTAGAGGTGCTGCTTATTTTGATTGTTTAAAAATACAACTTTATGCAAACTACACCCTATAAATAATTTTGCTATATATATTCCCTTAAATTTATTCTTCATTTCAAGATTCCTTAACCCCTCTCTATAGGGAGTTTTTATCAAGGTAGACATCTTCATTCCAAAACTCCTTAACCTCTCTCTCTCACACATACACACAATAAGTATTTGTCGAGTTGTAATGTTACATGCAAATAATGGCTTATATATATATATATATATATATATATAAATTTTTTATAGTACTTCATTCATGATTCATTACCATCCAAAGTCTATTAAACTGCAATGATTATTCAATAATATTTAAATTTTATATTTTTTAAATAAAATTCATATGAAATTTAAGGCATTTTCCACCTCTTGTCAAAATATAATTTTAAAAAACAATTATGAAAAATAAAATGACAAAAGGGTGCTCATATTATAAAGTATTTTATAATTGTACTCAACAAATTTTGGACACTTATATATCATTGTTTTATACATGGAACGTTCTTTTAGTAATAGTAATTTTTGTCATAGGGTGTGACATTACCTACATAAGATTTGATATCACCCACATGGATCACATTAGCAGCATTTAATGCTCCAAGTGGGTGATGTCACTGGTTAGGTGCCTTGATCCCACCCTCTGGATCTAGATGATTTGGCGGCACGCATCTCGAGTTTCTAACGAACCTAAGATTTGAGATCGCTCTCTCAAAACCTTGCTCGAGAGCAAGGGCTGGTATACTAACCGATGAAAGATGAATTGAAGGTGAGTTCGGGACTTACTCGAGCTGGCTCGCGTGGGCACCCTCTTAGATTATAAAGAAAGCCCCCCAGCTGCTTTAGCTGGTTCGAAATCACCTCCCTTGACCTGCAATTCTCTTGTTTTCTGCACAACACTTCTATGGTTAATTTGTACGACAAGTGCGTCAAATAGACCCACCCTTGTCTTAAGGCAACGTACGTTCATGCGAGAGGGCAATGAAGCGTAAGGTTTAAATAAAGATAGAAAAGGGAAGAAAACTTGGCGAAGAGGCAAGATTAGTACGACAGCTGGGAAGTTATCGACTCAAAGTGGTAGCAAGACGGGCATAATTCTCAAGACCAGTATGGCAGAAATACTACTTGAAACCAAGACCGATATAGCAGTGCTAGGCTAAGTCTACCCTCAGTCAAGTGAAAAGAGAAAAGAGAGTGAGAAGAAAACATGAGATGACAGAGAGATGAGGTCCCGACGGCGTTAGGCGTCGCCACTCACAATCGGGGAGTAGCGACGTCGTGGCCCTGGGGCGGCGCTCGATGCTACTGCTCATGGCGAGAGAGAGAGAAATAAACTATAGACGGTGCTAGGTATCGCCGTTGGCAACATAAGAAGACAACACGCCCCCGCGCGGGTGGCAATAGTCTCTGATAAAGCATGCGGCAATGATCATTCATGAAGCGCGCGACGGTAATCCTCACGAGATGCACGACGATAAGTGTGGGATGTAGGAAGGACGACGATGAACGCCGAATACACGAAGGAGGCTTCGCGGATGACAGATTTATCCCTTCTAAATAACTCGTGGAATTCCAAAACAGTCTCTGTGTTGCGCTAGAACTTGCGTGAACTTGCATAGCTGATCTAGGGTCATTCTAATGCCCAGATGGTCGTAAGATGATTGTTTTCTTATAGGGCTCGGCATGACGATCGATTTGATACCAACTTTGAGCCATGGATCGTGTTTTCAGTGCACGAGCATGTGACTTGAAATTTGAATGGATCATGAAACTTCGGATCGATAGTGTACTCGTTCTTTGATTTTTTTTGGTGATTTCTTCATTGAATTACACTGAGCATCCCGTTACAATCGCGAGGCAACAAACACAGCTCGATTATGTGCCCGAACGAAGATTTTGCAACTTTGAAATTTTGGCCGGAATTTGAAATTTCGACGACGGAATTTGCAGTTGCTTCATCGACTTTCTGTGCATAATTTGACCGTTCATCACGTACGGGGTTTGGGTCAGTGATAGCCCGAGACCTTACGCACACGATGGAATTGGTCTCGTGACGATCGAGCTCACGAGCAACGTGATCTGGCCACTCGAGCGAGGCACGATGCTATTGGATTTCCTGTACTTTCTTTACAGATCAGCAACTTCTCTCTAGCTTTTTTTCCCGTTCGGGTGTCGTCACGGGACGTGCCATATATCGAATCGCTCATTTTGACTAGACGAACATGCTCAATTTGAGCACGATCCGACTTGGGACGGGTGATATATGAGCATTGAAAGTTACTAGTCGTGATTGTCCCTTCTATGGCGTGGAGTTACAAGGTGCCCACACAGGAATAGTGTGCAGCCCTCCTGTTTCACCTTTTTTCCTATAACTTCGTTCTGGAGTGTCCGTTCAGGCTGAAATTTGACCTCTGAGATTTTTCGACCGTGTCGGATCTAATGGTAATAGTCCCACAGTGATTTGAGACACTGAATATGTAGCACTAGTTATAAGGGTCATTTCAGGGTGCTAGAGGCCTATTCTGTTGAAACTGTTTCTCAATGTACACTGCCTTAGACATGTCGGACTACAGTGAAACTTGACAAGAGACTTTTGAAAGACCATGTGAAGATCTTGGCCGATTCCAGGGCTATTCTGAGACTGTCAGAAGTTTCACTGTTTGCTAGGCTTTATTGAGCGGGGGCGCCATGTTGATGAAAAATACCTTCCAATAGCATGCCCCACCGAATATTGTGCTTCAAGAGAATCGAGAAGTGCAATCATTCAGGAAGTTTTGAGGGATCTTGTCGAAGTCCTCACCTTCAAGGGATTACCAAGCCTTTTATGAAGGCCGAATGCTATGAACCTTTGGTTGGCATTGTTTGCTGCTACACTAGGTTTGCTTTTGATACTCAGGGTATCTCTATAGGTTCCGTCTAGCGGGGTCCAGTCGGGGGCTTCTGACTTGTCCTGAAAGTTTGGTCCCATGTAAGCTAGGGGGTTTTGGCGAGACGTACCGTGAAGCTTGTGGCAGGTTAGACCCTGGCTTCGTCAGTTTCTTGCCTTCGTGATGATCCTTAGCATTTCCGGAGGGATCTTTTAGTCATCGTTCTCACCCTTAAGGACCTTTGTTGTTGTTGAACTGGGGAGATCTTATGCGGCTCTCACTCCCTCATGAGCCATGTTGCGGGGCATCTTATGCAGCTCTCACCCCTTGATGAGCCATAATTGTTGGGATATCATATGCGGCTCTCACTCCCTCATGAGCCATATTGAAACATGAGGGATCTTATGTGGCTCTCAACCATTGATGAGCCATGATTGTTGGGAGATCTTATGCAGCTCTCACTCCCTAATGAGCCATGTCGAGACGTGGGGGATCTTATGTGGCTCTCACCCTCAATGACCCATGATGGTTGGGAGATCTTATGCGGCTCTCACTCCCTGGTGAGCCATGTCGAAACGTGGGGGATCTTATGTGGCTCTCACCCCCTGATGAACCATGTGGTGTTGCGATTGGATGATGGCTTTTGAGGATTTTAGGCAGACCTCATTAGCCGGGATTGTGATTGTTTGGAGATTGAATGTTGGCTGAGGCGGTGGTCATGCGTCAACTTGTCTTGTCGGTCCAAGCGCCCTTTTGTGAGTTTTCACTTGAATAGGGAAGCGGCGCCATGAAGACGTTTTTCACTAACTTCTGCTATTTTTGGACTCTTTTACCTATGACCTGCGGTCATGTCCACCCTTTTCATCCATTTTTACTCACGATGCCCTTTTGGGGTTTTCACCATGCCTAAATTTTGTTTTCCACGGAACTTTCTTACTCATGGTTTCGTGACCATGTCCATCCGTCATTTTTACTCATGGCGTTCCCTTGTCAGGTGTACACCATGCCCATTTTTTTTCATGTGAAGGCGTATTTAGAGTCGTGTCGTCGAGACCTATGCGAAGCCTTTTAACATCATGCGGCCAAGACGTGCACCATAGTTTAGGGTCATACAACTGAACAGTGGTGGTGGTGAATGGCAATTTGTGGAGGCCATAGAGTGAGCTTAGTGATGACTTTGACTCACTTGGGAAGATGGCATGAAGTTGCCTTGTGAAGAGTTGATGATGGATGGATGGTGGGTGAACAATGGTGACCCACTAGCTGACGGCGAGTATGGCTCGCGGAAGCGTTCGCCGCTTGGTGAGCATGGGTAAGACTCACTGGAAGAAAAGATGGCAATGATGGTGAAGGTGGTGCGCACACACGAATGGGCGGGCCAAGGAAGGCATGTCTGAAGATGCACGTAAAGGGCATGTGCGCCTATGTAGGCTCACCGGGGAGGAAATGGAGGTGGTATGTGCACACGAACAGGTCGGTTAGGGAAGACGTGCACGAAGATGTACGTAAAAGGTGTATGCACATATGTGGGGGCATCTTTAAGGCCATGTCTCCTGGACCTGGGCAAAGTAGTTTAACTTTATGCGGGCAAGTTGTGCACTATAGTTTAGGGTCATACAGCTGGACCGTGGTTATGTAGTTTAAAGTCATGCAATTAGGACCATGCAGTTTAAGGTCATGCAAAGAGACCTTCGCTAGTTTAGGGTCATATAGTTTGGATCATGGCTATGCAGTTTAAGGTCATGCAGCATGGACCAGGGCTATACAGTTTAAGGTCATGCAGTACGGACCAGTGTGTGGGTCATCATGTAGGTAAAACTACATGGGGGATGGGTTATGGATAGCAATCTGACTCCCTGGGGATAGAGATAGTTAAGGCTACACACAAGTGAGAGGTTTAGATAGAGATGGCGGCACTCAAGGAGTGGCAAATGGACGTAACTTCACCGGGGATTAGGAGGTCTAGTGTGACCTCTTGGGGATAATGAGCAATGGTATGCATGTGACTCTGCTGAGGATGACAAGCCAGAGCACAAATGAACCTCATGAGGGTTGAGAGGATAAGAAGGGCCCTAAAATCCCTGGGGATAGTGGGTCGTAGTAAGAAGTGACTCTTACTGGGATGTTGGTGTGAAACAGACCCATTAGGGGTTAAAGGGGATGACTCTTGCACACATCTAACTCCACTGGGGATGTTGATGAAATACCCTTTCAGCGAGGAGATGTTGGTGTGAAACAAACCCATTAGGGGATAAAGGGGTAGGTATGACTCTTGCACACATCTAACTCCACTGAGGATGTTGATGAAATACCCTTTCAGCGAGGGGGTGTTCTATCTCTCGATTGGAGTTGTGCGTATGGACCCTTTGTCGTGTCGTGCGTTATAGTTTTAGGGTCTTGTAGCTTGGACCATGGCTGTGTAGTTTAAAGTCTTGCGGCTAGGACCGTGCAGTTTAAGATAGTGCAACTATACCTTCGCTACAGTTTAAGGTCATATAGTTTGGACCATGGTTGTGCAGTTTAAGGTCATGTAGCATGGACTGTGGTCGTACAGTTTTGAGTCATGAGACAAGGACTATGCAGTTTAAGGTCGTAGAACTAGACCTTCGCTACAGTTTAAGGTCATATAGTTTGAACTGTGGTCGTACAGTTTTGAGTCGTGCGACAAGGACTATACAGTTGAAGGCCATACAACTAGCTACAGTTTAAGGTCATATAGTTTGGACTGTGGCTGTGCAGTTTAAGGTCATACAGCATGGACTGTGGTCGTACAGTTTTGAGTCATGAGACAAGGACAATGCAGTTTAAGGTCGTGCAACTAGACCAATGCTACAGTTTAATGTCATAGTTCAGACCATGCAGTTTAAGGTCGTGCATTGGACCGTGGCGTGGTGAGGGAATTTGACTCCATGGGGAGCAGAGCCGTCACTAGAGGTTGGACTCCTTGAGGAGTGAGGCTGTGCTGCAGGGGATGAACTTCCTAAGAGTACAGAACGATGGTCCAGTTGAGAGTGCCATGGCGTGCGCGTGGCTTTAAGTGTCAAATGGCACACACGGCATTAAGCCCCTTGGTGAAGCTTGCTGCAGTGGCTCTTGGCAAAACGCGTAGTGATAATTCTTTTGATGAGGCATGCAGCGATGGCCCTTGACGAAGGCGCGCGGCGATGACACTTTGACAAGGGCGCACGGTGATGGCCCTTGATGAAGGCGCGAGGTGATAGCCCCCTGGGTGAAGGGCACAACGATAGCCCTCTCGGGCCTCGGGCTTGACCTGCCCCGGCCTGGTCTTATTGCAGCTAAGAACTAGGGACTAGAGCGTCATTTCATATTTTTTGAGGGTAGTTTACGGCACTGCTCGATATAAAAGGGGGAAAACCCCCACTTTACTGATTTACCGAAGGGTAAAACAGTGGAGGGTTTTTAGGGAGGGAGAGCCAAAGCTTTTGGCGAAGGTTTCCGACGAGAACTTACTGGCCAAAATTTGCAGAGATAGGCGGTTAGGATCTTTTCTAGCGAGCTTCAAGAGGTCACGAAGCTTCGTGCTATGGTTGCGAACCTTTTCGGGAAGTGCCGAGGCTTTCTGAGCAAGGAACAGGGCTTCTCGGGGCCTTAGCAGGATTTGCAGAGGTGCCCTGTTGGGGTTTCAACACTTCTTCGGTCATTCAACTACTGAAGGGGAGATTGCAGCGAGTTCAGAGGGCTTTGTAGGTCCTCTGGTTATCAGAGGAGAAGGGAGAACAACAGTGGGCTCACCGGAAACTCAAAAGAATTCTGATGAGTTGGTGGTGAACTCACTGAAGTGGGAAAAGCAAGGAGAAGGGAGATCTGCAAGGTCTCAGTGAAGCCTTCTGGGGACTCCGGTAGTTTTTCGCTAACTCTGGCAGCGAGTGGAAGGCAGGGAAGGGGTTTCCCGATTGACGGGGGTGGATTCCCGGTGAGGAGGGGAAACGTTGGTGGGAACCCGAAGGGCTGGGGGGGCGTAACGGTCGAAGAGATGAAGGGTCGTGGGATGGCGAATGGTCGTCCTTCGCATGCGCGGTGACAGGCCGCGCCGCAAGTGTTAGGCGGCATGCCCAGATTTAAAGGGACGAACATACAACACATGCTGACAGTTGGAGCAAGGCATTAATACGCATTGATCATGGGACGGCGATAGCCCTGGGTTGATTGAGAGGCGGCGCTCCCCTTTTGGTGGCAGATGGCGATAGCATCTTAGTGGATAGACGGCGATAGTCCTACCCTAGTGAACGCAGTTCTTTGTGGCCGCCTAGCATCTTTTTCTAATGGTCAAGTCTTCGGGGGCCATTCCATACATGACGGACCTCCAGCGAGAAGGGGAGCTTGGTACTGATGCATTCACCGACGAGAGCTTGGTGAGAGGTGAGCCAATATGGCTCACTGAAGCCTTGTGTGAACCAAAGTGGCCTTTGAGCATCACCTTTGTGTGCGCCCCCGTTCAGCTGGTGATGAGGGAAGATAATGATGGAAATGTGAGTATAGAGGAGGGGGTAGGCCTTCTACATTGCCTGCACCGCAACATAGCCTCTAATGTGAGCTTGCCAACTCTAGGCAAGCTCATGGTGGAAACCCCGGGCATGAAATGATCGTCTTCTGGCCTAAGGGCACAAGGGGAACACCAATACCTAAAGGGGTACTCCTCATGGACCATGAATGTGCTGCGGCGTTTTAGGGATACTTTGAGACAGGCCTTTTTGCCGATCACCCTTCAATGCTCAGCGGGCTACTTGCTTAAACACGGTCAAAGTGTTGTTGGAGACTTGGAGCCATCTTAGCAACTAATGGCTACTTGGTCACGGAGAGGCAGGAATTTCGCTGATGGACCTGCACTTCGTTGGTGGGCTGCCACTCTTGGGCACCATGTATTACGAGTTTATTCCTCCAAACTCAGTCGTTTTGGGGGGGGAGGGGAGAATATAAGTAAAGAAGCCCCGCCGGATGAACTTCAAGAATTGTTCGTGATCTATCAGCGACTTTATGATGAGCCCAAATGTGGGCGAGCCACTTTCAGAAAATGGGTGAGGTTCTTCTACGATAGCTGTACATATGAAGTTGGTCCGTCGCTGAGAAAAGAAAAGGAAACTCCACCCGTTTTCGTGCTGTGAAAGGAGAACGAGCACATCTTCCTGGCGGCCTACATAGTGATCTTCTTATGAAAATTTTCCCTACCAGGAGGGGCAGACATCATTCGTCCTGGCACATTGTATGTGGCCTATGACATGGTGCAGGGGAAGGAGTACGCGCTAGCACAGCCTGTTCTGTGCAGTGCATGGGAGCCATTTCCAGAGGAAGACCGTATAAAGGGTAAGAAGGAGGGAACGACATAGAAGATGGCGAGGCCTTCTCAGGAGATTTCAAGACTGCTTTCCCAGTCCACTTCGTGTGTGGCTGGCTTAACGCTTATTTTCTAGATACATATCTCAGAACCCGAGAGCTGGAGGACAGCATGTGCCCGTTTTTGTTGAAGAATGCCTGGCAGAGGGTAGTTTTCCATACCCCCGGCCAAGCACACAACTTGTTCTTCAATGACCACCTCCACATGACTCGAGTGGCATTCCCAGTTGGAGGTCTCACAAATCGTGCATATGTGGAAGAGCTGGGCCACCATCTAGATGGTGACTTCACCAGCCCAAAAGAATTGATGTTTATGTTGAGTGTGAGAGAAGGATTTCTTACCTATCGCACTATCATGGCACGAAGCTTGAGGGCTACTTTCCTCATCGGTTCGTCAGGCAGCATGGGCTGGATCAGGGGTGCCCGTTCTCCATACTCTTTGAGAAGCAGCATAGCAAGGCAGCCCGCTAAAAAAAGGATGAGTTGGGGACCCTCAAGGAGATTTGGCTCCCGAGGCACATTCGCATCGCTTGGGCCACATGCTTGGAGGCCACCAAGGTCAATAAGTATGTGTTGCCCTATTTTGGCAGGAGGGTACGAGCCACCAAGGCCCACAAGCATTGATGGAGGATCACGAACAAGGGGTCTTGGGAGGTGGAACACCCTTGGAAAGGGGAGGGCAGCCGCTGGAGCCAAGATATTCGGTAGCGAAAGATGGCAATGACCCCTCCCTTAGGCAAAATTCTTGCCCTAGGCTTCCCGCATGACTGGCGTGTGGTCGGGCGGCCTCGCCAGACTATCACGGATGAGTCCTTGCCGAGGTTTCTCAACATGGAGAAGGAGATAAAGAGTATTTTTTACCACCTCTCTGCTATCTTCAAATGGAAGGAAGGCCGAAAGGTCCCTGGGCATGAGGGACATCCAGTCTGAGATTTGAATAAGCTAAAAGGGAGCGGCACTCATAGCAAGTTAGCCACCAGTTCTTCCAAGTCTGGCACCTCAAAGGGCGTTGTGTCTTAGCAGACGAAAGGGAAAAAGAGAAAGCGGGTTGCTGCACTTCAGTAAAAGGGAAGAAGAAAAAGCAGATTGTTTCGGGCGAAGAAGAAAAAGAAGACTGCTACGCCCGAGATGGCGAAGAAGAAAAAGCAGGCTGCTACGCCTGAACTGGCGAAGAAGAAAAAGTAGGCTGCTGCACCCGAGCCGGTGAAAGGAAAGGAGAAAAAGCAGACTACCCCAGCGACTCCTCGTGCCCTAGCCCAAAAGGCAACCAAGTCCTTGAGGCGTAAGGTCCCCATGGTTCGCGAGCCAGGAGACGGCTCCTCAACCTAGGCTACGCCCGAGCCGGCGAAGAAGAAAAAGCAGGCTACCCAGTGAAAGGAAAGGAGAAAAAGAGGACTGCCCCAGTGACTCCTCGTGCCCTAGCCCAGAAGGTAACCAAGGCCTCGGGGCGCAAAGGGCATAAGGTCCCCATGGTTCGCGAGCCAGGAGATGATTCCTCAACCTCGGCTACTTCGGAAGGTTGTGCGTCTCCTGTCACTTCCCCATCACCTTCTACTCTTGCAGTTACGCCTTCTCCTTCACCTGAGCTTTCTCCTGGCCCTTCAGAGGTTCAAGCCAGTGCCTCAGAGCCTACTGCCCCGATTGTGGCTGAAGGGGAGGGTCAATCCCGATGGAAGTGATCAGGGCTAATGAGGCTAGTCGTGATGAGGCTGGAGACGAGGCGGCGGAGGAAGCGAGGGCCTCTGGAATTCTGACAGTCGTCGTGCCTGTCGAGGAAAGAGAAACCCCGGTAGAGGTCATGATAATAGAAGAGGATGAACCCCCAAGAGCTTAAGAGGCGCCATCTGAGCAGCAGGAGACGGCTGCCTCGAGCGATAGATCTATGGGGGGTGGAGAAGTAGGACACCCTGAGGGATCAAGCTTGTCGGGCCCTGAGGCGGCACTCGTGACTGTAGAGGAGGCAGGCGCTGTGGGAGAGCCTGTTGCCGAAATGATTGATGCGAAAGACAAGGGCGAAGAAGGAGAGGGAAAGAGTGTCCAACCTCCCAAGGTGGAGACGGTTCGAGAAGAGGGGACACAGGGAGAGGTCGCTGCCCCCAGCGAGGAGACTATCGAGATGCAACTTGAGACTGAGGTAGTGGCTCCAAGCGAGGAGGCCAGCCTTGCCCCGGCTGCGGTTGCGGTGCTTGCAGAGGATGAAGTTGTGATTCCTAGGCATAAAAGAATTAAGCCTGCATGGTCATGACCGGGGACCAGAGCAAGAAAGTCGTTGCCGAGGTACCAGAGCAACCTGAGGTTGCTCCTGAATCTGAGGAACCTGAGACCTTGGATATAGTTAGGGGTCCTCCTGTTGTGGTTGCTCCTGCTGTATTGCCCTGGCCTTCTTTCAACAAGCTACCAGTCGTTATTCTCATGATGCTTCAGACGAGCTCCAGAAACTGAAGGAGCTGTCCTTTGAAGATCTTGGAGCAGCGATCCAACAGTTGAAGGTGATTGCATTAGGGAATGCGCCCAAAGTCCTTCCTTATTTTGACAGCATTGTCAATGAGCTGGAGGGATGGAGGGTGAAAACCCTGCAAGAAGAAGCAACTGCGCAGCGACTGGAAAGCTCGCGATTGCCCCCTTTGGAGTCTTCTCTTTTGTGCTACAGTGAATTGGTAAACACCCAATTGCAATAGCTGGATGCCACGAAATCCCAGAGATCAAGCCTTGTTGTGGAGGCCATCGCCCGTCAGCACAAGGTGACGGCTCTGAGGGCGAAGATATTAGAGCTGACGCAGAAGCTTGACCAGCTGGCGAAGGAGACTGCGGACTGGGAAGCGAAGGATGAAGTGCTTTTTTATAACACTTTGGCCCTCCAGCATTCTTTGGGAGAAGTGACCACCTTGATGAAGCAGAGGCAGGGCTAGTAGCAGAACTGAAGAACGAGATTGAACAGCCAAAACCATTGGCTGCAACGTACAGGGGAAAGATCAATGAAGCAATTGATCGATTTTGATGACGCCTTCTTCCTTTTTTTTTCTTTTTTTTTCATTTCTTTTCGTTGTAAAGGAAAGAATTTTGTAATGCCCTTTTGACTTGTAAATGAAACAATTCTTTTCAATATTCTTTCTATGTTATTGCTTCCTCGCTTTCATAACTTGAGATGACAAAGAAAAACCCACTCCTT
This sequence comes from Amborella trichopoda, assembly GCF_000471905.2. The sequence continues at coordinate 5,577,065 of NW_006499897.1, read as the reverse complement.
GCTTCATCTTGTGGCAGCCTGTTGTGGCTTCAATGACCTCGAATGGGGGAGCTGTTGCTTTCTCACCCCTTAGTGTTTGATAGGAGAGGGGCTCATAATTCATGGTTCTCATGATTTGATGAGCCTGCTCGTTGTAAATGCTCCAGTCTGGGGGTGCTTTGGCTTCAATTCGATGTGCAATGGTCTTGAGCTCATCATAAGTCTTTGTCTCAGGGACAAACACTTTTAAGTGCTTTGAAGCAATGTGCATGACCTCTAATTGGCTCTGGAGGTTACGAACCTCACTTCTTAGTTCTACCATGGGGTCTTGTTCCTGAGAGCCGAAGGGATGACTCTTATCTAACTGTACTTCTTCAACAACCCCCGAGAAGTGTAGGACATTCTTTTGGCTGCTAATGACCCCCTTATTCAAGGAGGATGGAACTTGGAGTACCTTCCTTGGTGGTTGGTATGTCAGTTATGCTTCTAGAAGAGCGATGGGGACATGTAGGACCTTTTGCTGGTCTTTTTGTTTTAGCTTTGTCTTTCCTCGGGGGTTTTTGGTCTTTTTGTTCTAGCTTTGTCTTTTTGGTGGTTGGTATGTCAGTTTTGCTTCCTCGAGGACCGCTTCTAGCTCGCCATTTTGTTCTGGCATAGTAGAAATAGAGGGGCAACCTTTGTCTTCAGGAGAGGATACCATATCCTTCGAGAGGTGGCAAGGTATGCTTGGGTGGATAGGGATCAAGGGGAGGATCTTGCCATGTCTTTCCTCTTCTTTGAACATTTCCATGATCATTCGCCCCAGATCCTCAATATCATCATGAGACGAAGACATGTCTCTCTCACAGGCGTCTAATCGTCATCCTTTGACTTTTTTGACGCTAAAAGTTCTGTGAAATAGTACTTGGCGTTGGCATAGTGAGTCTCAGCTACGGGAAATGGTCTTTTATCAGCATAGACCGTGTGTTGCCTTCCATCTCGGTTGTACTTGAAGCATTCATGGAGTGTGGAAGGAACCACCCCCTGTTCGTGAAGCCAAGGACGACCAAGCAGGATGTTGTAGGAGGTATCGACGTCGATTATGTGGAATTGAGCGTAATCGTTGAGATCACCGATCTTGAGACGAAGGCGCACTGTGCCGGCTGGCTTTTATCCTGACTGGTTAAACCCTTGCACAATAATGTGGGTAGGAGTGAGGTCGTCAGGCCCTAATCCCATTCGGGTGATGATCCTTCTTGAGATCAAGTTGACTACTGACCCTCTGTCCAGCATGATCTGATTGAGGGTAGGCGTGAATTTCACCATTCACGAAGAGGGGGCGATTGTGAAATTTTTCTCCCAACTAAAGGTCATCTTCAAAAATGGAGATTGTCAGGCACCCACTCAGAATGGTCGGGTCAAAGCCATACGGTAGTCTCTAAATATCAGGAGGGCATCATAGATACTTAGAAGGGCTGGAAGCTTTCTCAAGTGCCCAATTACATCGTATTTCACTTTATCCTCATTAGTCTTCTGTGCTCCTGATCCTATCACTGGTGTGGGTAGGGTAGGCTTAGGAACAGGTTTTGGTTGAATTTTGGTTTGTGACACCAGCTAACTTTGTTGTTCAGTAGGTACAGTCTGGGTTGATGAGGAAGTAATACGAGCTTGTGTTAGAGATGCAGAGGTTTGAGGAGGTTTAGGGGAAAGTGGGGGACTAGGAAACTTGAGGGCCTTAAGCATTTGAGGAGTGGGTTGTAGCTTCTTTCCCGATCTTAGACCCATTTGCCCCATGCTAACTGGTACCTCCAAGATCTGCACCATGTGGGAGGCTTCTTTGGAACAGGAGCCTGAAGATGACTCGATTTTTGCTCGGGTTTATAGGGCGTCGGTGACTGTCGAGAATCCAACCGCCTAGGTTAGCATCTCTTTGAGGCGCTCCTACTGTGGCTGGGTGAGGCTGGTGTCTCCAAACTCTTTATTTAGAGTTCGTCGAGCTGCACCTGTGGAGAAAATAAAAGAGGAGGGAGGAGAAGAAAAGTTAGAACGTTTCGAGCAGCTTTTTACGTTGTCGCCGAAATTGGACGTGCACGGGGGATATTTTAGGTCTTGCCTCGGGTTTGACCGTCGTGGGGTGCTTTTAGCGTCGTCACCCATATTGGGGGAATCCTGAGCTGTTGGTGACTCGGGGATGTCTACCTAATTGAACGAAAGGACAAGGCGAGCAGCGTCTAGGATAAAGTCTTGTAAGTCGGCAGTGGAGGAAGGGGCCTGAGGAATTCTTCCTCAGCTGGTGGCTAAGGAGGATGATTCCTTCGGCGGACCGACCTAGGTGCCCGCCGTCTCCTTTGGGATCCTTGAGGGGGTGTCGGAACCACCCTATCAGGCTGGTGAGTAGCCCTAGCTTGGTAGGCTCCCTCACATTTCAAGGATTTGAGCCTACTCCGCCCTTGGTAGACTTTCCAAGGCTGAGAGGTCGAAGGCTCTGAAGGGTCTAGTACATACTCAAGAGGGGCCAGTAGTGTGGCTTCCTTTGGAATGGGAGCAACGGCTTGGACGCATTTCGGGAGAACCGCACAAACGATATGGCCTTGCTGTACTTTCTCTGTGACTATAGCTTCCAACCCAGAGCATTCGTTAAGTTCGTGGCCCCATACTTGGTGATATGGGCACCAAAGTTTTTTGGTGCCATGGGCACGACACTTGGGCTGCCTGTCGGGCTTGAGAGTGACAAGGCTTTGTTGGAGCATTGCCTTGAAGAGGGCCTGCAGAGGATCTAGTTTAGAGCGTCCTTGGGCTTGCGTCAGGAGGTCTTCTTGCTCATGCGGAAGAGAGACTTGAGGGTGTCCTTCTGGGTTGCCTTGAACTTCCTGGTACTACTACATCTTCTCTGCCAAGAGCTTGTGGAAGCCAGTACATTCGCTGATGCCATGGCCTCATATGTGGTGATACGTGCACCAGAGGTTCTTGGTTTCTAGAGGCAGAAACTCGTGCTGCCTTGCTGGCTTGGGAGTGATGAGGCCTTCTTCGAGCATTATGGAGAAAAATACATAAAGGATAGTGGGTGCCCCGTCGTCCTCTTGGATCGTGACTATGTAAGAAACCTCAGTTGCCCCAAACGCTTTCTTCAACTCTTCGCTCTTTATCTGACCCTTGTTGATAAGGGCTTCAATCATGTCATTGACCTTATAGCAATTGTAAGTGGGGTGGCATACCCTCTTATGATAGGCATAGTACTTCTCATTTACCTCCTTCCTAGCCGACTCTGCAGTATTGGCCTCCGGCAACTGTATCATGTTCTGTTCCAACAACAGCTGAAGTAGTGCAGGCTTCCACTCTGTGTTAGGGATAAGCCTTATTCTGGTGTTGGGCCCAGTAGTCGTTTCGCCTAGAATTTTTGGGAGGCGGGACGTTGTTGTAAGATTGTTGCTTGCCCCCGACCAGAGACGCCTGTGCCTTGGAAGGTCCAAGGTTTGAGGAATCGCCCCTTTGGTGTCAGCCATAATGACGGCCATGCTGATTACTGCTTTTGGCTGCGCCGACTGTTGGAGCGAGAGCTTGAGCTGGCAGGTTGCTGATGAGGGTTTCCATGATGCTTGAATAATCCCTTAATACGAGCTGCCTTGGAGATGAGCTCTGACATGGAGGGTGGATTGGATGCCTCGACATGTAGAGCAATCTCGGGAAGCATGTTCTGTATACAGGTCTAGACCGCTTCCTTCTCGGTCATGGGAGTGGCATGGAAGTTTGCCAACTCTCTCCAACGAGTGATGAACTTGTCAACCGGCTCACCAGGGTCTTGCATCAGGGTGAGGAGTTCGATGGTCTCCATGTTCTTTTGGACTTTGTAGAAGCGTGTGTATCGAGTTGGGAGGCAGCCGAGCATACCACTGGAAGGCTGGCCCTTCAAGAGTTTTGATGAACTGGAGGAGGAGTCGTCCGTCAATTGCCATCTCCTGACAGGCCGCTTGGAAGCGAGCAGTATGCTGGTGCGGAGATGTAGTACCGTTGAACAGGGGGAGCTTCCCCTTTTGATAGTTCGGAGGGAAGGGTACTTGGTCTATGTATGAAGGGAACGGCTTTTGATAGAGCGACGTCTCCTGCATGCTTGGGACCTTGTTCTTGAGGCTATGGGCCACCATAGCATCTCTGTCGATTTGCGAGACCCCGCGGGAGGTAGAACTGTCATGGGAGGTTGATGGAGGAGTTTGCCTAGGAACTGTGTCCTCACTAGTCGGGGAATTGATCGAAGAAGGGGATCTGAAGGCTTCTAGACATTCCATCTTTCCAATGATGGCTTGCATCATTTCCTCGAACTTGTTCATTCGCTCCTCTTGAGCGTCGCCCGGGTCATTGATCACCATGACACTGACCGTCTCTTCTGGAAGGTCAGAGTTTGGTGGGATAGTGGACTGCCAAGGTTGGCGAGTGGTGTGTGGCAAGTCAGTCTAGAGGAGTTCGCCTGCCCAGACTGGACTCGAGCCTTGTATGCCGATCTTGTGAGGACCGATTCTTGACGATCTTGGGACCGTGGTTTCTAAGTAGTGACGACCCAGCAATACTCTTGGACTCGGTCAGGCCCTAGAGTTTGGAGAGGGAAAAAGGGGTTATGAGGCAGGAGGTCATCAAAGGTGGTGGCCTCGACTACCTTGGAGGCTTCTTTGGTCAGGATCTGAAGACCTCTCTCCTGCTTAACCCTGAGACGGTTGTGGACTTCACTCCAGAACCAAGCTTGAAACCTGGACTGCCCCGTCTTCTTCGAACACGCAAGGGTCGTGTATATGAGCTGAAGCAGGGAGTGGGGTCCAAGGACAGAAGGCAGCCTAGGTTTCTGCCTTGAAGGCTAGAGGCCTCTATCTGACATCAAGTCGTTGCCCCGAGTTCCTTTGTGGGGCCCATATGCACGGCTGACCTGAGGTTGGCTCAAGATGGTACTCTTAGGGAAGACCTTTGAGTATCAAGGCTCAAAGTGTTTGTCTGGTGTCTAGAGAGTGATAGAGGAAGGAGTTGGTTCATGACTCCGTTTGAGTTGAGGTCAGAAAGGAACCTGCCAAGACGGTGCGTGTGCACCTTTAGAGTTAGCCATCCAGGTGACTTGGGGCTCGACCCGGGCCCGGTCAATGGGTTCGACCTGAGGAGGTCAAGACCCACGAGCTTGTGTCTATGAGGGGTGAGGCAGAAGCCCATCTCTCACAAGGTAAAGCTGTGTGTGTTGGGAGGGCAGATGGAGTGATTGACCCTCATGTGCTCGAGGTGGCGTAGAGCTAGCGCTGCCCCGGGTAGTGGAAAGCAAATGCATGGTGCATGTGTGGTTTGGCCTGAGAAGGCCTAGCCCTGGATGTGAGCTCAAGGCAACATGAGGGTTGCCCCGACGTGCAGCTCTAGTGGATGGACCATGAGCCCTTGGATGTGTGCGAGTGGTCAAGATCTCAGGACCTCCGCCTCTATGTGCCGACCCTCCAAGTGTGGAGGTTCGGGGTGGTGAAGGAGCATAAGGGGTTGCCTTTCAACGAACCTCAAGAGCGGCGGCAACTCACTTGCTTTTCGCGAGAGTGATGCTTTCGACGTGCCTCAGCAATATGACTAGCAAGAGACTTGCCGACAGCAAGGTGTGTGCTATGTGTGGTGTTAGATGTGTCACCGATGCAAGAGGCCTTGGTGGAGGGTCCACTAGGGCGAGGCAGCGAGGAGGTGGGGACTTTTAAGTCCCCTCTCGCACTGATTCAAGTGAGAACCTGGGAGCTGGACCATGAGTCCGGACTCAGGAGGAGAGTAAGGAAGGAAGCTTGAGCAGTTTGCTTCCCTGGGACAGTCGCGAGTGCGGGGATAAGGAAGTCCTCGACTCGGATGAATGGGTTGAACAACCCAAGTGCCATAGAAATTAATGCAAAAAGTAAAACAGGATACTGGTCAAACAAAAGTGAGTCGACTAAGGGGTAGTAAGTCCCCAATAGAGTCGCCAAGCTGGTTAGGTGTCTCATTCACGTCCTCCAGATCTGGATGATCTGGAGGCACGTATCTTGGGTTTCTGGCGAACCCGGCATTTGAGATCGCTTTCTCATAACCTTGCTCGAGAGCAAGAGCATGTATACCAATCGATGAGAGAGGAATTGAAGGTGGGTTCGGGACTTATTCGGACTGGCTCACGTAGGCGCCCTCTTAGATCATGAAGAATGCTCCCCAGCTACTTTAGCTGGTTCGGAATCACCTCCCTTGACTTGCAATCTTTTTGTTTTCTACAGAACACTTCTATGGTTAATTTGTAAGACAAGTGAGTCAAAGAGACCCACCCTTGTCTTAGAGCAACGTACGTTCATGCGAGATGGTGATAAAGCATATGGTTTAAATAAAGATAGAAAAGAGAAGAAAAGTTGATGGAGAAACAAGACTAGCATGACAGCCGAGAAGTTATCGAATCGGAGTGGTAGTAAGATAGACATGGTTCTCAAGATCAACACGACGGCAATACTACTCGAAATCGAGATCGATATGACGGTGCTAGGCTAAGTCTACCCTCAATCAAGTGAAAAGAGAAAAGAGAGTGAAAAGAAGACACGAAACGGCAAAGAGATGAGGTCCCGACGACGCTAGGCGTCACCACTCACGATCGTGGAGTAGCAATGTCGTGGCCCTTAGGCAGCGCTCGACGCTACTGCCCATAGCTAGATAGTGAGAAATGAACTACATATGGCGTTAGGTATCACCGTTGGCAACATAAGAAGACAACACGCCCCCACGCAGGCAGCGATAGTCTCTGATGAAGCATGCGGCGATGGTCATTCATGAAGTGCATGGCAGTAATCCTCACGAGACACACGGCGATAGGCATGGGACGCAGGAACGTGAAGGACGCTTCACGGATGGCGATAGGTGTTGTCGAGGCCTCTAGCAGGCGGCGAAGGGTATCGCCGTCTACTATAGACGCGCAACAGGGAAAGACCCCCTGGGGGCGGCAATGGGTTTCGCCATCTGAATTCTTCACTGAGACGTCAAAGCTACATCTTTGGACGGCGATGGGCAACGCCGTCTACAGGCCTCACTAGATGAAAGAGATAGAAGGAAAACGGAGAAGCAAACTCGTGCATGGCGCTGCCATCACCATGCGCGGCCTGTGTGACCTCAAGGGAGGTATGCACGGCACTGCGACTGTCGTGCATGACCCCTGCAAGGAACTCAGATAGAGGAGAGAGAGAAGAGAGGAAAGAATAGAGAGGGAAGAAGAAAAAGAAAAGAAGAGAGAGAAGATTTACCTCGAACTTAGGGGTATCGATCAAAAGTTTCTCTCACCTCACTCTCTTATCAAACGTGACCCAACAATGAGAAGAAAGAGAAACTTGTATTAAGTAAAAACTCTCTTTTGTGAAAGGTTGAGTCCTCTAGTGCGCACAATGCTGGTACGTATATATAGAATTTGCCCCAAACATAAGTAGATGATCAAAAGTAACCCTAATTGCTAGAAATTAAGATTAAATTGAATTAAAAGAAATTAGAAAATAGGGTACAAAATGACATATTTGCCCCTTCTTAACTCATGAAATTTTAGAACAGTCCCTGTGTTGCCTTAGAACTTGTGTGATCTTGCATGGTTAATCCGAGGTCGTTCTGATGCCCGGTTGATCGTAAGATTATTGTTTTCTTGTAAAGCTTGGCATGGCGCTCGATTTGATATCAACTTCATGCCATGGATCATGGCCTTAGTGCATAATCATGTGACTTGAAATTTGAATAGATCTTGAAACTTCATATCGATAGTGTACTCGTTCCTTGATGTTTTTCGGTGATTTCTTGACTGAATTACACTGAGCATGTCGTTACGATCATGGGGTAACAAACGTAGCTTGATACCGTGCCCGAACGAAGATTTTGCAACTTTGAAATTTTGGCCGGAATCTGAAATTTTGGCGATGGAATTTACAGTCGCTTCATCGACTTTGTGTGCATAATCCGACCGTTCATCACATACAGGGTTTGAGTCAATGGTAGCCCTAGACCTTACACACACGATGGAATTGGTCTCGCGATGATCGAGCTCACGAGTGGCGTGATCTAATCGCTCGAGCAAGGCACGATGCTACCAAATTTCCTGCACTTTCTTTACGGATCAGCAACTTCTCTCTAGCTTTTCTTCGTGCTCGGGTGTCGTCACAGGGCGGGCCACATATTGAATCATTCGTCTTGACTAAACAAACATGTTCACCAAATTTGAGTGCGATACAACTTGAGACGAGTGAGATATGAGTGGTCGTGATTGTCCCTTCTATGGCGTGGAGTTGCAGGGTAGACGTACTAGAATAGTGTGCGGCCCCGCCTGTTTCACTCTTTTGCCTATAACTTCTTCCTGGAGTGTCCGTTCGAGCTGAAATTTGACCCTTGGGGGTTTTCGACCATATCGAATCCAATGGTGGGTAGTCTCACAGCAATTTGAGACACCTAAAATGTAGCTCTAGTTATAAGGGGTGTTTCAGGGTGCGAGAGGCTGATTCTACTGGAACTGTTTCTAAGTTTGTACTGCCTTAGACATATCGGACTACGACAAAACTTGGCAGGAGACTTTTGAGAGACCTTATGAAGATCTTGACTGATTTCAGGGCTATTATGAGACTGTCAAAATTTCCACTGTTTGCCAGGCTTTATTGAGCGAGGGCCCCATATTGCTGAAAAATACCTTTCAACAGTCACAACCCTCTTAATGACCAAAAATACCATTATTAAAAAAATATTGTATTACATAACAAAAGGTATATAAGTGTCCAAATTTTGTTGAGTACAATTATACAATGTTTTATAGTGAGAGCACCCTAATACTATAGAGCACTTTATAATTGTATATAATTGTACTCAACAAATTATGAACCCCTATATACTCTTGTTTTGTACATAGATCATTTTTTAGTACGGGTATTTTTTGTCATTAGGAAGGGTGTGACTTCACCTACATGGAGCACATTAGTCGTATTTAATGCTCCATGTGGATGATGTCACATCTCATATGAATGATGTCATACCCTTTCTAATGAAAAAAACTACATTTAATAAAAAAAATATTGTACTACAAAATAAGGTTATATAAGTACCCAAAATTTGTTGCGTACAATTATAAATGATTTATAGTGTGAGCAACCTAACGCTATAGAGCATTCTATAATGAGATTGTATACAATGAGACCATTTACCTTTGAAACAAGGTGGTTACAATTACTTACAACCATTAGATGTGAAATTTGATAGCTTAGGTATGTCACAAAGTTCGAGAAAATTATTTTGAAGTTTGAACATGGTCAATGGAATAATTGCAGCCACCCAATTTTGCATCCAACGGTCAGGATTAATGTGACCACCGTGTACCAAAAGTAAATGGTTTCATTCTATATTTTTCTTTTTATAATTGTACTCAACAAATTTTGGACACTTATATATTATTCTTTTATACATAGATCATTTTTTTCATACGGGTATTTTTTGTTATTAAGAGATGTGTGAAATCATCTACATTGGGTGTGACACCACCTACATGGAGCACACTAGTGGCATGTAATGTATTATGTGGCTGATGCCACACCTCCTAATGACAAAAAAAACAATAGTATATAAATATCCAAATTTTGTTGAACACAATTATAAAATGCTATGTAGTGTGAGCACCTAAATAAAACCCAATAAAAAAATATCACCATAATATTCATATGGATAATTAGGTCATTTTATTATATGAATTATTTATATTTTATTTAGGTGTGCCTCACTAAGGCACACACACCCACAAAATTTATTGCTAATCAAATTTGTAAAAGATTAGTGAAATTCAAACATTATCATATAATTATGACAATTTGATAGATTTAAATGGTGATAAGTCATGATAAAATATCGTAAAATTTCACTAATTAGTGTTTGAAGTGAGATCTTATTCCTAGCCGTGCTCTAAAACCCTTATTCTATTTTCAATCCCCCTCTCTCTTTCTGCCTCTTTTGCAATTCATCATTAAAATCCAAAGAATTACCTTTCTCTCTCTTTTATATTAGCCATCTCTCTACCTCTCTATCATCAATCTCTCTACTATTAGTCAACCTAAAAAAACCTGGGGAAATTGAAACCCATGTTAGATAAACCAGCCAGGTTGAACCGAATCTAGTTGGGTTATCCGAAACCACGGCTAGTAAGGCTAAGCCTGGTTTCGGTGGACAAGTACCTAAGTTTGAAAAAAAAAGTTCACAAAAAGTTATTAAAAAATCTAAAAAAGAAAAATAAATTTATTTGTAATGTGCTTTTATCTGTTTTATTTCATTTTTACGAAGATTGAAAAGTATTTTGACTAGGAATGTTTATTTTAATACTTTTAGCTTTTTTAGACTATTTCCAAAATACCTCTAGTCACAAATTGATTTTTTAAAATCTACTTTTTCACTACATTTTTAGCACCATTTAGATGTATTTTGTTTAATTTTACTTTAAGCATATTTTCCTATTTTTTTTTATATTTTTTATTTTTTAAACACTTTTTTGCCTACACATACATGCTCGACCGTGGTGGTTACTCAGACCTGTTCCGGGTTACCCTAGATCCATCTATGGCCAAGTTTTGTTCCCGGGTCGTGTTTTCCTACACTGATCGAAACTACCAATAAAAATAAAATATGAGTATTGGGTAGCGAGAGAAAATGAACAAACCCTAATATCATGAATAAAAGGGATTGGGTAATTTTATTAAAAAAATAGAGATCTTGGTAATATGTAGAGACTTAGAAAGAGAAAGAGAAGATTGGAAGGCTCAAGAGATGGAAATAAGTGAAATTATGAGGAACTATACACCGTTTATCTCTCAAGGGAGGAAAATGACAAACTACAAAGAAAACACCCTACCGGTTTGAGAGAGTGTGAATGAGACATCGGCGTCGTCAGAATGATGTGTCGAATATTTGCTTTGAAGGGGTAGCGGATAATTAGAAGGATGAATGCGATATGGATTTTGTGAAGCACTTTCAAAAAGTCTTTGCGAAAGATATACAGGTGAAGCTGAACTTTAATAGTATTGGTTTTAAAGTGCTACCAAGGTCAGTAGCTGCGTCTTTGGAAGGAATGGCATCAGAAGAGGAAATTAAAAAGTTTGTGTTTGCATTACCAGGTGATAAAATCCGAGGTCCTAGTGGATTTCTGGTGGTTTTCTTTCAAAAATTTTGAGATCTCATAAAACTAGATTTGATGTTTGGTTAATGAGTTTCTATCAAAAGGAGTAGTGAATAAAGCTATAAACTCAACCTATATTGCATTGATACCAAAAAAGCAAGCCATAACAGGAATGTCGGATTTCATACCAATTAATCTTCTAACTAGTCTATATAAAATTATAGCAAAGTTATTGGCTGATGACTTAAATGGGTCATTACTTTGGTTATTTCGGGAACTCAGTCGGCCTTCATGAAAAGGAGAATTATCACAGATGGAGTCTTAATAGCACAAGAGTGGGTTCATTCAAGAAAGATAGAATGGAAGCTAGGAGTATTGTTCAAATTAGATATGGAAAAGGCATATGACGAGGTCAATTGGAATGTTTTGTTGGAGGCTTTGAGATGTATAGGTTTTGGAGAAATGGAGAATGTGGATTAAAAGTAACATTTTTTCGACGCATTTTTCAGTGATGATCAATGGAAGCCCGAAAGGTTTTTTTAAAGGCTCAAGAGGATTGAGGCAAGGAGACCACCCATTATCTTCGTTCCTTTTCACAATTGTTGATAAAGTACTGAGTTTGATGATTAGGAATGTAGAAGGGAGGGGAAGATTTAATGAATTTAAGGTATCTGAAATATCTCATTTGACAGTGACTCATCTGCAATATGCATATGACACTTTGATGGTTTTTAATGCAGATATGGATCAAATTATTAATATCAGAAGATTTTTCTGCTGTTGTGAAATGGTGCTCAGTTGCAAAGTCAATTTTGAGAAAACTTCCTTGGTAAGGGTGGAGTGTTCAAATGTATTGCTAAAACGGGTAGAAAAGTTTCTAAATTAGCTATCTTGGCCTGCCAATCTCAGATGGCATAATGCTCAAGTCAGTGTGGGATTTGGTTTTAAAAAGAGTAAACACAAAACTAGACTTGTGGAAAGTCAAGTATTTATCTATAGGGGGAGAGTTACTTTAATTCAATCATCCTTGGCCAATTTACCAGTTCACCAAATGTCCTTTTTAGTTATGCCGAGCTTAGTTTCTAAAAGAATAGAACAAATGATGTGTAATTTTTTATGGGGTTCGGGGGATTTTGGCAATAAATATCACTTGGTAAGTTGGGAGAGGATTTACACACCAAAAAGAGAAGGTAGTTTGGGAACTAGAAAACTCAAATATGTGAATCCCTGTTTGCTTTCAAAGTGGTGTGGAGATTAATGAGCCAAGATGGGGTGTTTTTGAAAGATATATTAATAGCTAAGGATGAGTGTACCAACATAATCTTTGGATAAGCAACAAGAAAAAGATCATCTTAAATCACCGATATGGAAAGGCATTCTCCAAAATAAGTTTTCTATGATTGGTGGTTGTAAGTGGATTTTGGGTGATGGGGAAAAGATATTTTTTTGACATAGTAAGTATGTGGGATATTGTTGCTTAAAATCGGCATATCCGCTGGTTTTTTTAGCGACAAAAAAGCAAGATATCTTGGCATATCAGATAATTGATTGGGATGCAAATGTTTGGTCTTTAAACTGTAGGTACAACAGAGTTTCGAACTTGATGATTAATCAATATACTTCGTTGCTTGTGGATATTTATGGGTTGATGCTGCACAGAGAGAGGGAAGACGAGCTGGTATGGGAGGTTGAGAAGGACGGTAGTTTCTCAGTAAAATCAGCATACAGTCTGTTGTTTCATGATAAGATCTGGTTGAGTAAGCCTTTATTGAAAAGAATATGGTGTTGGAATGTCCCTTTAAAAATTCAAATTTTCTTATGGATTTGTTTCAAGAAAAGTCACTTCTTGTGGATAAAATTATAAAAGGGGACAGAATTATTATGAATGTTTGCATTCTTTATAAGGAAAACTATGAGAATGGGGATCATCTTTTCCTTCATTGTCCTTTCTCTTCTTATATTTGAGTATGGGTTTTTCAAAAAATTGGACATATGATGGTGATGTCAAGCAGTCATATGAATATTTTCGACAGTATGGAGTTGGATTCTATACCAAAGGTGGGGAAAATGATTTGGGAGATGGTTAGAGTTGTTGTTCTTTGGGAGATCTGGATGGAGCGTAATAGGAGGACCTTTGATAACAAAGCTCTAGAGGTCGAATGGGTTAAAAGAAAGATTATGCATTCAGTTTGGAGTTGGTTCTCTGTGACTAAAGAACAGTTTGGAGTATCCAAAGTAGATTTTGAGATTAATTTGCATAGTTTGATGCTTCAAAATGTAATGAAAGTTAGACCAAAGGGTAGGTGGAGCTTACCTATTCTAGGGAGTATGAAACTTAACTTCGATGGAAGCTCATTAGGAAACCAAGGCCTGTCGGGTGTTGGATGAATTTTGCATGATGTATTTGGAGAGGTGACCTTTTGTTATGCTGGCCCTTGTGGGGAGGTAACGGCTAATGAGGCGGAATTGGTGCCATGTGGAGTTAAGATTCAGAGTCACAAGAATATCAAAATGCCATGTATTGTTGAAGGGGACTCTTTGAATGCGATAAATTGGTGCAATAAGATATACAGGCTACTTTGGAGCTTGAGGAGGAAATGGCTATATATTATGGATATGTACGAGGGTTTCCAAATCTCTTTTCAACATGGATATAGGGAGGCTAATGACATTGTTGATGGCTTGGCAAAACGAGGGATGTCTATGCATAATTTGCTTATTTCTTATGGTTTCCCTTTCTGAATGGTTGTAACCTTTGACTGACAAATAAAGCTTAAGTAATATTGTCAAAAACAAAAAAAACAGAGATGACATATTATAGTAAGGAAAATTGTTTCATGTGGGCTGGACCGCATTTCTACATATGAGGTCCAGAAAGTGTAGAGCATCAATCTTAAAGATGGATGCAAGTACGTGTTCCATCTAAACAAATGGAAACTAACAGTCCACATGTTTTTTTGCTAGAATTATTATTTCTAGCTTTTAAAATTTATTTATTTTTTCATATTCATGATCTCCATGTTAGAGATTACATGTCCTTATAAATTAAATATTAAAATCCATCGCAAAAATAGATTTATTTAGAGGTCTGCATTTCTACATTTATAAACTTGGCTGCATAGAAACCGGGTCCCAATAAGGATGCTTATGGAGAAATTGGAGTAATGATTTTCTATCTTTGGCATAGGTTTTCTCTAGAGATAAAAAATTTACAAATTGTATAGAAAACTCACTATGGGTTTTCTATAGAAAGAGAGAGGAGGGAGTGTTGGCCAATATATTGATGCCTACAAAGAAATTGGGGTTATTATTCCCTCTCTCAATTTCTCTCTCCCTCTCTCAATTTCTCATACACATCAGAACTCTCTCTCTCTCTCAATTTCACATTTGAGAGAGAAATGGTGATGTGTAAGAGAGGTACTTCTTTGGATTTTGATGATGAATGGCGGAGAGGGAGAGAGAGAAGGGGTAGGGATAAAACTGCACAAGGGTGTGAGAGAGAGAGGGTAGGTAGAGAAGTGAAATAGGATAAAGGTAGGTAGAGAGAGGAAAGGGGGGGTTGAATAGGGGTGGCAACGAGTCGGGTATAAGTCGGGTTTGGCTGAACTTAGACCCAGACCTTAATAGTCTTTGGATCGAGGTTTTGGATCTAGACTTGATCCGTCGGGTCCAAAAGTTGGACCCCTACATGTACTCGTTGGGTCCCAGATCTGGTCGAGTCCATTGTCACCCTCATTTTGAGTTTCTTTTCTTTTTTTTTGTTTTACGTTTTGTTTACCCTCATATATCCATATGATTGGCAACAAGGTTTGTCGTTTAATAGCTAAAGATGACTGCGAGTTCTAATTGTATACGATATATAATACACCCCAAATGAATAGGGCTTGAAGTATTTTATCTCCAACAGTTTATGGGTACAGATCCGGTCCAACCGAACCCGAACCCAGACCCGGATAATGTTTATGTCCAGGTTTTGGACCCGGACCCAATCCGTCATGACCAAATGTTGAACCCATACCCGGCCCCATTTCGAAAATACCGGGGGGGTCCCAAGTCGGGTCTAGGTCCATTACCACTAGAGTTGAATAAGGTTGTGGTTTGCATAAGGTTACAGCCTTAAACAATCAAAGTAAGGCACCCCAAATTTTTTCATAAGATGCAATTTTGGTGTACAAAATTTTTAGGATGGCAAAAGAATCTATTTTTATCTCTAACTATAAAATTTAAACTTCAAAAGTGGTTCAAATCAAGTACATCTACATATATATGAAAATATTGAAAATGGACGGGTCAAATAATATATTGCAAGATGCACTATTTTTTAGACTCAAAATCTTTTTGCTTTTAATATTCATACATCTTGATGTCGAGATTTTCGAACATTAAAAAGCTTTATCCAAGAAGGTTTTCCAACATTAAAAAGCTTTCTCCAATTGTTTTTTCAGGTGCGCCTTAATTCAAGGTTGCAACTTTAAATAAACGTTTTTCTTTAAGAATAACTAATGCTGCTTGATATTTAAAACGTTAGGGGATATTTGTGAAATTGATATCAATTTTGGGGTTTTAATGTAGAAATATTAGCATGGCAATAAATATATTTTTTAAATATAATTTTATCCTAATACTTAAACAATATATAATCTTTAAGATCATGCTTATAAAAAAAATTGAAAACTAAAAATAATTATTATATTAAGAAAACATTTGGTCCGTTAGTTACACTTATTTTTAACTGGACCACTTATTTGCATTCATCTTTAAGATGGATGCTTTACACCTCTGGACCACATATTGTAGAAATATGGTCTAGCTCGCATGAAACAATTTTCCTTTAATTTGCTCCTTCTTTCCATTTTCGTCCTCCTTTTTTTTGTTTTGGCAAATTCTGATTTTTCCTGCTATGACATTGTAAAACGAGAATGAACCATCCACGATCCATTATGTTTTACCCAGTGTTTTAAAAAACTGGCGAGTCGAATCGAACTTGCCCGGTTCGACTCGAAAACACGCTTGCTCGTGCCAGTTTCAACCAAAAACCGGGAACCGCCCGGTTCAAGAGTGGA
Source organism: Amborella trichopoda (assembly GCF_000471905.2). The sequence continues at coordinate 5,560,919 of NW_006499897.1, read as the reverse complement.
ATCGCCGGTTCCCATCCGGTTCAGCCCGGTTCTAGAGTGGAACCGCCGGTTCCCATCTGGTTCACACAGTAACGCATGACACGCACGTGCAAGCATGCCCCCACGCACATGCGAGCGTGCCCCCACGCACACTCACACGCGCACACGTGTGTCTGAGTGTACGTGCGAGGTTGCCCTAATATTTTTATACACATTGTATAATTCATATTGCATAGGTATTTATATACCAAAGTT